>CANTUR010000625.1:0-600000 GCA_947683625.1 Mallotus nudiflorus
CCTAAAATATTTTGATTTTCTTTAAACCAAGTGTTCTTAGCCTGTTGTTCAAGTCCATCTGATATATATCAATCCATAAACTTTTTAATACAAAGTGAGCACCCCAAATTTTGAGGGAAATCATTGAGCATTGACATATATAATCTTCTAATCTTTTTTTTTCTCATTTTTTTTATATTGATATTTTGATTGAAATAGCAACTAATTTGATTTATTTCTTCTTGTTTTCATGTAAATATTTTAAGGAGTTGAGGAGGTGAAACACTAAATTGAATTGAGCCAAATGAATACAATTGAATCGAACCTAATTACTGAAAATTCCCTCCTACTTTCAATTGGAAATAATTTCAAACTTTCCAATTTTTTTTATTTTACCTATTTGGAAATAACAAATTTCGATCAGAAATAGGCCCACTTTTTATTTTGCAATTTTGCTCTTTTTTCATTTTTTCTTTGTTTATTTATAACTTATTTGATTTTTATTTTTAGGTTATATTTGTTTTTGTATTTGTTTAATTCTATATTGTAATGGGAAGAATAGTGAAACTTTAATTTTCTATTTTGCATGTTAATTAATTAGTAAAATAGGTCCACTTGGTGATGAATAATAAAATTAATTATTTAGACAAAATTAGTGTTTCATTTAGATATAGAAGGTTAGATTTAGGGTTTTTTTTTAGTTTAATTAAGGTTAAATTTAGGTTTATCATTTGATTAAATCTAACTTGAATGATAGGCCCATAATGAATTAGTTTTAGGCTAGATATGTATTTAGCCCCAATTAGAAATAATACATAGGCCCATTTAAAATTTGAATAATATTATAGACACAGCACTCACTAAAGCCCATCTTAAAATTTATAAACTTAGGCTCATATTATAAAAATAAAATTTGTAGATTTAGGTTCACTTAATAAAAAATATTTTCATAATTGGTTGATTAGACCCATTAATTAAAATATGTAAAATTAAGCTATTTATGAAAATAATAAAATAAATGTAGAGTAGGGTAACTTTAGGGATTACATATTTATTTTGGATGTACTTTTACATGATTTTCATTATTTTTGATTTGAGTGAGTTTAAATAAAAATTGCATATAATTAGAAGAATAGAATAATAATTAATAAGATAAATTTAAGGAACATGAAACCAAAATAAATTAGTATTCCATACCCATAATTTCTCCTAGTGTAGTGCTAACTCTTTTTTAAAGAATTGAGTTACCACAACTTACAAGTTGTTCCACTTATTACCTTAGGTGGTGACTCCATATCTCTGTGTCGTATCTTTGTGATAATGGTTGTGTATTCTCTATAGTCCTGAACTCAAATAATGTCATGGTTATAAAAAAGCTTGGGTTGGTGCTAAATCCCACTGCCTATAGTGGCAACTCCAGTAGGGATACGAGATGTTGATTCTGCTTATATTCTTTAGAATTATCTTATTAGTCATTGTTCTATTTTGGCATTCGTTCTTGCATTTTGTCCATATAACCTGATGTCATTAGTTTATAGTCTATTGATTCCACTAGCTCCATGAGGTTATAAATTAGCTAATTGCTACTCTTAGCATTTACTTGATTAAAGAGTATATACTAGGCCAATCTAACCATGGTCTGTAGCCCAAGTTCTTAAGGGGGACATTTATTCTCAAGTAAGCAAAAGATGCTATGCCTACCTAACCTTGGACTATAACCTAAAGGGGAGCATCTCACTAAGGGAACCTTTGACTATTACCAGACTAAGCTCATTGTGAGCAATTGAGGAGTGATTTTTATGGTTCCATTTGAGTGGCATGACAAATTTACCAAAATATAAAGGACCTATCCATTCTGTTCTCAGGACAGAGACAAATGTTTAGTCTCGGAAGGATGTGAGAAATTTTGTATTTATGGAGTCACCACATGATTTCTTGAGAAAACGTAAAAGATAACATTGGGTCACTTAATGAGTATCGTCTATAGTAAAGATCTCAAGTTTAGAAGATTGCATATACTTTTTTGGCTATTTCTCATTATATGCTACTCAATACATGGCTACCATATCACCCTGGTGTTAGTATAGATGTGCCCTAGTGCCATTCTTGAAATGTATAATGACATTGTAAATTATCACTATGGCAATAAAATATTTGTCTAAATAAAGAGTTTGTTTATTTGAGTATTTACCCCTTAACATTATGCTAAATAAATTTATTATCAAGAGTTGATAATATGAGTTATAAATTTATTTAGTACATATCCTATAAAATTGTTCATAGTCATATAATTAATATTTAGGTAATATTGATTAGACAATCACCTCTGTCTATTTTCCTCGGTTAGTATGTGATACTAATAGTGAAAGGTAGTGAGTCTTATGCTACTTAATATGAGATGACATGTGGATACTCATGTGATGGGTGGATCAAATGTAATGTTAGATTTGTGATTGCATGGATATTCACTTATAATCAATAATCATAATCTAGGTTATAATGTTGCATATAGTCCTTTGACCTTAGGTGACACGGTCATCCACATTTGAGTGGTTATGGCTTGTTACCGCTTACATACTTATATTAATCACACATGGTTATATGGCATGTGGTGTCTTTAGTAAGTTGAGTGTAGGGATGAGTGTTCAACCAAGAAGGGATTCTTTGCCTGGAATGAATTAGGGTAAGATCCTATGCTATCTAAGTTCTTTTTTTATGAATACATTTCTGGCTAGGATAAATATGACATGAACTGAAAGAGTTTCAGTGTTGGTTATATTTTATTAAGAATAGAACTTGAGATGAGGTCATATAATATAACTATTAGAGTTTGACTAAACCTTGACTCTAGGCTATATCAAGATCTTCTAATGAAAGGATTTTAGTGCATTGTAATTATGACCATAAGGGTTCTTGTGAATTAATACATGCATTCATTTCTAATTGGGTAGATTTGATATCAATGCTATGGGTCACTTATAACTTTTGAGAACTAAATGTGTATAATTGGGATTTTCACATTTAGACTTGAAAGGAGTTTCAAATAATATCAAGTATTGACATTATATTCTCATTGCCAATTAGACATGAACCTAATAAGTCACACCTAATAGAGCTTTGCTAAATCACCATTTATATTAATCTAATTATTGATTAAAGAGTTTAATTAATTAATCAAAATTAATAGAATTGGATTTATGCTTCAAGCAATAATTCTAGCATATCATGAAATCTAATTCAAGTAAGGGTTTAATAATTAATTTATACTTAATTAATATAATATATTAATTAATTATATATATGTTGTTACTTAGATTAATGGCCTAAGTTGTTTAGGCTTAGGACCAAAAGGGTTTTGGACTAAAGATTAATATAAAATGTAGAGAAAGTAAGGTGACATCATGGATCTTGCCATGGGTAATGTCATGGATGATGTCATGGACAATGTCATAGATGATTTCATGGATGATGTCAATTCTCTACTTACATGGCAAGTAATATGATGTCATGGATGATGTCAATTTTATACTTGCATGGTAAGTAATGTGATGTCATGGATGATATTAATTCTATACTTACATGGCAAGTAATGTGATGTCATGGATGATGTCATAAAGTTCTATACTTGCATGGCAATTGTAAATGTGATGTAAATAATGATGTTATTAGGATTTCTTTTTTATACATATAAATAGATAACTTAAGAAATGTTCTTAAGGTGAGAAAAATTGAGAATTTTGTGTAAAGACACAAAACTAAAGTAAACAACATATACTCAAAAACTTTAGTATTCTTGCAAGGAGATTAAGTTAGTGCAAGTCTACAAAGGGTCATTGAGAGAGGCTACTTGCATCTAACCAAATCAAAGTAAGAAGGTGATTAGTGGATCTCTGGTCTTTTAAGCTAGAGGTCTCACATTTGGAAGACTTGAAGAGTTGATTTAAGAGTTTAATCAAAGGAGCCAACCATTTAGTAGATTAATTGTGGTCTACATCAAACACTTGGGAAATTATAAGTATTCTGCAATTTATATTTCCTAAGTTTTTGTATTTATATATGTTGATGTATATTAGCTATATGTTAAATTATAAATTGGATCCTTACGATTGGAATTCTTGATGAGATCAAGGATTATGTTGAGCAAATTTTTAAAATTTGCCATACTCAGCATTTGATGTCTAAGTAGCATAATTGATTCCTAACATCTGATTTCAGAATGATAGTTTGTATATACACATTCACATAACACAACTACCATTATAACAGAAAGTAAAAAAAAATTATTACAATTATTTAAATTACTTTCCTAATAAAATACATTGGAAAGGGAGAAAGAGCATAAATGTAATTCTAGTCCTAAATCTAGATTACACTTGTAAAATAAAGGTTAGCATAGATATGTGCAATTCCATTCAATCATTCACACAAGTAGCATAAAAGTAGGAAACATTCAATCACTTAGGAGAGCAAACAGAAGCACTTAGTCATATGCACTCACAGAAGTTATGATGAAGTTGAATGAAATAATTACTGATGATGACAAAAATATTTCTAATAGAAGAGAAATGACAAAGATGTATGGATGCATTATTAGACTAAGAAATGGAAGCTATAGCTAAAAAATATAATCTTTCACATTATTGAATGCATTCTTATACAATAATGAGGGAAAAAGTATTGATTTTTACATAGAGATGCGAGATGATGCAATTTTGATGCAAGGATGCAAAGAAGATAATTTTTGAATATTGAGGATATGAAAAATGACATATTTATTTCAAAATGATAAAAAAATGCAATTATAATGTAGAAATTATTATTCTAATATAAAGATGACTACTTCAAATAAGAAAATGTGAACTTTATGTGAAAATTTTGATCTTTCACATAGGGATGTGGAATTTGAGTCAAAATGTCATTTTTACTTCAAAATTGACACTTTGACATCAAATTTATGAAGAAGTGATAGCAATTCACATGCAAATGTAGAAGAATGCAATTTTTAGTATTGAAATGCAATTTTTATAATGAAAATGATACCCAGATCATAAAGATGCAAATAAAAATGTGGTTTTCATATGAAAAGTGGAAAAATTACACAAGAAATATGCAACTCATGTCAAAATGTTATTTTTGGCAACAAAATGTGTAGATTATGTAGGAACTATACAAAGATGACAAATTTAATGTTTTTTGGATGCGAAATGAAGATTTTATGTGAAAAATGATAACTTTTCACATAAAATACAAAAGTGATATTGAGATGCAGATTTTAATATAAATATATTACTTTTATTAAGAGAATATGCTAAATGTAAAGAATGTAGGAATTTTGCAAAAAATGATAACTTATATATATTTTTTAGAATAAAAATATGGACTTGATATAGAAAATGATATTTTTATGTACAAAATGTAGGATTAACATAAAAGTATAGATTTAGCATAAACATGTAATTTTTATAATGAAAATGATTCAAAAAAATGAAAAAAAATGCAGAAAATAATGAAAATTACAATTTTATTATAAAAGATGATGCTTTCATGATTTTTACATTTTGGAGATAGAAAATACAAAATGATAGTTTACTATGATCAAAACAAAACAAAAAATTATTCAAATAGCATTCAAAATGTCAATCTCATCATATTGAAAATGCCATAGGGGGGTGAATAAGGCAATTGAACAATAAATGGAAATTAAAAGAATTCTTTGCAAGAATTGAAAGACGGTTGAGAAGGAAGAATGATGAACATAAGAATTTAAGGAGTTCAAATTCTCAACATTCCTACGTCTCTACCTAACTTATCCCCAAGTTAGGATTTTCAATTCCTATAATCTTATTCACAAGATTTGAGATTACACAAGAGTTTGAGGATCACTCTTTTAACCTTACAACTTGAGTTTTACTAGACTCACTCAAAAGCTAAATAGTGTTTCAATGGTAAACACTTAAACCATTTCCACTAGAATAAAATCTCACTTCCCCTTTTTCTTAATCCCAGAAAATAGAAGAATAAGAATATCTATTCTAACACTCACAAACTCTTACAAGAGTTATACAAATATGAAATGAAATTGAAGAGAGTTTTGAGAGCTTAATTGAATGTTTAAGAGAGTATAATGAGTAATCAAGTTTCTTAAACCTTTAATTGAACTTTATGCAGTGTTTATATAAATAAACACTAAAAAATATGGTTATTGGATGTATCAAACATCTCTCTAACATTTCTTATTGATTTTAAAATCATTTTAGACTTACGTTTGTCAAAACACTGCTCATGATCGTGACGAGCAAGTTCTAGCTCGTGAGGAGTGAAACACTAGCCGTTGCATTAAAAAAGGACTGTTTAGAACTGTCAAGACTGCCCTCATGAGTTGCTCACAAGATGAATAGTGCTTATGAGCGGCATTGTCCCTTTTCTCAATTTTTCTCTCATAAGGATTTTGCTTTTGAGACGCTCATAAGGGGATTATTATAAGTCTAATAATGTCTCTTTTTGACACATAAAAGCTTCAGATACTTTAGGTATAAGATTAGGATATTATACTTCATCAAAATATATTATAATGATACTATTTCATATTTCTGGACTTGAATTGATAATTTTGATAAAAATAAGTTCCTACGCACTTGAAAGAAATCATTAGAAACTTAAATTGATTGTCAAAGATCAAAATTAGGAGTTTGATCATGCAAATGGTCAACAATTTCTCCCTTTTGGTTTTAACAACCAATTTAATGAGGTAATAAATAATGTGTGTGCACCAAAAACATTTAATAAGAAAAGATAACTATTATGTAAAATAGCTCCCCTAATCAAATTTAAATAGATGGAAAATGAGAAAATATTTTACTTCCCTTTAAAATATGCATAAATGGAACAATAATTTAATCAAAGCATATAAAAAATAGCAAATAATCATAAATGATATAATTTTTGAAAAGATACCAATTGAAATAAAAATATTTATCTCTTTTAATAAATATGTTGCTTTATTTCTCCTCCTTTTTGGACATTTTAAGAAATATAAATTTAATATTTTATTCCCTCTTTTGTTAAAAATAAAAACAACATAAAATTTAACATGAGGAATAAAAAGAAACATGGCCTAACATGACAAATGTGTTAAAATCATAAAAATATGATAACATGATCATTTAAAAAAATGTTAGGTAATACGAAGGAAAAAATTTCAACCATATACACATGTAGTGTTACTAAAATGCACCATAAAAATAGTACATATAGCACTTGACAA
Organism: Mallotus nudiflorus; assembly: GCA_947683625.1. Taxonomy (NCBI): domain Eukaryota; kingdom Viridiplantae; phylum Streptophyta; class Magnoliopsida; order Malpighiales; family Euphorbiaceae; genus Mallotus; species Mallotus nudiflorus. The sequence goes on from CANTUR010000625.1 coordinate 7,244, forward strand.
GTTTGACTATCACATGATCATATAGAGCTTAGCTAGCTAACATACATGATCATGTAGCATTTAGCATATCACAAATATACATAGCTTCTTCTTCCCCTTTGTCAAAGACAAAAAGAAAACATAGATATATAAAGGGAAATAAAATAAAGATACATCAAATCTTTATAAAAGCTAAGTCATTAAAAAACAAAGTAAGCAAAACAAGACCTTTTATCACATATGATATACGACAAAAGTAGCCACATTTATGATGTTACGATGCATGCATAAACACAATTAAGTAACAAAATTTTCTCCCTTAAAAGAGATTAACTAAATACATATACAAACTTAAGTATGTCTCTTCCTTTGTCAAAATGTAAAAGGAAATTTTAACAAAATATAAATTGCATTAATGAAAAGGATAGAGTTATAGTGATATTAAAATATCAATTATAAAAAGAAAAGATAAGACATAGACTAGCATTCCAAGACTTTAAAAAATTGAAAATAAATAATAAATAAACCAAATATAAACTGATGAAAAACACATAAAAAATGTAGTGTTATGGAGGAGGAGGGTTCCAAGTGCATTGTATGATATGATGAGCATACAATTAATGAATGCCATACTCCAAATGGTCCATCCTATGTTAAAAAAGATTAAGCCCTTATGCATGAAATATACACAGAATTGAATGAATCCACACAAATCCAAATCAAATAAAATTAATTATAAATGATTCAAATTAATACAAAGATAATGTAAATGGGAAATAAAATATATCATGTATATGAAGTAAATTTGCTAAAGCAAATACTTTTAAACTAAAATATATGCATGATGCTAAAAATAATTTTTCTTAAACTATAAACTTGAAAAAGTATCAAAAATGAAAAATAAACCAAAAGTATAAATCTCTGAAAATCATGTTTAATTAAGAGTTTAATAAAATATTTTAAATATAAAAAATAAACCAAAGAACATGATCACACAAGAATCGAACCATCAATTCATGAATTTAATAAGTGATCAAGTCAAGCTTGAGCCATCAATCATACCAAGCTCATGCTTAATAAAATTAAATTTTTCCTCGCAAAGAGGCTTGGTAAAGACGTATGCTAATTGATGATTTGTATTAATAAATTTAAGAAAGATATCACCATTTGTACATGATTTATCAAGAAATAATGTCTAATATCTATATGCTAGTTCTTGAACATTAAATGGGATTCTTACTAAGGTTAATAGCACTTGTATTATCAAATTTAATTGGAATGTGATTAATATCAATGCCATAGTCCAAAATTTGTTATTTTTGCCATAAAACTTATATGCAACAACAGCTAGTCGCTATATATTCTGCTTTAGCAGTGGACAAGGTAACCAAAACTTGTTTCTTTCTAAACCAAAAAACTAAACATTGTACTAAATATCGGGTCTACTAATAGTTAAATAAAGAAAGGATATGATTATACATCTAAATTTCCTTTCATTAATAGGTTTACCATTCTCATCCTTGTTGAGTTTGGTTATAGTGCTCATTGGAGTTTTGCTTGTCTTAGCTCTATCCATGCCAAATTTCTTGAGAATTTCTCTTTCATATTTGGTTTAATTAATGAAAATCCCATATTTACATTTCTTGATTTGAAGTCCAAGAAAAAACTTGAGTTTTCCTATCATACTCATCTCAAATTCTCCTTATATTAACTTAGAGAATTCCTCACATAAGTAATGGTTAATAGCACCGATAATAAAATAATCAACATACATTTGAACAATTAATAAATCATGATTGGATTTCTTTATGAAAAGAGTTGTGTTAACTTTTTCTTTAGAGAACCCTTTCTCTAGTAAGAAGTTGCTCAATATTTCATACCAAGCTCTTGGAGTTTGTTTCATTCCATATAATGCTTTTGACAATTTAAAAACATGATTTGGAGAATCAAAATTTTCAAAACTCAGAGGTTGCTGAACATATACCTCCTCTTCAATGAAACCATTCAAAAATGCACTTTTAACATCCATTTGATAAAATTTAAAATCTATGAATAATGCAAAGGCAAGTAGTATTCTAATAGCTTCTAACCTTGCAACTAGGGCAAAGGTTTCATCATAATCAATGCCTTCCTTATGATTATAACCTTTAGCTACTAGTTTTGTTCCTAGTTATGGCTCCTTGTTCATTTCTAAACACCTATTTAGTGCTTATAATAGGATGATGTTTAGGTCTAGGAACCAAGGACCAAACCTTGTTTCTCTTAAATTGATTTAACTCTTCTTGCATAGCAAGGAACCACAAATTCATCACACAGAGCATCATCAATATTTTTGGGTTCAATTTGAGAAATGAAGGCTAAATTAACAATAGACTTTAATTATGATATAGTAGTTAGCCCTTTTGTAGTGTCACCTATAATAAGATCTTGAGGATGGGCTTTCTTGAATTGCCAATCCTTTCGAAGTTCATCCTTCAAGGAAGGTTGAGATGTCTTCTCATTGTCCTCCTTACTTAGGCCATCAAGTTCAAAATGCTTACTAATATTTTCTTCTTGAGTGATCACATCCACATGCTCATCTACAAAATCATCAACACTACAAACATTCTTTTAGAATCAAGTGAGTTTAATTTATCAAATACAATATGCATTGACTCTTCAACTACTAGAGTTCTTTTATTAAACACTTTATATGCTTTGTTAGAAGTATAATAGCCTAGGAAAATTCCTTCATTGGCTTTAGAGTCAAATTCCCTAAGATTATCATTGGTATTTAATATAAAGTACTTGTATAAAATACTCTTAAATATGAGATTTTGGATTTTCTATTGTTCCACAACTCATAAGAAGTTTTATTTAAAATTGGTCTTTTGAAAACTCTATTTAAAATATAACAAGATGTGTTAATGACTTCTGCCCAAAAGTATAAAGGCAAATTATATTCATGAAGCATTATTTTAGCCATTGTGACAAGAGTTCTATTTATCCTTTCAACTAACCCATTTTGTTAAGGAGTGCCAGAAGAAGAAAATGTATGTGAAATATCATTTTCATTGTAATAGGTTTTTAAAAATTCATTTTCAAATTTAGTTCCATGATCACTTTTAATAGAAGAAATACAAAATCCTTTTTCTTTTTTAACTCCTTTTACAAAATTTTTAAAAACTTTAAATGCATCATTCTTATGAGCAAGAAAACATACATAAGTAAATCTAGACTAATCATCGATCAATACATATGCATAGTGCATTCCACCAAGACTAACAATTCTAGTTGGTCTAAATATATCCATATGTATATGTTCAAGTGGTTTAAAAGTGGACATTACATTTTTTTTAGCTTATATGAGGACTTGGATTGTTTTCCCTTTTGACAAGCATCATAAGGTTTATCCTTAGTGAATTCAAGCCTAGGTAAACCAATCACAAGTTCATGTTTACAAAGATCATTCAAAAGCTCAAAATTTGCATGTCCTAACCTTCTATGCTATGTCCATGTTTCATGGGAAATAGATTATTGACCATTTGCATGATTAAACTCCTAATTTTGGAGTTTGACAAACAATTTAAATTCTAATGATTTCCTTTAAGTGTGTAGGAAGTTGATTGATTGTCAAGAATAATTATTTAATGATTAGAGACAATGAAATACTCCTTAAAAGTATAAATATGCATTTCAATGAAGTTTCTCAATGTATGCAAGTCCCTAAACTTTGAAAAAAAATTATATATAAAAAATATACCAAATTAGACCTACAGTGATCCCCTCATGAGTGAAGCCTCTATAGTGCCTTTCTGAGCAATTTTTGCTAAAAGAGGCAGTGCTCCTCACGAGCTACCCTTATGATAATGAGGAGTAGGCTTTATCTCATGAGGGTAGTAGTGATAGAAAATAATGACTATTTTAAAATGCAATGGCTATCAAACTTTCTTCTCATGAGCCAGGGTTTGCTTCTCACAATCGTGAGTGACATTCTAACACAAATAATTCTAAGAGGATTCAAAAATTAATAAGAGACGTTAGAGATATAATCAATGCATCCAACAACCATAATATAAGTTTTTTATCTATATAAATAGCTACTTAAGTTCAATTAAAAGTTTAAGAAACTTGTTTACATATTATACTCTCTTAAGCATTCAATTAAGCTTTCAAAACTCTCTTCAAATTCATTTATATTTATATAACTCTTATGAGAATTGGTGAGTGTTAGAATAAATATTCTTATTCTTTTATTTTTTGGGATTAAGAAAATGGGAAGTGAGATTATTTTCTAGTGGAATTGGTTTAAGTGTACCATCAAAACACTTGGGATTTGGTTTTTTTAGTGAGCCTTGTAAAACTCAAGTTGTAAGGTTAAAAGAGTGAGCCTCAAACTCTTGTGTAATCTTAAATCTTATGAATAAGATTATGGGAATTGAAAATCCTAACTTAGGGATAAGTTAGGTGGAGACATAAAATTGTTGAGAATCCAAAGTCCATAAATTCTTGTGTTCATCTTTCTTTATTCTTAACATTCTTTTAATTATTGAAAAGAATTCTTTCAATTTCTGTGTATTATTCATTTGCCTTATTCACCCCCCCCTCTTTAAGGCATTTTCATTTGGTATCAGAGCTTGAATTCTAGGAACTTCATTACTAGAACACAAGATCATGGGGAGTGAATCGCAAAACATTTCTTCATTTAGACCATTCTTCGATGGTAGTGACTATCCTCATTGGAAGTTCAAAATGGAGCTATACCTTAATTGTGACTCCATTAAACTTTGGGATATTATCCTAAAAGGTTAGGAACCACATACAACTACCATTAATGGTGTGGTAACTACTATTGCAAGAAGCCAATGGAATAATGAACAAAAGGAGGAAAATCATAAAAATAAAAAGGCTATAATCACTCTAGTCTCTTCTATGACAAGAGAAGAAGGAGGCAACCTTCAATATTGCATGTCAGCCAAGGAAATGTGGGAGACCTTGGAAAATCATTATAAAGACAACAAGTAAGTTAAAAGCAAGAAAATTCAACTTTATGTGTATAAATATTAACTCTTCAAGATAAAACCTCAAGAGTCAATCATGGAGATGACAAATCAACTCAATGCTCTTCTCATAACCCTCAAGAAACTTGGTAAATTTTTCACCAAGGTAGAGGTAAACAATAAGATTCTAAGAATTTTACCTAAGAAGGATTGGGAATCTCATGTTACTTCAATTAAGAAAGCTCAAGAACTTTCTATTCTTTCCACCAATGTGCTTGTTGGAAAGCTCCTAACACATGATCTTACAATTAAGCAAAGAGGAGAAGAACAAGAAGAAAAGAAGAAAGAGAAAAGAATTGCACTAAAAGCTTCATAAAATGAAAGTGAAGATGAAAGTTTTGAAGACTCTAGTGATGAAGATGGTGATGTTGCCATGCTTATTAGAAGTTTCACAAAATTCTTGAGAAATAAAAATTTCTTAAGAACTAGAGACTTCAACAAAAAGCATGAAGGAGAAAGAAAGAAGAAAACCAAAGAAGTCACTTATTATGAATGCAAGAAATTAGGACACATTAGAAGTGAGTGCCCCAAACTTAAATAAGAGTAAAGGAGCAAAAGATAAAAAGAAGGTGTTTAAAGCTACTTAGGATGATGACTCCTCCAAATTTAAAAAGGAAGAGGAACAACAAGAAGTGGCCAATTTTTGGTTCATGGCTCTTGAAGATGAAAAAGAGGCACCATTTACTTGTAACTCTTTTTATGATGAATATGATGATGATGATGATGATGATGATAATGTTGAGAGCTCCATTATGAGCAAACTCTTACTTAAATGTAAAAGCCTACTTTCTAGGAAGAAACATTATAAGCATGAGTTAACTAGCTTAACCAAAGAATTTGAAAGTTTAAAGATTGAGTTTTCTAAACTTGTTAAGTTAAATAAGAAACTTACTTGTAATTTAAAATCTTCAAATTCCTTAAAAGAGCAACTTAAGAAAGAAAATGATGAAAATCATAAACTTTCTAATGTGGTTGTTAAGGTAAAAAATTCCATATCAAAATTCCAAATAGGAAAAGAGAGTTTAGATAATTTACTTGACTCTCAAAAATTTCATGAAAATACTCATAGAATTGGATATGCTAATGGAATGACCTCATCTTCATCATTATCACATATTAAATTTGTTAAAGCATCATGTAATTCCATTCATTCTACCTCTATATTCATTAAAACTCAAGCTTTCAAAGCTAATAAATCTCATGTGTTAAATATTAAAGGAAAGTCTTATAAGACTCAATCCCATATGACATAAAGAAGTAAGTCTCATGCTAGAAAAGCACAAGCTAAACATGCTTACATGTGTACTAGATACAACACTCATAAACATGTTGCACAACACAATGCACCTAAATATGTTGCACAAAACTATCAAAATACACATTGCCATTGTCAGTGCATGTCTTGTACTATAACTAAAAATAATAAGAGACACATACCACCTCAACATCAAAGGCATGTCTCATTTTCCAATCATTCATATGAACTTATAAGAAATAGGTTTGTAAATATTGAATGTTCATATTATATTATCAAGGGACATACTAACAATGTATGTTTCTATAGAAGACTACACATGAATTTGCTTCCTTTGGATTTATCTTGGAACTAACCAACCTAGACTAAGAAAGGTTTAGGTTTAAAAGAACACTAAAATTTTTTTGTGTAGGTGTGCATGAAATCCACAAGAATGAAAAGCAAGTGGTATCTCAATAGTGGATGTTCAAGCCACATGACAGGAGACAAGAAGCAATTTAATAAGCTTGATGCTAGGGATAGAGGAAAAGTCACATTTAGAGACAATGCCAAAGGGAAAATTATAGGCATCAAAGAAATGTGTAATCCTCAATCCTTATCTTTATATCATGTATTGCTCTCTTAAGAATAACTTGCTAAGTATAAGTCAATTATATGACATGAGAAATAAAGTGACTTTCTATCCTAAAAATTGCTTTATTAGTAGTCTTGATGAAGACAAAGTAATTTTTTGTGGCGAAAGAGTAGACAATGTTTATGTTATTGATTTGAACAAATTGATAAGAAAGACATCAAATGCTTAATGCCTATTTCCCATGATATATGGTCATGGCATAGAAGGTTAGGACATACAAATTTTGAGCTTTTGAATGATCTTTATAAATATGAACTTGTTATTGGTTTACCTAAGCTTGAATTCACTAAGGATAAACCTTGTAATTCTTGTCAGAAGGGAAAATAATCCAAGTCCTCATTTAAGCTAAAAAATATAGTGTCCACTTCTAGACTACTTGAACTTATACATATGGATTTATTTGGACCACCTAAAGTTGCTAGTCTCGGTAGAATGCACTAAGCATATGTATTGGTTGATTATTACTTTAGATTTACTTGGGTATTTTTTTCTTGCTCATAAGAATGATGCATTTAAAAATTTTAAAAATTTTGCAAAAAGAGTTCAAAAAGAAAAAGGTTTTTGTATTTCTTTAATTAGAAGTGATCATGGAACCGAATTTGAAAATGAATTTTTCAAAACCTTCACATACATTTTCTTCTCCTAGAATTCCTTAATAAAATGAGGGTTATTGAAAGGAAAAATAGAACTCTTGTAGAAATGGCTAGAATAATGCTTCATAAGTATAATTTACCTCTATACTTTTAGGCATAAGCTGTTAACACATGTTGTTATATTTTAAATAGAGTTTTCAAAAGACCAATTTTAAATAAAACTTCTTATGAGCTATGGAAGAATAGAAAACCTAAAATTTCATATCTAAGAGTATTTTGGATGCAAATGCTTTATATTAAACACCAAGGATAATCTTAGGAAATTTAATTCTAAAGCTAATAAAGGAATTTTTCTAGGCTATTCCACTTCTGGCAAAGCATATAGAGTCTTTAATAAGAGACCACTAGTAGTTGAAGATTCTATGCATGTTGTCTTTGAATCAAACTCACTTGATCCTAAAAAGAATGTTTGTAGCATTGATGACCTAGTAGGTGATAATGAGATTGTGGATATATAAGAAGAAATTAATAGTAAGACTTTGGAACTTGAAGGTTCAAGCAAGGGGGATAATGAGGAGATATCTCAAACTACCTTAAAGGATGAACTTCTAAAGGATTGACAATTCAAGAAAGCTCATCATCAAGATCTCATCATAATTGACACTACAAAAGGGGTAACTACTAGATTTAAACTCAAGTGTATTGTAAATTTAGCCTTCATTTCTTAACTTGAGCTAAAAAATGTTGATAATGCATTGAGTGATGAATTTTGTGTCCTTGCTATGCAAGAATAGTTAAATCAATTTGAGAGAAACAAAGTTTAGACCTTGGTTCCTAGACTTAAACATCATCCTATTATGGGCACTAAATGGATGTTTAAAAATAAGATGAATGAATAAGGTGTCATAACTAGGAACAAAGCTAGATTAGTAGCTAAAGGTTATAATCAAGAGGAAGGCATTGAATATTATAAAACCTTTGCCCCGTTGCAAGGTTAGAAGATATTAGAATGTTACATTCATTTACATCATTTATGGATTTTAAAATTTATCAAATGGATGTTAAAAGTACATTTCTAAATGATTTCATTGAAGAGGAGGTATATGTTGAGCAACCTCCAGGTTTTAAAAGTTTTGATTTTCCTAATCTAAATTTTCAAAAGCATTATATGGATTAAAATAAGCTCTAAGGGCTTTGGATGAAAGATTGCATACCTTTTCTAAAGGAAAAGTTGACACAACTCTTTTCTTAAAGAAATCCAAGCATGATTTATTGATTGCGCAAATTTATATTGATGACATTATTTTTGGTGCTACTAACCATTGCTTGTGTGAGGAATTTTCTAAGTTGATGCAAAGAGAATTTGAGATGAGTATGATGGGTTAGCTTAAGTTCTTCCTTGGACTTCAAATCAAGCAATACAAAGATGAGACTTTCATTAATCAAACTAAATATGCTAGGGAAATTCTTAAGAAATTTGGCATGGATGGAGCTAAGTGAAGCAAGACTCCTATAAGCACCACCACCAAACTTAACAAAGATAAGAATGGTAAACTTGTTGATGAAAAGTGTTTTAGAGGTATGATTATATCCCTTCTTTATTTAACTGCTAGTAGATCGAGTATCATGTTTGCTACATGCTTATGTGCTAGGTCTCAATCTAGTCCTAGGGAGTCTCATTTGAATGCTATCAAAAGGATTTTCAAATATCTTTGTGGAAAAATGCATTTAGGAATCTGGTATCCTAGGAGTTCATCCTTTGACTTAATTAGTTATTTAGATGCAAACTTTGTCAGTAGCTTACTAGATAGATAAAGCACTTCTAAAACTTGTCAAATTTTAGGAAATTGCTTAGTTTTTTTATTCAGCAAGAAACAAGTTTTGGTTTCCTTGTCCACTAATGAAGCAGAATATATGCCGATTAGTTGTTGTTGCTCACAAGTCTTTTGGAAAAAATAACAACTTAAGGGCTATGGCATTAAACTTGATCACATTCCTATTAAATGTGACAATACAAGTGCTATAAACCTTATTAAGAATCCCATTCAACACTCTAGAACTAAGCATATAGACATTAGCATCATTTCTTATGTGATTATATGCAAAATGGTGATATTTTTCTTGATTTTGTTGATACTAATCATCAATTAATAGACATCTTTACTAAGCCTCTTTGCAAGGAAAAAATGAATTTTATTAACCATGACTATGGTATGATTGATGGTTCAAGTTTGTCTTGATACCTTACATATTTGCTATTGTGATGATTTGATTCATGCATTTTTATGTAAGTACTTATATGTGTTTTTTTGTTTATTTTTCACATATGATTCTTATTCCAAAATATATGTTTTCTCATTTTTTATGTATGGTTTATTTTTAGTATTGGATACGTTATCATATTTATCCATAAAAACTACTATTTTATAAATTTTTTCATGTAGTTTTTTAATTTTTTCTTTTTAAATTATTGAATTTTATTCCATTTATTGATTACTTAAATAATCAAATTTATTTCATGAACATGATTTATTGATTTCCCATTTGCATGATTTATTTTATTCAAATGTTTATTTCAATTTTTTTTACTCATGACATTTTATAATAATCTTCATAAAAATATTTGATTTAGATGCAATTTGATGTGATTTGGTGTTGACTTGATGCATTTGCACCTATCTATAACATTTTTTAGATTTAATTGAAAATTTTTTGAAAGTTAAAGGATATTTCTACAATTTGGATCACGAGCCATTATAGCCTAGCTCATGACTGTTGCTTGTGTCAGGGACAGTGCTCCTCACGAGCGACCCTCACGATCATGAGGTGCTCGTAAGCTGCCCCCTGACACTTGAAAATTCAAAATTTACAAGGATTTTGTTTCTTTTGTACACCTTCCTATTTCAAAATGGTAACCTATAATTTTTTAGTATTTTTAGGACTTTATTTAATTATTTTAACTTTTTTAAGCCTATATAAACCCTCTAAACATCTTATTTAATTTACACATCATTCTCTTACAAATCAATTTTTTAAGCAAATTCTCTCATCCTCTCTTAATCAAATTCCAAGGGCTATCTCATCCTCTCTCTATCAAATTCCAAGGGCTATCTCCATGGCTCCAAAGAAGAAGATTACTCAAGATGTCTCCTCCTCCTCTAGGAGAGCTACCAAAGATTAACCTAAGAAGTAACATCCTCTCTCCTACACTTTAACTTGATTTAGGGAAAGACTTACTCAATTCAAAGGAAGGAAAATTATTTCCTTTAAGTACATTTCTCAAGCTACTTTAGAGAAGATGGATGTTTTAATAAGGTTAGGACTTTACTTAAGAATACGGGTATGTATGATTTTGCCTTCAATGCCTTTCCTACCTATCCATCTTTGGTCCATGAATTTCTTGCTTCCTATTTCTTGAGAACCCACCACTCTAATAAGCAAAACCCTATGAATGACATGAGATTTAGATTAGGGGGGAGAGATATATTTTGGACATCTCAAGAATTTAATAATATTTTTAGGTTTAGGCAAGGGGGTTTAACTTCTCCTATTTCCTCTTAGCTTTCTAATCCTTTATTGTCTTAATATGCTAAACCTAATGCAAAACCTTTTGAAGTGTGACACACTAAAACATATAATTTTGCTTCAAAATCTCTTTGGTATGTGCATAGGTTTATTACCTATTCTATTCATGCTAAGGGAATAAGTAATGAAGTTATTTCTTTTGATGACCTTTTCTTTATTAGATGTCTTATTAAAGGCATAGATGTTAAGCTAGGAAGTTGGCTTCAATGGAGGTTTTGGTTAGCAAGTGATAATGTGAGTTGAGTGTTTTGTGTGGGAGGCTTTATTAACCAAATTGAAAACCACCATGGAATTTCTTTGAACAACATACCTTTTATCCCTTCCTCTTTCCTTAATGATAACCTCCTGAAGAACTCTAGGTAATTCAAACTTGTTAGAGATTTTTGTATTTGGAAAAATGAAGCAGGAGATAAAGATGTTGATGAGGAGCTAGAAAAAGATTTAGAAGACATTGAGCATATAGGCACTCATGGCTTTGAAGGTATTCTAATTGAAGAAGAAATCCCTAAAGAGTATGTTCCTCCTCATTCTCAAAGAAAAAGGACAAGAGGACCTTCTACTTCTCAAAGTGTTAATGATGAACTTGCTTAAGTTGGTGGTTTCCTTGATCATCTCTCCATTATGGAAACCAACTTCAACATAAGGTTTTATCTTGTGTATACAAGATTTGATCATTTTGAGCAAAGGATGGATCACATGGAATATGATACATTTCAATTTGTATGCTCATCATAACATACAATACACTTGGAATCCTCCTCCTCCTCCACAAAGCTAGATTTTCTTTGTTTTTCATTAGTTTGGTTTATTTCCTATCTATTTTCATTTTTTAAGCCTTGATATGCTAGTTTATGTCTTGTGTGTTTGTTCACAATTGATTTGTCCATATCATTATAACTTTACCCTTTTTCCTCTAGGATTTTTTGTTTCCTTTAGGATTATCTCTCTCTTTTCTTTTTGTTCTTGACAAAGGGGGAGAAACAATTATGGATAATTATATTTGTGATATGCTAAGTGCTACATAATCATGTATGTTAGATAGCTAAGTTTTATATGATCATGTGATAGTTAAGTTTGTTAAGCTTCAAAATAAGTACTATATGTACTATATTTATGATGTATTTAAGTAGTACTACGTGCATTGTAATACTACATGGATTTTAGTTTTATTTATTTAAATATGTTTGAAATTATTTCTTTCATATTGCATAACATTTTTTAAATGATCATGTTATATTTTTAACACATTTGTTATGTTAGGCCACTTTTCTCTTTATTCCTAATATTGAATATTATGGAATAAAATACTAAATTTATATTTCTTATCATGTCTATAAAAGGGGAGTAATAAAGAAATATATTTATACAAAGGAGAATAATTTTTACAATTATTTATTATCCCTTATATATGTCATGCTAATTCAATTTCTTTTATACTCTGATACATTATGTATTTTATTGAATTTATGCATTTATTAAGGGGGAGGAAAATATTCTTCATATTGAATCTATTTTCTTTGAAAGGAGGAGCTATTTTGTATACTTATTTATGTTATTTATTATTGACACACACACACCTTATTTATTATTTTATTAAATTGGTTGTCAAAGTTAAAAAGGGGGGGAAATTGTTTACCATTTGCATGATCAAACTCCTAAATTTTGGACTTTGACAAACAATTTAGGTTCCAATGATTTCCTTTAAGTGTGTAGGAAGTTGATTGGTTATCAAGAATAATTATTTAATGATTAAAGACAATTAAATACTCCTTGAAAGAGTATAAATATGCATTTCGATGAAGTATCTCAATCTATGCAAGTCCTTAATCTTTAAGAAACAATTATATACCAAAAATTTACCAAATTGGACCTACAGTGATCCCGCCATGAGCCAAGCCTCTACAGTGCCTATCCAAGCAATTTTTGCCAAAAGAGGTAATGCTCCTCACGAGCTGCCCTCATGATCATGAGGAGTAGGCTTCAGCTAATGAGGGCACTAGAGACAAACTATAATGGCTATTTTCAAATGCAATGGCTAGAAGACTTGCTACTCATAAGCTAGGGTTTGCTTCTCATGAGCATAAGTGGCATTCTGACACAAATAAGTCCAAGATGATTCAAAATCAATAAGAGATGTTGGAAATATAATCAAGGCATCCAACAACCATAATCTAAGTTTTTTATTTATATAAACAACTAATAGAGTTCAATTGAAAGTTTAAGAAACTTTTTTACTCATTATACTCTTTTAAGCATTCAATTAAGCTCTCAAAACTCTTTTCAAATTCATTTTATATTTATATAACTCTTGTGAGAATTGGTGAGTGTTAGAATATGTAATCTTATTCTTCTATTTTCTGGTATTAAGAAAATAGAAAGTGAGATTATATTATAGTGGAATTGGTTTAAGTGTACCATTGAAACACTTGAGATTTGGTTTTTTATTGAGCCTTATAAAACTCAAGTTGTAAGGTTAAAAGAGTGAGCCTAAAAATCTTGTATAATCTCAAATCTTGTGAATATGTGGGAATTGAAAATCCTAACTTGGGGATAAGTTAAGTGGAGACGTAGGATTATTGAGAATCTTAACTCCTTAAATTCTTGTGTTCGTCATTCTTCCTTCTCAACATTCTTTCAATTCTTGCAATTAATTCTTTTAATTTTTGTTTATTGTTCATTTGCCTTATTCACCCCCCTAAAGCGTTTTCATAGACATTAAGCATTTGATGTCTTTGTTATCAATCTTTTTCAAATCAATAATATAAGCATTGTCTACTCTTTCACCACTAAAAATTACTCTATCTTCATCAAGACTACTAACAAAATAATTTTTAAGATAGAAAGTCAATTTATTTCTCATGTCACATAATTGACTTATACTTAGCAAATTATGTTTAAGACCATTAATAAGTGATACATGATGTATAGATAAGGATTGAGGATTTTTTATTTCTCCATTGCCTACAAGTTTCCCTTTGGCATTGTCTCTAAATGTGACAAGTCCTCCATTTCCAGTATCAAGTTTTTTGAATTTCTCCTTATTTCCTATCATGTGCCTTGAACATCCACCATCAAGATAGCACTTGATTTTCATTCTTATGGATTTCAAGCACACCTCTTTTTCATCTTCAAGAGCCATGAAATAAATATTGGCCACTTTTTATTTTCCCCTTTCTTTTAGGATTTAGAGGAGTCATCATCCCAAGTAGCTTTGAAGGCCTTCTTTTTATCTTTTGCTCTGTTGTTCTTGAATTTGAGTTTGGGGCACTCACTTCTAATGTGTCCTAATTTTATCATTCATAGTAAGTGACTTCTTTGGTTTTCTTATTGCTTTCTCTTTCATGCTTCTTATTGGAGTCTCTAGTTTTTGAGAAATTTTTCTTTCTTAAGAATTTTTGAAACTTTTAGTAAGCATGGCAACATCACCATCTTTATCACTAGAGTCTTCAAGACTTTAATCTTCACTTTCATTTTATGAAGCTTTTATTGAAATGCTTTTCTTTTTCTCTTTTTCTTCTTATTGTTGTCCGTTTTGCTTAATTATAAGCTCATGTGTTAGAAGCTTTCCAATAAGTACATCGATGGAAATAGTAGGAAGGTCTTGAGCTTCCTCAATTGAAGTAACCTAAGACTCCTAATCCTTTTTAGGTATAATTCTTAGAATCTTATTGTTTACCTCTTCCTTAGTGAAATATTTATGAAGTTTCTTAAGGGTTGTAAGAAGAGCATTGAGCCAAGTTTTCATCTATGTGTTTGACTCTTGAGGTTTCATATTGAAGAGTTCATATTCATACATATGAAGTTGAACTTTCTTACTTTTAACTTACATGTTGCCTTCATAATGATTTTCCAAGGTCTCCCATATTTCCTTGGCTGACATGCAATATTGAAACTTGCCTCCTTCTTCTCTTGTCATGGAAGAGACTAAAGTGAGTATAGCCTTTTTATTTTTATGATTTTCCTCCTTTTGTTCATTAATCCATTGCCTTCTTACAATAGTAGTTACCATACCATCAATGGTAGTTATAGGTGGTTCCTAACATTAAGAATAATATCCCAAAGTTTGATGGAATCACAATCAAGGTATAGCTCCATTTTGAACTTCCAATGAGGATAGTCAATACCATTAAAGAATGGTCTAAGTGACAAAATGTTTTGTAATTCACTCCCCATGATCTTATATTATAGTAATGAATTTCTTAGAATTCAAGCTCTGATACCAAATAAAAATTCCTTAGAGGGGGGGGGGGGGTGAATAAGGCAGTTGAACAATAAATGGAAATTAAAATAATTCTTTACAAGAATTGAAAGAAAGTTGAGAAGGAAGAATGATGAACATAAGAATTTAAGGAGTTCGGATTCTTAATAATCCTACGTCTCCACTTAACTTATCCCTAAGTTAGGATTTTCAATTCCCACAATCTTATTCATGAGATTTGAGATTACACAAGAGTTTTAGGCTTACTCTTTTAAACTTACAACTTGGGTTTTACAAGGCTCACTCAAAAACCAAAAATCAAGTGTTTCAATGGTAAACACTTAAACCAATTTCATTATAATAGAATCTCACTTCCTATTTTTTTAATCCCAAAAAATAGAAGAATTAGAATAACTATTCTAACACTCACCAACTCTCATAAGAGTTATACAAAAATGAAATGAAATTGAAGAGAGTTTTGAGAGCTTAATTGAATGCTTAAGAGAGTATAATGAGTAAACAAGTTTCTTAAACTTCAATTAAACTCTATGGAGTGTTTATAAAGATAAACACTAAAAAATGGCTATTGGATGTATCAAACATGTCTCCAATGTCTCTTATTGATTTTTAAATCATCTTGGACTTATTTCTATCAAAACGCCGCTCATTATCATGAGGAGCAAGTTTTGGCTCATGAGGAACGAAATACTAGCCATTGTATTAAAAAATGACCATTTGGAGTTGTCAGGATTGCCCTCATGAGCTGCTCACTCATGAATAGTGCTCAGAGTGGCATTATCCCTTTGCTTAATTTTGCTCTCATGAGGCTTCTACTCATGATAAGCTCTTAAGATGCTTATGAGGGGATCACTGTAAGTCCAAAATGTCTCTTTTTGATACATAAAAGCTCTATATACTTTAGGTATAAGATTGAGATATTATACTTCATCGAAATACAATATAATGACAGTATTTCATTTTTTCAGACTTAAATTAATAATGTTGATACAAAGAAGTTCCTCCACACTTAAAAGAAATCTTTATAAACTTAAACTGATAGTCAAAGATCAAAATTAGAAGTTTGATTTTGCAAATGGTTAACATATATAGATGACAACAAATTTCTCAACCACTAGCAGTAATAAAAATAAAAAATTGGCGTAGAAGAGAAGACAATGCAAAAATACAAAAAATAAATGTGCAAAAATAATTCTTTAATCCTCAAAAGGTTTGAATAATCTCATTTTGAGAGCAGAAGCACTAGCTTCGTGTAAGATTTTGTGTCAAATTTGAGTGAAAAACATATAGAATACATGTGTTATTACCTTTGAAGTGTGTTTTCATAATGATAAGGCTTAGTTTGGTGCGAAAGAGTAGGACTAATTGATTATTAAATTAGAGTAGAAGACTAGTTAATAGTATTTCTCGAGTGTTATGAGTCTTTATTTTGATAAAATAACAGTATTGTGCTATTTATGGACATAAGCGGTGTGGAGACCCATTTTCATATGCTCAGACATGTGTTCTGTGCTTCTTGGTCCATGTACGTGCTCGGTGGCATGTTTTTGGGCATTCTGGTGTGCATGTCATGGCCTAAAGGCATGGCTCACGCCCTTTAGGGCACACTTCGATGTTCTTAGGGCCACTTTTTAAGGTTCTATTGTATTTTTAAAGGTTTTTAATTGTTTTAGATGCATTTTTAATGTTTTTTTTTGTTAAAATTGGCTTCCATTTTCACAAACTTAAGTCTCGATCTCATGAGACGAACACCAATCTAACAAGTTACACACTTTGAACAATAATTATTGAAAACATGTAATTTATCATTCCAAGAGTTAATATTCAAAACACATCTCAATGATTCAGTGACCAACTCAACACTTTATAAGTCTGGTTTAGGTTTAAGTGTTTTGAATTTTCTATTCATGGTTTGCATTCTCCTAAGCAGTAATGACTTGTGTTCTTACTCCAATTCCACAAATTTTTTTCATCATTAGACCTTGTTAGGGATAGTCAAAATTTGATATATGACACTCATATAATGGCCTAGTATCTTCCCCTATGATTAGCCAAATTGCTTATGAGTGTTGCCATGAGGTATTTCTACTTATAAAACCCTAAGTCCAAACTTTAGCGACTCAACTGGACTAATAAATATTAGACTTTGTTTTTATATCTAGTGGCAACAAACTCCAACCTATATGCACCCAATTTTGGGATGATGAAGTGTGGATGCAACAAAGGACTCTAATGATAAAAATGTTATAAATAGGCCTTCAACACTTGAAGTTTAAAACCTCAAAAGTCTAAATGCATTTCCAAAAGAGTTTTATTAATTTTTTAAAGACTTAATTGTAATGTTTTTTAGGACCTAATTTAAAATTTTAAATTCTTTTAAAGGTTTTTTTGTAATTAAAAGTTAAAAAAATATGATAAAAATTATATAAAACCAATCAGAATTATGTAATTCTGATTAAAATTATGTAATTATGATAAGAACTATACAATTATGATAGGAATTATATGTTTTTCGTCTATTTTTTTTTTTACGCAAATAAAAATTTGGTTTCCTAAATTTTGATTGGTCAAATAGTATTTATCTGAATTTTCAGGAAATTAAAGTCCTTTTAAAATCAAAACTCTAAGAAAATCAAGTCACAATAGGATACATTTTTAACTAGGGTTTCTTTATAAAAGCCCAGCTTAAGCTCTCCTAGGGGGGACCTCTCTCTAGCCTCTCTCTCTTACTTCTCTCTTTTTCCTTCACTTTTTGAACCTTTTCCTTTTGTTCCTAAGCAATACACAAACAAATATTTCTCTGTGATTTATTTGTTTTTAAGTAAAGAGCAATAAGCTTTTGAAAGGAAAATAACAAAAATTAAAGACCTACTTAACAAACAACAATGATTTTTACTAGTCTGAGGGGTCAACCCATACTATATCCATAATCATCATCTTCTTTCCTATATTCTTTTATTTCTTATTTTCTTATGTTGGTTTTATTAAATTCTAATTTTTATTAAATTTTTATTGTTATTCACTAATCATTGTTTATTCTTTTGTGTTGGTGATTATGGAGGGGATTACACAATGATCTTACTTAGAGAATAAAATCTATGAAGGTCCATGGAATGCCATGGATTGAACTTTGTAGCTAAATATAGTTTCTAGGTTTTTTTAATTTAGTTGTTTATTATTGTTTTGTTAGTAATTTTTTTTTATTTTAAGGATGTGTTAATCTTTATTTTCTTATTATTCTCAATAGATTATTGTAATAGCTCCAATAGTAGGAATAATGAAATCATGTGTGTGATTGTGTGTTTTATTTTTATTAATTGGTTAGTAAAATTAGGGTTTTAATTAGGTAATTAATTAAAATTAATGGCTATAAAGATAATTAGTGTTCTTAATTAAAATTGAATTAGATTTAAGTGGATATAATTAGGGTTATTTGTTAATTATGTTATTTATTAGTTTGTTGTTAAATGTCAGTTTAATTAAATTAGGGTTTTTAGAATAAGTTTGATTGATTGTTTGATCTTTTATTTGATTATTTTGATTTTTTATATGTTTTTGGGCTTGTTTATTTCTTTCTTGTTTTTTGGGCCCTACGCCTATGTTATGCTCTAATCCATTTAAATAAATTTAGGTTTTTTAGGTTTAATTAAAAAAAAATGTATTTTAGGCCTACAATTATTTAGAAGTTAGGTTAGAAATAATTTAGATCCATTTAGTTAATTAGATATAGGCCCACTTAGATTAATTAAAATTAATTTAAACTTAGCCCATTAAATTGAAGCCTTTTTCCATAACTTGTAGATTCAAGATCACTTTAGAAATAAAATATGTAGAACTAGGCCCACTAATTTAAATACTTTATAATTTGTAGATTTAGGCCGATTTTTAGAATTAAAATAAGCAGACTTAGGTTCATTTAATTAAAATTGAATAGGAATTAGGCCAATTAGTCTTTAGGATCACTTGTAAATTAAAACATGTAGATTTAGCCCATTTAACTAAAATCAATGTAGATTATACTAACTTAGGGATTTTGAATTTAATGAATGCATTGTTCACATGTACTTTTCATGACTAGTTTGCCTGGAGTTAATTGTTAAATAAGGGTTTATATGAAATCCCATGTAAATAGAGGATAAGATAGCAATTCATAAGATAATTCTAAATGAACACAAGGCTAAAAGAACTTGGTATTCCATATTCAAAATCTCCTGGTTGTGGTGTTGGCTTTCTTTTAGATAATCGAGTACCACCATTTTTTTATTTGTCCCAATTATTACCCTGGGTGGTGACTCCTCATCTCCATGCCATTTCTTTATGACAGTGATTAGTGTGTTCTTTAGAGCCCTGAGCTCAAACAGTGTCGCGGTTGCTAAAATCTTGGACACACACTAAACCCCGCCATCTATAGTGGCTACTCCATAGGGGATAAGAAATATAGATTCTACTTGTGTTCTTTAGAACTATTTTATTAATTATTATTTTATTCTTGCATTCATTATGCATGTCCTTAATAACCAATGGCGTTGGTTTATGGTTCCATGATTCCACTAGCTTTATGGGATTATAAATTAGCTAACCATCACTTTTAGCCTTAACTCGGCTCAAGAGAGATTACCAGTCTCATCTAACTAGAGTCTGTAACTCAAGTCCTAAAGAGGGGTAGTCTTCTCTTGAGTTTACAAAGGACGTTGGACCATTCTGACCTTGGCCTGTAACTTAAGTCTTAAAGGAGGCATCTTCCTAGAGCAAGTGTGAACACCTAATTTTGGGATAATGAAGTGTGGACGCGACAAAGGACTCCAATGATAAAAATGTTATAAATAGGTCTTCAACACTTGAAGTTTGAAACCTAAAAAGTCTGAATGCATTTTTAAAAAGAGTTTAATTGGTTTTTTAAGGACTTACTTTTAATTTTTTTTAGGACCTAATTGAAAATTCTAAATTCTTTTAGGGGTCTTTTTGTAATTAAAAGTTATAAAATGATTGGAATTCTGTAATTCCAATCGGAATTACATAATTCCAATCAAAATTATGTAATTTCGACCAGAATTCTATAAATCAAACTGGAATTAGACATGTTCTGTCTATTTTTAATTTAATTTAATTTTTTTTAGTAAATGAAATTTGGTTTCCTAAATTTTGATTGGTCAAATAATATTTATTTGAATTTTCAGAAAATTAAAGTCCTTTTAAAATAAAAACTCTAAGAAAAGCAAGTCAAAATAGGATACATTTTTAGCTAGAGTTTTTCTATAAAAGCCCAGCTTAAACTCTCCTATAGGGGGACCACTCTCTTTTCCTAGAGTCTTTTTTTATGGCTCTCAGACCTCTCTCTCTCTCTCTCTCACCCTTCTCTTTTCCTGTACTTTTAGAGGCTTTTCTTTTTGTCCTTAGGTAGTACATAAAAAATATTTCTCTGTGATTTATTTGTTTTTGAGCAAAGAGCAAAAGGCTTTTGAAAGGAGAATAATAAATATTAAAGACCCACTTAACAAACAACGATAATTTTTACTAGTCTAAGGGACCAACCCATAGTGCATCCATAATCATCATCTTTTTTCCTACTTTTTTTTATTTTTATTTATTATTATTATTTTGGTTTTATTAAAATGTGATTTTATTGAATTTTTATTGTTATTTTTTTTCACTAATCATTGTTTATTCTTTTGCGTTGGTGGTTTTGGGGGGGATTACATGATGATCTTACTTAGAGAATAAAATCCATGAAAGTCCATGAAATGCCATGGATTGAACTTTGTAATTAAATATAGTTTCTTGGTTTTTTTCATTTAGTGGTTTATTAATATTATTATTTTTGGAATTGTATTAATTTTTCTTTTCTTGTTATTTTCAACAGGTTATTATTATAGCCCCAATAGTGGGAATAATGAAATCATGTGTGTGTGACTGTGTGTTTTATTTTAATTATTTGGTTAGTAAAATTAGGATTTTAATTAGGTAATTCATTAAAATTAATGGCTATAGAGATAATTAAGGTTCTTAATTAAAATTAAATTAGATTTAAGTGGATAGAATTAGGATTTCTTGTTAATTATAATTTTTTTTAGTTTATTGTTTAAAGTCAATTTAATTAAATTAGGGTTTTTAGAATAAGTTTCATTGATTGTTTGATATTTTATTTATTTATTTTGGTATTTTTTATTATTTTTGGGCTCGTTTGTTTATGTTTATGTGTTTTGGGCTCCAAACCCATATTAGGCATTAACCCATTTAAATAAATTTAGGTTTTTTTAGGTTTAATTAATAAAAATTCATCTTTAGGGCCATAATTAACTAAATTTAAGGTATAAATAACTTAGTCCTATTTAGTTAATTTAGACATAGGCTCACATAGTTTAATTTAATTTAATAGACTTAGCCCATTAAATTAAAATATTTTCCATAATTTGTAGATTTAAGATCACCTTAGAATTAAAATATATAGAATTAGGCCCACTAATTTAAATACTTCATAATTTGTAGATTTAGGTATATTTTTATAATTAAAATAAATAGACTTAGGTTCACTTAATTAAAATTAAATAGGAATTAGGTTCATTAGCCTTTAGGCTCACTTGTAAATTAAAACATGTAGATTTAGCCCATTTAATTAAAATTAACATAAATTAGACTAACTTAGGGATTGTAAATTTAAATGAATGCATTGTTTACATGTATTTTTTCATGACTAGTTTCCCTGGAGTTGATTTTTTTAATAAGGGTTTATATGAAATTGCATGTAAATAGAGGATAAGGTAGTAATTCATAAAGTAATTCTAAAAGAATACAACACTAAAAGAAGTTGGTATTTCATATCTAGAATCTCCTAGTTGTGGTGTTGGCTTTCTTTTAGAGAATTGAGTATCATAATTTTTTAATTTGTCCTAGTTATTACCTTGGGTGGCGACTCCTTATCTCCACGCCATGTCTTTGTGATAGTGGTTAGTGTGTTCTCTAGAGCCCTAAGCTCAAACAGTGTCGCAGTTGCTAAAATCTTGGGCTCGCCCTAAACTCCACCATCTATAGGAACCTTGAGTTTTTTCACTAGACTTAGCTCATGTATTAGCTTAGTAACTTCCCCTATGATTACTCTAATTGCTTATGAATGTTGTCATGAGGTATTTCTATCTATAAAGGCCTAAGCCCACACTTTTAAGGCCCATTTGGGTTAATAAAGATTGGGTTAATCTTTCATACCTAGAAATGTTATTATGTGCTTTATTGTTTTGAGAGATATGGCATGTGCATTGATTCTTGATATCCCCTATTAATATTAAGGCCAAGACCAAAAATCCTAGGAGAAGAGCCTTGCCATTGAATACGTGTGTGGGAGGAATAAGGTTGGATGGATGTATGCACACTTGACTTACTACTTGCTACTTGTTGCATAGCACGTGCATCATGCATACATGCATTTCATGCATCATACTAACACTTTGCTTTTTAGCTATCATAGATTCATCTGGGTTTTCCTGTGTTTGGATTCAGAAAGGTGGTAGACTAGTGAGAATGGATTCAAGCCTGCAATCAATTACAAAAGAGATCTTTAGTAGACTGGAAAGGAGTCATATCATTCCACTCTACCTAGAAGCTGCACAAACTCCAGCTAAACAAGTAGAATAAATGAAATAACAAGAGGGAGGAAATTAGACCCTAGAGGATGTTAAAGGATCACTGATATATAACATGAAAGTGATGATGCAAGATGAACTAAGAAAAGCACTGGCTGGATTAATGACACCACCTGTTGCTACTGTACCTTTTATTATGGCCAATCCACCTATTATAAGTGATTCACCTATTAACGATGACAATGCTTATAGGAATGAACCTACTCTTGAAAGGAAACTAGATGATATTAAGAACTATATGGTTGAAAAAGCAAAAAGGGAATCACTTAAGCAAGTTAAAAGCTAGAATCCAAGAAGATGAAAGCACTGACTTAGAAAGTGTCCAACATGGAAGAATTGAGAGAGGATAGGGCATTGGATATTCGTTTGACTTTGATGATGTGATGTAGTTCAAGGAAGACAAGCTACTTGATAAGTTGAAGATGCCATAATTACAGAAGTTTGATGGTACTGGGGCCCAAGGATGCACCTTAGTCAATATACAACTACTATGAGTGCCATTAAAGCTCCTTTATCTAAAGTTACCAAGTTGTTTGTACTATCCTTAGAGGGCATGGTTGTTAATTGGTATTATGGTTAGAGAAGTCTATCCGAGCGGACTGGAGGGAATTGTGTATTGCTTTTCTGAAATAGTATAACTATAATACAAAGTTTGAACTGTCCATTAGGGATTTGGAATTGACCAAGCAGAAGCCTAATGAATCATTTTTAGATTTTCTAACTAGATTCATGAATAAGGCAGGATTAATGAAAAATAAGCTAGCTAAAAAGGATTAGGTTAGGATGATTGTTCGAAACGTGTCACGTAATTTGGTTGAGAGGTTACAGATGAAAAACCCTAAGACGTTTGTAGACCTTTATGATGATGGGTTGTAAGTTGAGGAGATCAAAAGTGAGAAAAAGAAGATTACTAGAAGCATCAGAGCAAGAAACTACCCAACTAAGGGCATAAAGCTAGGAAATGCTAGTTGGGTTGTGGGGGTCCATACTATTCAATAACCTAGAAGATTCTTAAACTTTAACCAAACCCTATCTAAAGTCCTAGACCATTCAATTTAAAAAGGCCTCCTTAGACCTTTAATCCCTTTAGATCGCCAAACCCAAATCTCCCTAGCTTTAACCTAAACAGTTACTGCAAATTTCACCAAATTTCTAGCCACTCCACTAACACTTGCATTCACCTTAAACATGAAATTCGAAACCTTATAGAATAAAAAAAATCATAGACCCTGAGAAATCAAATCTAAACCCAAACACTAAAAATAATTTCTTTCTTAAATTACTAAAACTTGTCACCCCCAACCACCATGATGATCAACTCAGGTGTAAGTGAGGAAGAAGTGCTAAACTCCTTTGAGAACCTAGACCTTCAAACCAATGAGAGAACTTTTAATGCCCCTACAGATGTGGAAAGAGTAGAAGACTTATTAGGACAACCTTCAGGATAGGGTGATGAATTTGATGATGAGAAGATGCTAGATAAGAAATAAAAATGTAGGGTTGAGGTGTGGAAAGATGGAAAGAAGGATCAAACTTTTGGGGTTATTGACATATGGTATAGCTCTGATGAAGAAGACATTGAAGACTATAATGTATGGGTTGATAATCTGAAAGTTAGTTATGTTACTAAAAGTGGTAAGGGTTATAAAATGATGGAGAAAATTGTAGAGAGAGAATAAATTGTCGAAGGAGAAGACTCAGGTGAACATTATGATGACTTGATCCTTGAATAGCTTAAGAAGGCAATTAATGCATTCAAGTAGCCATAGGAAAGCTTTGGTTAAGGCTCTAGCTATGATGAACATTAAAAATACTACAACCCCTGAGGCAATGATGGCCAAGGTTACTACGAAAAAGCATAATGTTATTACTTTCTTTGATGAGGATTTACCTATAAAAGGAAGGAATCATAATAAAGCCTTGTTCATTCCAGTTGAAGTAAGAGAGAAAAGGACTAATTATGTGATGGTGGATAATGGGTCTACAATTAATGTTTGCTCGCTACAAATCCTACCTAATCTAGGAGTGAAGGTGGAGGATTTAACAAAATCAAACCTCATAATCAGAGCTTATGATGATAGCATAAGGAATGTAAAGGGAACGTTTATGGCTCCTGTAAAGACTGGACCTATAGAGGCAATGGTAGAATTCACTATGCTAGATATCCCTATCACCTATACCTTGCTTTTGGGTAGGCCTTGGTATCATATTTTGGGAGGAGTGCCTTTAACTATACATCAAAAAGTGAAATTCCTACTAGATGGAGAAGTGGTGACTTTAGAGGCTAGTATGAACAATATGGTGTCCACAGTTATAGATAGTTAGAAGTAGGTAGTTATCCCTTATGGATTCCAAATAGCCATGATCTCTAATGGAATTGAGATAGACCCAAGCATTATAAGCATGATTAAAGAGATGAATTATCAGCCTAAACAAGGACTAGGAAAGAACTAGCAAGGAAGTCCAAAACTCCCAGATTTCAAAAGCCAAAATGATATAAGAGGATTGGGCTATACAAGAGTTGGGTTTGGTAGTAAAGGAGCTAGAAGAAGGTTTTTCAAAGAGAACAACCTCTTAAAGAATGTGGAACCGTTGAAGGATAGCTTTGTTAAAGCAAGGAAAGAGAAGTTCCACCTAAGTGAAAAGGAGCCTATCTATATAGCTAGTGTAGATATTCCTAGGTTTGAGATCTTCAAGAAGCAAATAGTTAAGAGTCTGGTGCAAGAAAAAAAAAGAAAAGGTGATGAGGAAAGTTATCGAGAAGATAGGGATTAAGGCCATTGAAGAGCTATTTTTTTTGCCACCTAACAAAGAACCACCATAGGATTTAGCTAGCATTATTAATAATAGTTCTAATGGTGTTTTTTTATGAAGAAACTAATGTAATAACATCTAGTATGTTTGAGGATGAAAACTCTATTTTTCCTATAATCTATGATATGAACTCTGGTTTGGCTTATTTATGTGATATTGATTCTGATGGTCTTATGCATTTTAATAATGATTGTTCATGCATGTTTAACATTAATTATATTCAATTAGATTCATTAAACATGGGCACAAATGAACAACCAAGGCACGTTTCTATTTCATATGATTTAACCCCTAAAGAGAGGGAAAATTTTAAGAGAATATTAACAAAAAGAAAGGTAGTATTTTCTTAGTCCTATGATGGCATGTTAGGTCTAGATAGAGAAATTGCAAAGCATCGCATTCCAATATACCCATAAGCTAAACATGTTACAAAAAAACTTCATAGGTTAAGACCAGGGTGGACAAAAAAGATAAGGGAAGAAATTGCTAAGCAAATCCAGGCTAATTTTCTAAAAGTGGTAGAGTGCCCTCAATGGTTGGAAAACATAGTACTAGTTCCTAAGAAAGATGGAAATTTTTGAATATGTGTAGATTTCAAAGATCTAAATAAAGCATGCCTAAAAGATGACTTTCCTTTACCCCATATTGATGTGATTATTGACAATGCAACATCTAGTGCAATGTACTCTTTCATGGATGGGTTTTCAGGTTATAATCAGATAATGATGGCATTCATGGATAGGATCAAGACCACTTTTATCATGGAATAGGGAACATATTGCTATAAAGTGATGACATTCGAATTAAAAAATGCATGAGCAACTTACCAAAGAGCAACAACCGCTCTGCTTCACGATATGATGCATAAAGAAGTGGAAGTGTATGTTGATGACATAATGGTTAAATAAGAAATACGGGAATGACATTTTAAGGCTTTAGATAATTTCTGGCAAGAATAGAAAAATACAATCTAAGGCTTTATATGAAGAAATGTATCTTTGGGGTCACTTCCAGAAAATTATTGGGGCACATAGTTAGCATTAGGGGAATAGAAGTTTATCTAGAAAAGATCAAAGTCATTTAGGAGATGCCAGTACAAAGAACAAAGAAGGAAGTATGAGGGTTTATTGGAAAGTTACAGTACATTAGTAGGTTTATTGCGAAACTTACCATGGTTTGTGATCTAATCCTTAAGCTCTTAAAGAAGAATCAACTAGTGGAATGGAATGAAGAATTTTAGAAAGCCTTTAATAAGATTAAAGAATACCTTACTAATCCACCTATGTTAAGACCACCAAGACAAGGTAAACCCTTAATCTTATATTTGGCTTTAGAGGAAAAGGAAATGGGGGCAATGTTAGCGCAAAAAGGACCAGAAGGGGTAGAGTACGCAATATACTATCTTAGTAAAAAGTTCCTACCATATGAAGAAAAATATGTTCTTCTGGAGAAGACATTTTTTATTATGATATGGGCTATAAAGAAGTTAAGGCATTACTTATAATCTTACAAGGTACAAGCTATTTTAAAGATAGATCCTCTAAGATACCTATTCCAAGCACCAACTTTAACAAGAAAGATTTATCAATGGTTAGTACTTCTAACTGAGTTTGATATAGAGTACGTCACTATGAAGGTCATCAAAGGAAGAGCAGTACCTAAATTCCTAGCATAGAATGCAATTGAAGGAAATGAGCAGTGGAATTTAGAGTTTCCATATGAGAACTTAGCAGTAATAGAATAACATAAGTGGAAGCTTTATTTTGATGGAGCTACGAATAGTAAAGGTGTAGGGCTAAGAGTGATTCTTGTCATGCCAGGAAGAGAAACCATCCCCATGGCTAAGAAATTGGACTTTAAAGTTATAAATAACATGGCTGAGTACGAGGCATGTATCTATGGGGTAGAAACAGCACTAGCCGTTAGCACTAAAGACCTACTAGTAAATGGAGATTCTCTATTAGTCATTACTCAGGCTAACAAGGAGTGAGAAGTGAAAAAAGAGAGGTTGAAACCTTACATCTGCTATTTGAAGAAGTTAATGAGAAATTTCACTAAATGTCTCTTCATGCATTTACGAAGAGATGAGAATCAAATGGCGGATGCCTTAGCAATGCTTTCTTCAATATGGGATAAACCAACGAGGTTGATGATGAAGGCTTTTGGTGATCATGAAAATGAAAGCTCCATGTTATGGTGAAGAACCAATAATGAGTATTCAAATAGGGCCATAAGAAAAGCCATGGTTTTACAACATCCAGAGATTCATTAAGGAAAGGAAGTACCCAGACGAAATGACTTCAAAATAAAAATATGTTCTTCATATTCTTGCACGTTATTATGCAAGTCATGATGGGGTATTATACAAAAGAATGTCGAATGGAACACAAT
The DNA here is from genome assembly GCA_947683625.1 of Mallotus nudiflorus. Lineage (NCBI taxonomy): Eukaryota > Viridiplantae > Streptophyta > Magnoliopsida > Malpighiales > Euphorbiaceae > Mallotus > Mallotus nudiflorus. Next base: position 35,384 of record CANTUR010000625.1, read on the forward strand.
TGAGATGTCTCAAGAAGGATGAAGTAGAATAGGTGATGAGAGAGATTCTTACAAGGGTTTGTGGATCTCATATGAATGGGATGATTTTGGAAAAGAAAATAATTCAATAAGGGTACTATTGGATGAACATGGAAAGAGACTGTATCTAGATAGTGAGACAATGTCATTAGTGCCAAATACATAGGAATCTCAATCATCTTCCCCATACAGTGTTAAATAGTTTAACATCTCCATGGCCCTTTGCAGCATGGGGGATAGATATAATAGGGGAGATAAGACAACCACCTTAAATAGGCATAAATATATAGTGGTGGCAATTAACTATTTCTTTAAATAGATAGAAGCATAATTCTTTGGTACTCTGAAGGCTAGACAGATGGCAAGGTTCATCGAGAAAAATCTCATTCACGGATATAGGATCCCACATCATGTTGTGATGGACAATGGCATTCAGTTTTAGGTAGAGACAACTAAGTTATTACAGAGATACAAGATTGAGCATCATAAATCTTCACCTTATCGACCTCAGGCTAATGGTGTAGATGAAGCAGCCAATAAGAATATAAAAAGAATCCTCTCTAAGATGCTAAAAACACATGAAGATTGGTCTAAGTATCTCCTTTTTGCCTTATGGGGATATAGAATTACAACACTCATTGCTACAAGATAGACACCATTCTCATTAGTATATGGTTGTGAAGCAATTTTTCCTATAAAGACATAAATCAAATCTTTGAGGGTTGTTATGGAAGCAAAAATCCTTGAAAGTGAATAGATTCAAAAGAGATATGACTACCTCATATCTCTAGATGAGAAAAGGATGGAAGCTTTATTTTGCACTCAAATTTATTAAAGAAGAATAACAAGAGCCTTTAACAAGAAAGCTAAACCTAGAAAGATAAAGGCTAGAGATATGGTGCTAAAGCAGTCAAGGGCAATGGTGTTTGATTGAAGAGGAAAATTTAGACCAAATTGGAAAGGACCGTATTTAGTCAAGATGATTCTACCTAAGGGAGCTGTAAAAATATCAGATCTTAAAGGGAATGAGTTCATTAAGCTAATCAATTTGGATCGCCTCAAGAAATACTACTTTTGAAAAAAAATGTCTGTTGGCTAGAAAACCTGAAAAGGCTAGTTAGGCAAAAATTAGGACATTCCTGCTATTCAGAAAACCCGCAAAGGCCTAGCAAGTAAAAATTAGGGGATAAAATAAAAGAGGTGATCCTATTCTTAAGAAAACTCATAAAGGGCTGGTTAGGTAGAAATTAGGGAAATAAAAGTGAGAGAAAAATATTTAGTTAGAAAATCTAAAAGGACTAGCTGATAATAGGAGTTATGTCATATGATGTAATAAATGTACTCATTTTGGCCTTAATTAATTAATCAAATTGAAATGGAATTTTGTTGGATATTGCATATTCTATCTTTATTATAAAGCATAAAGACTTAAAGAAAAAAACAAAACATGAGAGTTTAAAAAACCAAACTTATGAGATCACTACTTTTGTTTTTATTTCTTCTTTTGTGACTCAGCTAGTAATACTTGAGTCCTTTCATACTTAGCAGATCCTTGTGGCTATGTAGCTTATGTGGTAACCTAGGCCTTGTGGTTGTCATCAGTAGTCATATCAACATTCAAGTGCATGTTCCACTCTAATGCTCTACAAGGCCACAGGTTCTTCACTTTGTCCAAGAAATCTTGTCTCAAAGGGAAACCTTCAAAGTTAGGTATAATAGCCATGATAAATTGCAAGCAACCATACTGATGACAAAGGCATGAAGGGGAAAAGAAGGTCAAAAAGTACAACCCAGGAATAGGAACACAGTGGTCATACAAGTTGATGGTTACAAACTTCAACTTCCACCAAGGACAGACCCATGTAATCTTGGTATCAGCAATGCCTTGCATCCAATCAATCCATTAATCTATAGTATGCTTGTCCTTCATCTTTAATGGGTGAGACTATAGATGATGAGGTTGATAAATTAAAGCATTAGTGAGAGAATTGAGTAGACTCAATTTATCCTATAACCAAATCTAAAAAAAGAAGTTACATACCATAAGGAGAAGCAACTGCCTGAGAATCGATTCTGAATCTTGAAATTATCCAACCCAATGATAGGTTCAATAAGCATGACAGGCACAGGGTCAACTCCAACTTCCACTTATTCCAAGATACTAGCAATCCTTATATCTCTCTATGAGAAGATAATAGAAAAAATTGGGCATACAAGTAAAAAGAGACAGTCCTAATCCAGGCAACATCATTCTTGTCCCTAGTCTCATAAGAAGAAATAAGATAAGAAAGACTAACATTCCTAAGGTTAAGCATGTACATATAGATATTGCCTAGGGGCATATCAAAGAATGTCACTAGTCTACTAGGAAATTGCATCTCAAGATCAGGGAGAGCAATCACAGTAGTTGAGTCCAAAGAACAGCTAAGAATAGCAGCAAACTCTTTAATTAATGGACATAACTCTTATCCATTGAATCTAAATATGTGGTCCTTGACATCCCAAAAGGTGGTCGCAACATGAAGAAAATTATGATCTATTTTTAGATGCTTAAGAGATTTCAAGGATTTGACATGAAAGGGTAGTAATCTATTCCAATCGTCTCCATTAAGGCTCTTAAGAAACTTGTTCGTCAAATTAAGGGTGGCTTATGTCATAATGAAAGAAAATAAAAAAGAGGGATAGGAGACAATCCTTGTGCAAGCCCTTTATATAGATGCAAAGGCTAATACGGATGGGATTAGGATTATGTTTTCAGATCAAAGTTAAGACAGGAATCTGAATGGAAAAGAGAAAAGAATTGGAGCTGAATTTTTGATAAAAAATTCAGAATTCTAATTGAAATTCTAGAAATCTGATAAAAAAATCTATAATTCTAATTGAATTTCCAAGATTTTTAACACAAAAAAAAGAGACTTCAAGGTTTGATCCAAAAGAAAAGTCCATAATCTATTCATCAAAGATGAAATAGTTCTAAAACATTTAAAGTATAGTCATGCAAGCACAAGATAAGAAGATCAGTCATCCTGAGCTCTAATGTCTAGCCAAGGACTCCACCCTTTAGCCATATCATCACTATAATCTGAGGGCATAGAAGTCCCAGTGTCATGATCATCAAAACTGAGACTAGCAAGCTATCAGCGAAGCCTCTCATTCTCATGCTCCAGATCCCTAACATAACTCTGTTACATCAAGAATAGTTAGAATCATGCATATCATGCATACATTTGCATACTTGTTGTAAATACTAACCCTCCAAGTATATGTGATTTGCATAGTAAATAATCTAGGGGATGAGGTGAGTCTATACAGATACTCTGCCAGTGTCCAAGGGATCTGTAAAATAACATATACTAATTCAATAATGAGTGTTAGTTTATGCAAGATTGGAAATTTAAATTGCATTTACATGTGAAGCATTAGGAGTAGAAAAGCTAGGATCTAAGCTACATCAAAATACATATACTGCTAAATGGGAGTCTGTACCGTAGGAGCACAGTAGTATATAAAACTATCAAATGATGGAACATTGCCTAGAATGGTACACGAGGAAGTATCACCTCAAGCAGCTCCACTGTACTGAGTAGGCTCAAACTCCTGCTTAGTCCTCTTAGTGTTATCCTCAGTCTCCTTCTCTATAGCAACATTAATAGCTTCTTCAACCTTCACAGAAAAGAAAATATCACTTGTAGTGATGAAAGAGATTAAGTAAAATGATGATAGAAAGCATACCTCAGTTGGGTCTATGGGAACCTGCTCTAAGAGATTCTCTTGAATATACTCCTGATAGTGACAAGAATGCTCAAGCAGAGTCGAAGCGTCATATCCCTCAAGAGTTGCCCTAAGCTCTAGACCAGTCATGCTATAGCTCCACAACATCAAAGAAGGAATGGAAGAAAGAACTCGCCTCTTTGAAGGTCCCATATGTCAATGATAGAGCAAGATACCACATTTGGCAACTATAATCAGAAAGCAAAATACTCATAGACTCAAACCTCACAAACGTAGTTATGAAATTGTATCGCTAAATGTCTTCAGCACCAACCAGCCAATCTGATATAAGCTACAAATTCCTTCAGATAAATTTTATTTAACTTTTACAATTGATTAAATATTAAAAATTAAATTTATTTTACTAGGTCCCATTCCAAGGAGTTCATCTAGTCTTGATAAGTCTATAAATCATACTTAATGCTAGCTAAATGAGAAGAACCCCATCTTTGCATCAGAGGAAGGCTCCTATCAAAGCTAATAGTGTTGAAGCCTCGGATCACCCCGATCTATATGCCCCAAATCTAAAAGAGGAGAAATAGTGGAAATGAAAAGAGGAGGTTATAAAAGAGCAAAGTTAAAAAAGGTACAAGACACGTAAAAGACATACATGCAGGACATGCCAGAAGTTGCATGTCATCATAACACCTCTACAGATAGTATCCAGTCTATAATAGAGATAGGCAAGAGCTGCAGATCCCTAATTGCAAGTAGCAACTCTAGCAAGGTCTTAAACAGGACCAAGAAGAGTAATGCTAACCTCATGACCAGTCCCACAAAAGAGGGTAGTTCCTAGCAAGATCAATAAGAAATATCTTACCTTCTGAAGGATCTGACGAGGTGTGGTGGTGGGTAATCCTTTAAAACCCGGAACAAGAGAAGAAAGAAGCATGTTCTTCTGATTCTTCCATGTTAGAACGAACCTGAGCAAGTCACAAACATAGTGACTCCTAGCATCCTCTGGAAGAGTTCAGTAGTGGATATCAAAGGGAACTAGGGTACCCTCGAAGGTAATCCCAGTAATAGTAGAGAAGCTCATGGGGAAATAGTTAGCTCACCCACTTGTGTGTGAAAGGTGTGAGTGGTATCATCCACCTCTCAATAAGAGTCAAAAGCGAATAGTGGTCTGACCTACCTTGAGTAGTCGGTGGAGCAGTAATGAAACTTTGGAAGCCAGATGCCCATATGTTGCACTGCCTCTCCAGAAAAATCATGAAAGAGTTCTCGAGCCAAGTGAAAGCAACCTGAGAACTTCAGTGGCTTCTGAACAAAATTCAAAAAACAACATGATCACTTTCTTTATAAACTCTTAATTTCTATTTTTTTTCTTTTGAAAAAAAAAGAGGATTGAAAGACTGGATTTCCGATCGGAAATCCAGAATTCTGATCGAATTTCCAGATTTTTGATCGAAAATCTAAAATTCCAATTCAGAATTTAGATTTCTAACCAAAAATCTAGAAGTCTGACTACAATTCTATTAGCCTTGTGTAACATGCAAATGCCAGTTTTACAAAATTTTATTTCCAAATTGACAATTTCATGCAATTTTATTTAATTTATGTAGCAAAGATTCTATAATTGCATGTATGAATATACTAAAAAAAATATACTTTTCTATAGAATCAAAGATAGAAGAAGAAAATTTACCTTATCTCTAGCCTGTGAGCATTTATGGAGGTGCAAGCAAGTCAAAAGGAGTACCTCTTTCCCTTCATTGAGCCCCAGATTGCTTTTAGGAAAATGTAATTATGAAATGACTAGATCTGATTGTCTGGAGCTACTTCCACATAGTCTACATTATGGGTGAGCCATAGGATCAGATGGATCTTAAATTGCAAGTCAGATGAAAGAATAATTAAAGAAAGAAGATTTGAAAATTAAAAGAAAGCAAAATAAAAAAATGAAAGGGATAAGGAAATGAGGAATGAATCGGCAAACGGCTAAGTTTATATTAAAGTGGAAAATGTCTACTTTAGTCCCTCAATCTTATTTACATTTTTTATGACAATCTTAATGAAATAAGGACTCCTAATCCAACAAAGATTCAAGATCCTTTGACTTATGATGGAGGTCCAATCACAAGGGCATATGCTAAGAAGATGAAGGAAGCATTACATATAGTAATTCAAAGACTTTGGGCTCAAAGTACAAATATGAATCAATCTGATCCATTTGATGCACATGGAATTAATTCTGGTCCAAAGCTTATTCATTTAGTGCAAATTGAAGATTTATGCCCAAGTAGTGTTATTGGGTCCATTTTAGATGTATTAAGCTCGAAGGATTAGCTACATATATTCCAAGCCTAAGATGAAGTACAAATATGTGTTATTTAGTTTAATTAGTATTTAAAAATGAATTTTGGATTTGTTACTTATCCAAAACATTTTTAGAGTATTTTTTTTTAGTTAGGAATACTTTTCTTTATCTTAGTTAGTAAGCAAAATAATTCCTTATCTTTAAGGAATTGATTTTCTTATCTTTTAGAGATTTATTATCCTTACATTTTAAGGATTTATTTTATATTAGGCTTAGGTTAAGAATTCTTATAAATAGCTTACTTTGTAGCCTATTTTGGGCATCTTTTTAATTAATCAAATCAAAGTGATGAATTTTGCTTCAATTTTACTTGGAGTTTTATTCTTTGAAATTTCTAAACAAAATAGGTTGTTTGATAGTTCACTTGTCTTATCAATTAGAACATCCATATCTAATTATGGTGACTTCCTGATAGCTAGAGTTCTTAGTTGTTAGATAATTAAGGGTTCTAGTTTCCACCCAAATTATTTCTTGAACGATCTAAGGTGTGGGTATTAATAGATTGTTACGGGTTTTATTTGTTAGATAAACTCAGTTCACATCAATTTGGTATTAAAGCTTTGACTTTAAGAATCAGGTTATGTATCCCTATTTGTTTCATTCATGTTTATCATTCTTTATGTTCTTTTCTTCTACTCCTTCTCATTAGTTTCATCAACATTCTTATTTGTTCATCATCTTTTATTATTCAAATTCATTTTTTACATCATTTATTATCATCTTTAATTTCATTTAGTTTTTTCCTTAAAGTCTTGCATCAAGTTTCGACCATAAAAAAAAAAAAGAAAAATAATAAAAAAGAAAAAGAAAAGAAAAGAAAAGAAGAACTTGGTCATTTCTTTAAAATCTTTAAAGTTCATGCAAGTCTTCTTGAAAATCTTTGACTTTCTTAATTATTTTCTTGAAAATTCTTGATCAAATTCATTGGAATCTTGAAGTTTCTTAAAGTTCTTGTTCAAATCTTAATTCAAGATCATAAATCTTGAAATTTTAAGTTACAAATTTATTTTCTTAGGTTTCTTTTGTACAAATTCATTTTTCCTTATTTATTATGGATATTTTTATGGTTAAGATCAAATCTTAAGTAGGTTATATCCTTATCATTCTAGATTTAGTCATATCTTGTTTTGTCCTAATCCTTATCTTATCTTAAAGCTTTCCTTATGTACATCTTCTTTTCCTTATCTATAACTTATTTGTCTTATCTAGAACTCCTTTTCCTTTCATATTAGGATTAAATTATTTTTTTTATTCTTTTATTTTTTGTGCAAATTAAGCCTAATTTCCTTATTTTAAATCACAAAACATACCAAATTCATTCAATTGGTAGGCCATTGTGAATTCTAAAAATTTATATTGTTTAGTTAAAAAGTAGAAGGTAAAACTCCTAATTAAGTTAGATTTAAAATAGAGCGTGCGTGTGAGTTCAATAGAGTGTCCGTTCAATAGAGTGTCCAAACACCAAATTGAGTAAAACACGTGAGGGAGTGTTAGAATTTTGTTTTACTAACTTTTCTTACAAGTTTTAACATATTAAAGCATGGATGAACCCAAATTAAAGTTGTTTGTTTAGGCTATATGACAAACAATAGAGGATGTAAGGAAGCGACTTGAGAGGCTAGAATTGAGTTCCCCTTCACAAAGAAAATAAAAGAGTACCAAACGAAGCTTAGAAGAGGAGTTTAATGAGGGAAGTGAAGAAAACACCTTAACAAGACTAAATAAAGGCAATAACAAGATAATAACATAGGAACCATTAAAATGAAGATTCCTAGCTTTCAACGTAAGAGCGATCCTAAAGCATACTTAGAGTAGGAAAAGAAAGTGAAGCTAGTTGTAGTTGAGTTCACCGATTATGCAAGTGTTTGGTGGGATCAACTAGTTACAAGTCAAAGAAGGAATGAGGAACATGCTATTTCTATATGGGATGAGAAGAAGATAATCATGCGTAAGTGATTTGTCCCACAACATTACTATCATAAACTATATAATGGTTTGCAATGACTTGTGCAAGGTTTTAAAAGAGTGGAACAATATTATTAAGAGATGGAGATGGCTATGATTAGGGCTAATATGATTAAAGATAGAGAGGCCACTATGGCTAGGTTTCTCTATGGTTTGAATCGTGACATTGCCAACCTTGTAGTATTACACCATTATGTTAAATTGGATGACATACTACATATGGCTATTAAGGTAGAGAAGTAATTAAGGGATAGAAGCAAGACTAATTTGAATTCATCTACCTCCTGGAAGTCAAATTACAAGGGCAATGAAAAGAGCAGTACTTCATCAAACTTTAAACCAAAGGGCGATAAAGGGAGCAAGAAGGTAGATGTGGGAAACAATAAATTTGTGCCTAAAAGTGGCAATCTTAACTTTAGAACACATGAATCTCAAGTGTTTTAGATGTTTAGGCTTTGGTTATAAGGCTGCCCATTGTCCAAATGCAAAGGTGATAGTTGCTTTAGCCAATGGAAAAATTGAAAGTGAGGATGAAAATGAAGATATAAGTGACATGCCACTACTTCAGGATGCATCTAATAATGAAGGAGAAGAGATGGAACCTTTAGATGGATCCTTATTCACTCTTTTCATAAGGCGTGTGCATAACATGCAAGCTAAGGAAGAAGAGGTACAATGCAAAAACATCTTTCATACTAGGTGTTTAATTGATAATAAATTATGTATTATGATTATTGATGGTGGTAGTTGTACTAATGTTGTTAATGCTGGTTTAGATGATAAGTTAGGCTTAAAAACAACTAAACATCCTAACCCTTATAGATTACAATTATTGAATGATTATGGGGATATTAAGGTTACTAGGCAAGCTATGATAGCATTTTCTATTGGGCAATATCATGATGAAGTATTATATGATATAGTTCCTACACAAGCTAGTAACATACTATTAGGATGCCCTTGGCAATATGAAAAGTGAGTTAAGCATAATGGTTTTACTAATAAATACTCTTTTGTTATGAATAATAAGCCTATTACTCTTGTTCCTTTGACTCCAAAGCAAGTTTTTAAAGATAAAATTTTTTTAAGTGAGCATAGGAGTGCGCATGAAAAAGAAAAGGTGCACAAGCAAAAGTAGAGTTATGAGAACAACCTAGGTGTGAGAAACAAGTGAAAAAAAGGTGAGAAAAAGGGGATGCATAGAAAGAATGAGTGTGATGTGCATGCAAAAGGAGAGCTAAGTGTGTAAAGAGTGGAAAGAAAAGAGGTAAAAGGCAATTTTTATGTTAGAGAGAGAGAGAGGTATAAAAGGCTTTATTAACTAGGCAGCCTCTACTTGTACTTTTGTACAAAGGTGCCTATTTGTCCACTAACCTGAATCTTTCTTCTTTGCCTAGTTCTTTTCAAATTTTTTTATAGGAATATGAAGATTTTTTCCCCAAAGAGATGCCAAAGGGTTTGCCTCCATTAAAAAGGATTGAGCATCAAATTGATTTTATTCTTAGTGCACAAATACCTAATAGACCATCTTATAGAAGTAATCCCAAAGAAACTAAAGAGATGTAATGTCAGGTTGAAGAGTTGTTATCCAAGGGATTGATTAGGGAAAGTATGAGTCCATGCACTGTTCCTATTCTATTAGTGCCTAAAAAGGATGGTTCTTGGTGAATGTGCATTAATTGTCATGTTGTATACAAAATTATAGTTAAGCATCACCACCTTATTCCTCATTTTAGATGACATGTTAGATGAATTGTATGGTTTTTCTATATTCTCTAAAATTGATTTGAAGTCTGGTTATCATCAAATTAGAATGAAAGTAGGGGATGAATTGAAAACTGCCTTTAAAACTAAATATGGTTTATATGAATGGTTAGTTATGCCTTTTGGTTTAACTAATGTGCCTAGTACTTTCATACATTTAATTAACCATGTTTTGCATGATTTTATAGGTAAGTTTTTGGTTGTGTATTTTGATGATATTCTTATATATAGCAAGTTGCTAGATGAGCATATTATGCATGTACAATTAGTTTTTGAAACTTTGCACAAAGAACAATTGTATGCTAACCTTGCTAAGTGTAGTTTTTGTACACCTAAAGTTGTGTGTTTATTTTTTTTTTGTTAGTTCTAATGGAATTAAGGTAGATAGTGAGAAGGTTAAAGTTATTGAATCATGGCCTACACCTAAGAATGTTGGGTATAGTTAACATCATATGACCGAGTATGATGTATCCCTATACGACCAATTTTAGTTAACATCATACGACCAAGTATAATATATCCTTTCTATTAGCACTATACGATCGAGTATAGTCAACATTATACAACTGAGTATGATGTATCCCTTTCAATCAACACTATACACCCAAGTATAGTCCACATCATACAACCGAGTATGATGTATCCTTTCAATCTGCACTATACGTCCAAGTATAATCAATAATGTATTTTTTCAATCCACACTATATGTTTGAGTGTAGTCTACATTATATGAATGACCGAGTATGATGTATCCTTTATATCCATACTATACATTCGAGTATAGTCAATATTGTATGACCAAGTACAATGTATCCTTTTCAATCCACACTATACATCTGAGTATAGTCAACATTGTACGACCAAGTACAATGGATCCTTTTCAATCTATACTATACGTCCAAGTATAGTCAATATTGTACGATCGAGTAGAATGTATCCTTTTAATCTGCACTATACATCCGAGTATAGTCAACGTTGTACGACTGAGTATAATGTATCCTTTTCAATCCACACTATATGTCCGAGTATAGTCAACATTGTACAACCTAGTACAATGTATCCTTTTCAATTTGTACTATACATCTGAGTATAGTCAATATTGTACGAGCGAGTACAATGTATCCCTTTAATATGCATTATATGTTCAAGTATAGTCAACATTGTACAACCAAGTACAATGTATCCTTTTCAATCCACACTCTACATCTGAGTATAGTCAACATTATATGACCATGTACAATTTATCCTTTTCAATCTGTACTATACGAACGAGTATAATCAACATCATATGACTAAGTATGATGTGTCCTTTTCAACCAACACTATACGACCAAGTATAGTCCATATCATACGACCGAGTATAATGTATCCCTTCTATCCGAACTATACGATAGAGTATAGTTAAAATTATATGACCGAGTATAATGTGTCTTTTCAAATCAATGTTATACGTTCGAGTATGGTGTTTCCTCAAATGTTTTAGGATTTTGCTTAGTGTTACATGGTAACACAAGCATTCATTGTGAACTAACTATTTCTTATAGGCAAAAGCCTCAAGGAGTGTAGGTAAGTGTCTAAACTTTTATTCCTAAGAAATTTTGTGCTCATTTGCTTTGCCAAAATTTTTCAAGCAAACAGTGATAAAGGAGGAAACTGTAACCACCCAATTTTGGGAAGATGAAGTGTGGATGCGACAAATGACTCCAATGATGAAAATGTTACAAATAGGTCTTCAACACTTGAAGTTTGAAACCTCAAAAGTCTAAATGCATTTCCAAAAGAGTTTAATTGGTTTTTTTAAGGACTTAATTGTAATTTTTTAAGACCTAATTGAAAATTTTAAATTTTTTCAAGGATCTTTTTGTAATTAAAAGTTTCAAAAAAGGTGATCAAAATTACGTAAAATCAATCAAAATTATGTAATTTCGATCAAAACTATATGTTTTCCATCTGGTTTTTTTATTTTTACACAAATAAAAAATTTGGTTTCCTAAATTTTAATTGGTAAAATAATATTTATCTAAATTTTCAGGAAATTAAAGTCCTTTTAAAATAAAAAATCTGAGAAAAATAAGTCACAATAGGATACATTTTTAGCTAGGGTTTTTTTTATAAAAGCCAAGCTTAAGCTCTCCTAGGGAGGACCTCTCTCTGGCCTCTCTTTCCAAGCTCTCTCTTTTTCCTACACTTTTAGAGGCTTTTCCTTTTGGTCCTAGGCAATACACAAAAAAAATATTTCTCTGTGATTTTTTTTAAGTGAGGAGCAATAGGCTTTTGAAAGGAGAATAATAAATAGTGAAGACCTACTTAACAAACAACGGTGATTTTTACTAGTCTAAGGGGCCAACCCATACTACATCGATAAGCATCATCTTCTTTCCTATCTTCTTCTATTTCTTATTTTATTATTTTGGTTTTATTAAATTTTAATTTTTATTATTATTCACTAATCATTGTTTATTCTTTTGTGTTGGTGATTATGGAGGGAATTACACAATGATCTTACTTAAAGAATAAAATTCATGAAGGTCCATGGAATGCCATGGATTGAACTTTGTAGCTAAATATAGTTTCTAGGTTTTTTTTATTTAGTTGTTTATTATTGTATTTTTAGTAATTTTGCTTTTTTTTATTTTAGGGATGTGTCAGTCTTTATTTCTTCTTATTCTCAATAAATTATTGTAATAGCCCCAATAGTGGAAATAATGAAATCACATGTATGATTGTGTGTTTTATTTTTATTAATCAGTTAGTAAAATTAGGGTTTTAATTAGATAATTAATTAAAATTAATGGCTATAAAGATAATTAGGGTTCTTAATTAAAATTTCATTAGATTTAAATGGATAGAATTAGGGTTGTTTGTTAATTATAATATTTATTAATTTGTTGTTAAAGGTCACTTTAATTAAATTAGAGTTTTTAGAATAAGTTAGATTGATTGTTTGATCTTTTATTTGATTGTTTTGATATTTTTTATATGTTTTTGGGCTTGTTTATTTCTTTTATATATTTTGGGCCCTAAGCCTATGTTAGGCTTTAACCCATTTAAATAAATTTAGGTTTTTTAGGTTTAATTAATAAAAATGCATTTTTTATGCCCATAATTAATTAGAAGTTAGGTTAGAAATAATTTAGTCCCATTTAGTTAATTAGATATAGGCCCACTTAGGTTAATTAAAATTAATTTAAACTTAGCCCATTAAATTAAAGCCTTTTTCCATAACTTGTACATTTAAGATCACTTTAGAAATAAAATATGTAGAACTAAACCCACTAATTTAAATATTTCATAATCTGTAGATTTAGGCCCATTTTTAGAATTAAAATAAGCAAACTTAGGTTCATTTAATTAAAATTGAATAAGAATTAGGCCAATTAGTCTTTAGGCTCACTTGTAAATTAAAACATGTAGATTTAGCCCATTTAATTAAAATCAATGTAGATTAGACTAACTTAGGGATTTTGAATTTAATGAATGCATTGTTTACATATACTTTTCATGACTAGTTTGCCTAGAGTTAATTGTTAAAGAAGAGTTTATATGAAATTCCATGTAAATAGAGGATAAGAAAGTAATTCATAAGGTAATTCCAAATGAATACAAGGCTAAAAGAACTTGGTATTCCATATTCAGAATCTCCTGGTTGTAGTGCTGACTTTCTTTTAGAGAATCGAGTGCCACCATTTTTTGATTTTTCCCAATTATTACTCTGGGTGGCGACTCCTCATCTCCATGTCATGTCTTTGTGATGGTGATTAATGTGTTCTCTAGAGCCCTAATCTCAAACAGTATTGTAGTTGCTAAAATTTTGGACGTACACTAAACCCCACCATCTACATAACCATATATAGATGATCATGTCGCCTTAAGTCAAATGACCATATGCACCATTATATCCAAGATAATGATTATTGATAAAAGTGAATTTCCATGCTATCACTTATCTTATGTCACCATTAAATCCACCTATTATATGAGTATACACATGTCTATTATGATATCTTATATCAAGTAGCATGAGACACACTACTTCCTATTATCGATATCTCATCCTAATCAAGAAAAATAGAAAGATGAGACAATCTTCATATCAATATTACTTATTTATTAATCCTATGACTTTGGACATTTTATAACATATGTAATAAATGAATTTGTCACTCATATTATCAACACTTGATAATAAACTCATTTAACATAACGTTAAGGGGTAATTACTCAAATAAATAAACACTTTATATAAATGAATATTTAATTGGCATAGGGATAAAAGTACAATGTCATTTATATAAAAGAAGGGCATTAGGGCACATCTATATTAACAATCTGCCACTTACACTAGTGCCATTCACTATAATGTCTAAAACCCATCTTCTCAAAATGTTAGTTTAACTGTAACTGGGTGACAACCTTAATCAGTGGATCAACCACATTATCAACTAAAGCTAACTTTTGCACGAGCACATCGCCCTTCCTAAAAAGTTGTTTAATAATATGATATGGCCTTTCTATGTGTTTGGATTTCTTGTAAGACCTTGGTTCATTTGCCAAATCGATGGCTCCATTATTTTCGCATAAGAGAGGAACTACCAACTCAATGGAAGGAATAACTCCTAGTTCAGTGATGAAATTTTGAATCCAAATAGTTTCCTTAGCAGCATTTGATGCGACTATATACTCAGCCTCTATAGTGGAATCAGTAATGATATTTTTCTTGGAACTCTTCTAGCTCACTACACATCCATTACAGGTGAAACAAACCTAGAGATAGACTTTCTATCATCCACATCTAACTGGCAGTTAGAGTTTGTGAAACCTATAAGCTATAAGTCACCTCCTGCATAAGTTAAGACTAGATCCTTAGTCCTTCTCAAGTACTTAAGGATAGCCTTAACTACTACCCAATGCTCCAAGTCTAGGTTGGATTAAAACTTGCTAGTCACACTAACAACATAGGCAATATCTGGCGTAATACATAATATAACATACATTAGGCTTCCTATAGCCAAAGAATAAAGAACCTTAGACATTTCTACCATGTCCTTGGTGTTAGTGATATGCACTAGGTCAATCATTTGCGATTATGTATTGACTTTCTTATTTTATTAATAAAGAGGTATTTCATTATCATTTGATTTTATGATAATTATATGAATGGTTAATTCTTACTAAGGCCATCAAGTATGTGACTTGATAGTAAAACCCTTAAATTAAAATAATAGTTCTATTCTAATTATCCTTAGCCATTTATTCATTATATATAAATATTAAAGTATTAAGGCTAGTCTGAAGTTGATTAATGGTTATGTTTTACTAATCATGAATATGAGATATTAAGTCAACTCATAGGTACATGATGAGAGATCATGTACTGGATTGACCCACTATGAAAATACTACATAGATTATTATCATAAGTATTTCTCATCATAGTAATTTTATTTTAGTCCTTTGACCTTGAAATCATCATGGATTTCTACATAGCTATTTTATGTTTTGACACATTCTAACATTGTCTTTAATCAGACAATTAAATATGATGTTATTGGATATGAAATTAGTTATATGAGGAATGTGAGTGATTCAGAAGGAATTTATCCCTCATTAATATGAGAAAGATATCTAAAGGCCCCTTGATGAGATAGACTAAAGGAAAACGAATGGCCATGCTGAATAAAGAGTTATCATTTTCAGTCTACTTGGAATCAAGTCATAATATTTAACTATATAAGGATGACATTCTATGCCTTATGTTCAATTAGGATATTATGTGATAAAGGGACAATAAAATTCACTGTAATTAGGTTATTTCGGATTATTGACTTCACATGACTTGGGTAGTCATAATGTCTTGCTAGAGGCCACTTATGACTTGTAGGCCTAAATAGAGATTTAGGCCCATTGCCAATGTTATGTGAACCTAAAGGGTCACACACTTAAAACAAGCCCAAAACAAATTTGGGTTTAATGAGCTTAAAAATAAACTCTATGGAAATAAATAATTAAAGTGTTTTATTTATTTATTTATTTAAGATAAATTTTATTTTAAATAAATAAATAAGATATTTTTTTATTTATTTTTAAACAAAATCAAAATATAATAAATGGAAGTTACCAAAAGGTCATTGGTAGGTGAAACCCTAATTTGGAGTCTATAAATATATTATATTCTCTAGGGTTTAACACACTTGTTTTTCCTGCCTCCAAATTCATTTTCTTTCTTCTTAAAAAACAAAGACAGAGTTTTTCTTTTGTTCTTGATTTGTGAGATAATCAAGGAGGTTGCTAGCACACACTCCAATTCATTTTATAAAGGGTTGTTTGTGTGGATACCTATAGAGGATGCATCCTTTTGGAGACGTTTAGATCCAAACAACCAAAGCAAAAGGCTCGAGGTAAGGTGTCACCAGTTTGAACCTCCTCTCATCCTTCCAGAAAATCTTACCTCTTATGCATCTTGGTGAGATTCTTGCAATCCTAGATTTAATCAAGCAGTCGAATTACGTGGATCCAGGTTTGGGAACGTGATAAATTTTAAATTTTTCCATTGCGTTTGTATCACGAAACCCAACACTTGTGTGTCTTGGGTTACATGTCCTTGGATAGGTGGATACCATACCTAAAAGGCAAGAATCCCCTTTTGGAATCAGGCATGTTCAACCTCTTCAACACTTATTCCATGTAATGGCTTTAGGATGAACTTAGTATTCTCTTTTATCTATCTTTATATACTCTAATACCAAAAATATAGGTAGCTTCCCCTAAGTCTTTCATCGAGAAGGTTTTAGAAAACTATACTTTCATCAAGGTTATTATATCGATATCATAACCAATGAGCAGAATTTTATTAATATACAAGACAAGGAAAGTGAGTTAGCTCCCACTAAACTTCTTGTAAACACATGGCTCATCCTCATTCTTAATGAAGCCATAAGAATGGATAGCCTCATGAAAATGATGATTCTAACTCTTTGAAGCTTACTTTAGACCATACATCAATCTATTAAGCTTGCACACTTTTAAGTTTTCTTTAGATTCAAAACTCTTGGTTGATCCATGAAAATGTCTTCCTTAATATAACCATTATGGAAGGCGATCTTGACATCCATCTACCAAACCTCATAATCATTATGTGTTGTTATAGTAAGGAGAATCCAAATAGATTTAAGCATGACTACTAGTGAGAAGGTCTCCTTATAGTTGACCCCTTGCCTTTGGCGAAACCCTTTTGCTACAAGCCTAGTTTTATTGGTTTCCACCTTCCTGTTTGCACCAATCTTTCACTTGAAGATCCATTTACTCCTAATGGGTATAATACCTTTAGGAGGATCAATAAGTGCCCAGACTTAGTTTGCATACATGGAATTTATTTTAGTCCTCATTATGACATGAAGCATCGACATATGTAGTAGGATCATCAACATGAATGCTTTCTTCATGAAAATGCAACTCGTGCATATCATAAAGAAAACTGTATCTCTTTAGAGGATGAGACACCCTACTGGACATTTTTGGAGTTGGTATGATGACATTCTCAATTGGCATAGGCTCTTTGGGATGATCAATTTTCATTTGTTCAATATTTTGGGCTTCCTTATATGACTCCTCATCTAGTATTATCTTCCTTCCTTTGCCACCTTCCTTAAAAAACTCTTTCTTAAAGAAAATAGTTTCTCCACTCATAATAATAACTTATTCAGTAGGAAGATAAAAATAGTATCCTAACTATCTTTAGGATATCCAATAAACCTTTCTTTAATCGATTTTGCATCCAACTTGTCCAATTTTAGTTTTTTAATAAAAGCTAAGCACCCCTAAATCTTAACATGCTTAAGACTTGGTGCCTTACCATGATATATCTCACATGGTGTGGTAGAAATGGACTTGGATGGAACTCGATTAAGGATTTAGTAGGCCATTTAGAGTGCAAACCCTAAAGTGATATTAGAAGATTGGTGTAGCTCAATATTAAATGTACCATATCTAATAAAGTAAGATTCTAACTCTTGGACACACCATTCAACTGAGGTGCTCCAAGTGGTGTGAGTTATGATATAATGCCATGTTCCTTAAGAAACTTAATGAACTTGATACTTAAATATTCACCTCCTTGATCTGATAATAGATTTTTAATATTTTTCTTGGTTTAGTTTTCTACTTGGGCTTTGAACTCTTTGAACTTTTCAAAGGATTCACTCTTGTTCTTCAAAGAAAAAAGTGCCCATATCTTAATAGATCATCTATAAAAGTTATGATGTAGTAGAAACCACCTCTGGCCATTTCATTAAATGGTCCATATACATCATTATGTATGATCTCCAATATATTCTTAGCTCTTTCCATTTGTCTAATAAATGGTGGTGTAGTCATCTTGCCTTAAAGACAAGCCTCACAAGTTGGATTGGATACAGATTTAGGATTTCTATCCTTTCCAACTTTGTGATCCTATCCTCTACAATGTAACATAATCTCAAGTACCATAGATATTTAGAGTTATAGATATTGTCAATTAGCATTGCATTCACATCACTCATATTAGTTAGAGGCTTATTATTATTTGACATATCATCAATATAATATAAACCATGAATTAAATATAACCCATGCCAACCATTTCATTTCCAAAATGAATGTTACATACATCTCTCCAAAAGTGGAATTCATAACCCTTTCTAGTTAAACTAGAAATATAAACAATATTTTTATGGGCATTAGGTGCATATAATACATCATCCAATAATAAAACATTATTATATAAATCAATTGAAGTAGATCCTATAGCCTTGGTCGTAACACTTACTCCATTTTCTAGCTTTAGTGTCACTTCATTAGACCTCAACCTCCTCTCAAAATTTTATTTGTTCTTTTTTGTAACATTTTTCTTTGCTTTATATTGTCTTCATCTATTTTTTTCTCAAGGTTTTTCACTCAACAATTTTTTAAAATTTTTTTTCTACTGTCTTTCTTTTTTTTTTCTCAATTTTTTTTGCTGAACATTTTTTTAATTTTTGTGGTACTATCTTTATCTTTTTTTCTCAACATTTTTTTTTTATTTTTAAGGTACTATCTTTATTTTTATTCTCAATGTTTTCTTTTTTTTTATTCAATATTTTTCTTATCTTAAGATTTTTTTTAATGAATAATTATGAACTAAACATCTTTCAATTATTGTTAAACCAAGTAATAAACATTTTCAAATGTTGTAACAATAATACATAAATAAAAAAAAATCATTTTATTTTCTTAAAGAATAAGGATTTTATTTTTTTACTTTAATTTGTTCATTAAAATGTCTAACAATTTTAAAAAAAAATTGATACTTATTGATCATCAATATGTAACAAGTTTACCATCCTTATGATATATTTGAAATATCAACAAAAACAAAAATCAAAAAAATCAACAAACCGAAACAAAAAAAAAATAAAAACAACAACTGAAACAATAAAACAATAAAAATCAACAAATTTTTTTATGATTAATAGTTGTTGATTTTCGTTATTTTTATGTTTTTTAAATTCATTTTTCATTATTAATAATAAAATTAAGGCCATAAATAAAATTTTTACTTTTATTATTATTAATGATAAAAATAATCATTTTTTGACATATTTCATAATTTTTACTTTTGTTGTTGTTATTTTTTTATTTCTAACAATAATTAACAAATATAAAAAAATGGAAACAACAAAAACAATTGAAAATAACAACTGAAACAATGAAAACAACAAAAATCAACTAAAAGCAACAAAAAATTGCAGTTGTTGATTTTTGTTGATGTTTATTGTTGTTTGTTGTATTTTCAATTTTTTCATCATTAATAATAAAATCAAGACCATAAATATAATTTTTACTTTTATTAGTACTAATAATAAAAATAATAATTTATTTGATATATTTTGTAACTTTTTTGTTATTTTTATTGAAAAATAATTATTAAATACTATGGGTAATTTTTACTTTAATTAGTTTAATTTCTAAATTTTAAATAATTATGCAAAAAATTATTGAAGACTGATGCAAACCAAATAAGCACTAACCATGTTGATAAGCACGATGATCTACTCAAGTATGGTGGTCCAATGACTAGAGTTCACATGAAGAAATTCAAGGATGCTTTAGGAGTGTTCGTGAAGCAAGAGATGAAGCTTGAGTTGATTAATAAAAAAAAAGTGCAAATGGAGCTCATTTGAGTGAAATTGGAGAAAGTTTGACACAATGGAAAAATCGTCCTTTTTGCACCTTATTATCATATTTTGACCCTCAAAATGAAGAATTCATCTCAAACTCTTCAAGTGGAATGATTTGCATTCAAAACACATAAAGTGCAATTTTGAAGACTTTTGGAAGGTTCTAGAAGATGCTAAGGGAATCTATAAGAATAAAAAA
The DNA here is from genome assembly GCA_947683625.1 of Mallotus nudiflorus. Classification (NCBI taxonomy): domain Eukaryota; kingdom Viridiplantae; phylum Streptophyta; class Magnoliopsida; order Malpighiales; family Euphorbiaceae; genus Mallotus; species Mallotus nudiflorus. The sequence continues at coordinate 55,613 of CANTUR010000625.1, forward strand.
TCTTTCAAGAATATTCTCTACAAATAAAATCCTAGATGTGATGGAGAGTGGTTGTTACTCATTAAAAGACTTGGCTAAATTTTGCTTAGTTGTCATAAGGTGTTGATTTGACTTTTTAAAGCTTAGTTATCATTAGTTGTCATTTTTTTTAAGGGATCCTATTTAGTAAAGGATTTTCCTTTATAGGAGTCTTTAGGAATAAGTAAGAAAACTTATTCCTTCAAGGATTATGATGTTTACATGCATATATAAAGGTTATAACATTGTAGAACAAATTGGAAGGAAGTTTATTAATTAATTTTAAATTCTTGAGAGGTTAAAGTCCTTTTATTCTGTTCTTAAAAGAAGTTTAGTGAATTTATCAAGTGAAGGCTTGGTACATTCAAACCTAGTTTAATTTAGACTTGAAATTGGCTTTGTTAATCTTAGGTTTATATTAAACAACCTTTAATTCTTTATAATTAAGGTTCTTAAGTACATGTTATTTAAGGGTCTTATTGGGAATTAAATTTTTCCTTTACTTAATTTATGAACGATCCTTGGAAAGGTTATCAAGATTGAATACGAGTTTAGTACAAGTTAACCATGTTCATATCATTTGGTATCAGAGTTTTGGCTCATTAATCAAGTACGTATCTTTACCTTTCTTTTTTGTTTACATTTCATCCAAAAAAATCATTATTTCTTATTTCATTCATTCTTGTGTCTTATTTGATAGCAATTCATTTTCTTTATGATCATTGTGATCAAATTTGCTTTTTTAGTATTTTACGTCAATTTCATTCTTTTCTTCATATTCCAACTTTTTTTAGTCTTTAAAAAAAATTCATTTATACTCTTGTTGTTTTGCATCCTAAGAGTATTGCTTATCATAAATACATATCAAATTGAAGTTTGTTCTTAATTTGGCCGTTTTAGCATTTATTACTAAAAAAACAAAAAGGTGTATTGATCAAAGCTACATTCATTCAACCTATAACCATTCCAATTTGTTATTTTCATTCTAAATTCCATACCTTGCCTTATTTTAATTTTGAATATTCTACTCTTCTTCTTAAGTTACGTTTGGGGTAGTTTAAATACTTATTCCAAAAATTTTTATTTTCGTTTTGTTTGGATATTGTCTTTGTTTGTTGCGTTGTCTTTGACTCTTATAGTCAAATTTTAGTTTAATTTTGCTTTGTTTGTTTTGTATTGATCTTAATTTGATAATTAGTAACTTAAGTTCTATAAGAATTATAAGAAGGGAATTTGAGAGGTAAAAGGCGAGTGGTGAGCTCATAAGAGGGTAAAAGCCTACTTAAGTTACACACGAGCATTGTGTGACATTCTTTGAGTGTAAACACATGAGGGAGTGTTACTTATGAGGTTTTTTTCTTTTGTTTCTTTATTCATAACATGTTAGGTTCAAAAGAGGTTGAGAAAGCTCCTTAATGGAAACTCTTTATGAAGGTGATGTAAGAATAAATGAGTTAATTAATGAATAACCATAAAGAGGTTTAGGAGTGAATAAGGAGAATGGAGCAAAATCAAAACACAACAGTCACTACAAGTCAAACTGCACCAATATAAGCTCATTAATGGAGGTGGCGTGAAAATGATAATGAATCCATTGATGAAAGTAATCAAGGGCGTAGGAGGCAAGATAACAACCTTGGGAGCATAAAGATGAAGATACCTACTTTTCATGGTAGAAGCAATCTTGAAGAATATCTAGCATGGGAGAAAAAGGTGGATTTTGTGTTTGATTGTCACAACAACTCTAAGGAAAAGAAAGTTAAGCTTGTAGTTATTGAGTTCGTGGATTGTGCCATAGTTTAGTGGGACCAACTAGTGGTTTCAAAAAGGCATTGTGAAGAAGAACCTGTCTCTACATGGCAAGAGATGAAGACCATTATGTGAAAGAGATTTGTGAAAAATCATTACTATAGAGATCTACAAAATCGACTTCAAAGTCTTAGACAAGGTTCAAAGAGTGTTAAAGAGTACTACCAAGAGATGGAGATGACTTTAATTTATGCTAAAATTAATAAAGACCGTGAACAGACTATGGCACATTTCTTAAATGGGCTAAATAAGGAGATTGCTCATGTAATGGAATTACATCCATACGTAAAGCTAGAAGACATGTACCATATGGCACTTAAAATGGAGCAACAGTTGAAGGGGAGAACTCCTAAGTCTCATATGACTACAACAACATCCAATTGGAAGTTAAAGTGGAAAGAGAGTGGCAAAAGCACTTCCAAACCTAAATTTGACAAAGGAGGCAAGGAAGGAGGGAGCTCAAAGCAAGCTGAAGCACTTAAGCTCAAAACAAGCTCCATTGAATGTTTTAAATGCAAGGGAAGAAGACACATGCAATGTGATTGTCCAAATAAAAAGGCCATGATCCTTGTTAATGGAGTGTATGATAGTGAGGAGGATGATGAGATGCCCCCACTTCAAAATGCAAGCAATGATGAAGAAGACCTTAAGAAGGTTAACTGTAAAGATTTTCTAGTTATAAGGTGAAAATTAAGTACACAAACCAAAGTAGAACAGGATGAACAATGTGACAACATCTTTCATGCAAGATGCAGAGTTAAAGGAAAGGTATGTTGTTTGATCATTGGTGGAGGTAGTTGTACAAATGTGGCTAGTACTTTGTTAGTTAAAAAATGTAATTTGCCCACTTTGAAACATCCTCGACCCTATAATTTGCAATGGCTAAATGATTTTGGAAAGGTTAGGGTTACTAAACAAGTACTGATTCCATTTTTTATGGGGAAGAATATTATTGAGGTCCTGTGCCCATGCAAGCTGGTCATATTCTTTTAGGGCGTCCATGGCAATTTGATAGAAGGTTACTCATAATGGTTTTACAAGAAAATATTCTTTTATCATGGATGGTAAAAATATTATACTTTCACCTTTATCACCCAAAGAAGTTTATGAGCATCAAAAGATAATAAGAGATAGAGAGAGAGAGAGAGAGAGAGAGAATGTGCGCATAAGAGAGAAAAAGAAAAGAATGTGCAGCAAAATGAGAGTTATGAGAAAATAAATGAGGGGTGTAAGCAAAGAGTGGAAAAAGGAGAGCTAAGAGTGGATACGCAAAAGAAACAAAAGGCGCATGCAAAAGGAGAGATTGAGGGAAAAAAGAAAGAGAGACAAGTGATTTTTTATGCAAAAGAAAGTGATGTGAAGAGGGCATATTTTTCTCAAATGCCAATGATTGTGCTTATGTACAAAGAGGTGTATTTTACTACTAATGAACTTCACATTTCTTTGCCTAGATTTTTTGTGTCACTTTTAAAGGAATTTGCATATTTATTTTTGTCACGACCCAAAACAGGGGCCATGACCGGCACTAGGGAACGAGAATTCTTACGAATCCGGAACCCGTAGCAAGCCTAAAAATAAAAAATAAAACATGCAATAATAATAATAATATAATTAAAATAATCTGCAGTGGAAATAAAATCATAAATATTAAAATAATAATCCACCACGGAATTTAAATCAACAACTCATCTCGCATATATAAATAACCTTTCAATACAAATCCAGTTCAAATATTTAAAGTACATAATTCATACCAATATAATACAACAATCCTCTTTCAACTCTACAACTACTGTAGTGTCTAGATTAATAAAATAAGACTCAAGTGAGTAGTTTACATAATAAAGCCGAGGCAGAAGAAATCCGGCATACGGGTCTGCTACTGAGGTATGATGACGATGACTCTCCTGAAAAATAGTCAACGGAGGGGAGTCAGACCTCACTGAGTGAATTGCCATAATATATATACATGCATACTAAATGGAAATGCACTCAGTCAATAGTATATATATAATAAGTATATATACAAGAAAATACACACATATGCAATAAAATCATTTTATGTATTTTTATTGAAAATCACAGTTTATGAAGGATTAAATAGAACCCTAGAATATCGCAACCTCAAAACAGTGTTAGACAACACTCTAGCCATACAGGCACACTTATTCCAAATATATTCACTTGTTCCATTTGGACAGTAGACTGGTCCCGAAACATTAAGTCAACCGAGCTCCAGAAGTCTGACTGTCAGCGTGATTGGCCCCGAGACACTTGGTCAACCGAGCTCCAGCAATCACACTCCCAAATCATATCTTAGACATTAAATAATCAAATCCAATCAATATCCGCAAATGGTTAGTAATATAGCCTAAATACTATCGACATACCGATACGTACTCGGTCCTAGTGCTACCCACTAGGTAGCACGTTCTATTGATATCCTTCATTGAAATATAAAAAATAAATGATGCATCAATTTAAATAAAATAGCAACACAAACCATATATATACTAGAAATATACCAAAAGTAAACCAGGTATATTTCGAGTATATATATATGTCAAATAAATCCAATTAAATGACAACTAAACTAGAAATATATTCAAAAACATTTTAAACATAATTCATTAATAAAATATGCATATAGTTTAAAATACACCAAAAATAAACCAAAAGTAAAATAAAATCAAGTACTAATTAAACCATTATGCATATTTAATCAAAATAAACATATATTTCTAAAATCATGCACCCTAGAGCATATATATATAAAATAGCAACTCACTAATTATTGCGCTCCACGAGATGGGTCCAACGGACCTGGTCCATTAGGCCTCGGTCTTGGCGCAACTAAACAAATGATGACAAGAATCAAAATAAATCTAATAGAAAATCCTAGAAACTCAATCTAGAATACTAGACACAGAATTAAATCAGAATTCGATTGGACATTAGGTTTTACGAGAATTCTACCAAAAACTCGGCAGAACCTCCCCTATAAAACATACATCTCTTTACTAAAAGAGTAGAGCCGGCCCTGCAAAGAAACACACTTCAAAAATAAACACAGAACACAACCACAATCCCTCGAGGAAGTTAGAGCTCAAACCGAAGCTTGGATCAAGTTCACCGAAGCTTCACGAGCTCAAGGACACCAGAATCATGAAGAATAATGGTTGGAGGAGGAAGAATGATGGAAAGCTTGAGTTTCGGCCAAAAATGGTGGAAATGGGCTTGGCCGGCGTCGGGGAAGATGACAGGGACGGCAGAGCTTGCTGGCGAGGAGGTGGTCGACGGCGGAAGGTTGGAGGCACTCTGGTCGGAGAAGAAACGGACGATGAGGGTGAAGGGAGGGGTAGTGTCGGGGAAGAAGAAGGGAAAATAGGGGGAAAATTGTGTTTTTGTGTGTATATATGTATATATAATAATAATAATAACTTTAATAATTTATAATATAATATATTAATATAATACTTAGAAAAATCACACACCACATGTTTAAAATAAACAATATATATATACATATACACATGTTAATTAAATAACAACTATATAACATATACATACAAAATTAAAATAATTACTAAACCCTAAAATTATTAAATATGTAAATATATATATATATATATATATATATATATATATATATATATATATATATATATATATATATATATATATATATATATATATGTATGTATCTTAATATGACAAATAAATTGTGCATGGACTAATACAAATTCATAATTCTATTTAAAATAATTAATATTAAATTATTCACGTGTCAATTTTTCTGAAAATAAAATTCCCGGAAAAAATTTACGTAAAATACTTAAAATAATATAAAATAATTAAAATTAGTTTTAATTATATAACAACTCATAAATATATCATAAATATATATAAAAATTATTAACACTGCATATCCCGATGCAGTATAAAAATATTTAAAAACTCGGGATATTACAGTCTTCCCCCCTTACAAGAATTCGTCCCCGAATTCCATAAAGAAAATTACAAGATCAAGAAGGAAAGAGATACGGGTAAGAAGCTCGCATCTCAGCTTCAGTCTCCCACGTATGCTCCTCAACTCTGTTGCTATGCCATAGAACCTTGACCATCGGAATCTGCTTCGATCACAACTATCGAACTTGATAATCAACGATCACCACAGGTTCTTCGACAAACGTCAAATCTTCACTTACTTCTACACTATCAGTCTGCAACACATGTGAAGGGTCTGAGATATACTTCCTCAGCATTGAGATATGAAATACCGGATGCACCTGTGATATAGTCGGGGGCAAAGCCAACCGATATACAACAGTACCAACTCTCTCCAAAATCTCGAACGGTCTGATATATCTCGGTGCCAACTTATCCTTCCTGCCAAATCTCATAACACCCTTCATCGGACATACCTTCAGAAAAACATAGTCTCCAACCTGAAACTCCACATCTCTGCGCCTAGGATCTGCATAGCTCTTCTGCCTGCTAACTGCGGTCTCTAATATGCGCTTAATCATGGTGACTTTCTCTGCAGCATCCTGAACCATCTCAAGTCCAGTAAAAGCTCTCTCACCAATCTCATCCCAACTCAGAGGGGATCTACATTTCCTTCCATACAACGCCTTGTACGGTGCCATGCCAATATTACTATGGTAGCTGTTATTATATGCAAACTCAACGAGAGGCAAATGATCATCCTAGCTACCTCCTAAATCCAGAACACACATCCTCAACATATCTTCCCGTGTTTGGATCATTCTCTTAGACTGACCATCTGTCTGAGGATGAAAAGTAGTACTGAATTCCAACCTAATGCCCATCGCTTCCTGTAACTTCTGCCAAAAATGAGAAGTAAACACCGAACCTCTGTCTAACACAATGGACATAGGTACTCCATAAAGGCACACAATATGCTTCATATACAACTTCGCCAATCTAGCTACAGAATAGGTGGCTTTCACAAGCAAGAAATGTGCAGACTTCGTCAACCTGTCTACAATCACCTAAATGGAATCATATCCATCCTTAGAATGAGGTAAACCAACCACAAAATCCATAGCTATCCTTTCCCACTTCCACTCGGGAATAGGAAGAGGGTAAAGCTTCCCAGAAGGCTTATGATGTTCAGCTTTCACTTACTGACACGTCAGGCACTTAACAACATAATCAGTGACATCCTTCTTCAGTCCGTCCCACCAGTATAAATCTCTGATACCGTGGTACATCTTAGTGACACCTGGATGTACGCTATAGGCTGTAGAATGTGCTTCCTCTAGGATCTCTTCTCTCAAATCATCCACATCAGGAACACACAATCTACCACTGATCCACAACACACCATCATCATCGAGTGTGAAATTAGTGAACTTCCTTGCTCAAACATTCTCTGCAAGCTCTTCTAGAATAGGATCTTGGCTTTGAGCTACTTTAATCCTATCCCTCAGTACATATCGCACCTTAAATTGAGCTAGCAGTCCACCTGACCTACTGATCTTCATCATCAGACCTTGATCCACCAATAAATGCAATTCCTAGATCAATGGTCTCCTCTTAACAGTGATGTGAGCAAGACTGTCTGAGGACTTTCTACTCAAGGCATCTACTACAACATTAGCCTTGCCCGGATGATATAAAATCTCACAGTCATAATCCTTCAATAATTCCAACCATCTCCTCTGCCTCAGATTCAGATCTCTCTGCTGGAAAATGTACTTAAGGCTCTTGTGATCAGTAAATATCTCACAAGTCACCCAGTACAAATAATGTCTCCAAATCTTCAGAGCAAAGATCATTGCAGCCATTTCAAGGTCATTTGTGGGATAGTTCTGCTCATGCTTCTTCAACTGCCTCAAAGCATAGGCTATCACCCTACCAATAACTCTTGCAACTATTCCTTCAACTCTTTCAACTCTGCAGGAGCCATTCTATAGGGTGGCATAGATATAGGAGTAGTACCTGGAACCACATCTATACAGAACTCAATCTCTCTGTGAGGTGGTAAACCTGGCAACTCCTCAGGAAAAACATCAAGAAACTCATAGGCAACAGGAACATCTGTGAGTGACAACTTCTCCACTGAAGTATCCTTGACTAATGCCAAATATTCCTAACATCCTTTCCTCAACAACTTCCTAGCTGTAATAGCAGAAATAAGATTCTGAGGTGCAGAACTCCTATCACCCACAAACTTAAATTCTTCTTCATCAGGAATTCTGAAAGTCACCTCTTTATTTCGACAATCTACCACGACATAGTGCTGAGATAACCAGTCCATACCCAGAATAATATCAAACTCCATCACATCCAACAGAATCAAATCAGTGGGTAATTCTCTACCTCCCACGAGAACTAGACAACCAGAAAGAACAATGTCGGTGTCCAAGGAATCGCTCAGAGGAGTAGCAATAGAAAAAGGAAAAGCCATCCTCGAAGCTTACCAACAAGACTTGGAAGCAAAAATGGAACAAACAAATGAATGCGTGGCACCCGGATTAAACAAAACCCATGCATCCAAGTAACAGACAAAAACAATACCTGCCACGACTACATTAGATGCCTGAGCATCCTACTGAGTAAGGTGGAAGACTCTGGCCTGTCCTTGACCTCCTTGCTGACTGGTAGAAGCCTGGCCAACACCTCTGGCACCTCCTCTAGTACCTCTACCATGACCCTACTATGGAACAAGCTGAGTGGAACTCTGATGCTGGGCTGGAGGCAACTAAAATGCAACGGGTGCAGCACTAGCAATTGACTACTGTGGAAATCACGGAATCTATGGCTGTTGATACCCAGAGTAGGGACACGACCTGGCATAATGTCCTGTCTGCCCGCATCCAAAGCATGTCAATGGTGTCAGGTAACACGGTCCCTGATGGACTCTACCGCAGGTCTGGCAAACACTGGCAGCTGATCCGGAACTGCGACCACTACTGCTACTCGAAGCACCTGACCTGAATCTGAATGGTCTACACTGACCTCCACGGCCATGTCTACTGCTTCGATGCATTCGCTGCTGCTGCCTCTGGCTCTGTTGAGTCGGACCTCTCTACTGACTACTCGAACCAACATGAAAACTCAAATATGGAGTAGCCTACAATCCACTAGACTGAACACCCAGCTGGTAATAATCAGGCATCACTCCCTGCCTAACTAGCCTCAACTCAATCTCCTTGGCCAACTCTATCACAGACTCCAGAGTAAGGCCCGCTGTAGGCATACCAGCAAATGTTGAACCCAGACCAGTAACGTAGGTAGTGACTGTAAAATACTGATCTCGCATCAAATCCTCTGCATATCTACCCATCCGAAGGAACTCTCGGGTGTACTCCTCAACTGATCGATCACCGCGAGAAACACTGTCAACCGGAGATGATAACTCATACAAAGAGGCTCTGAACAGAATCTCCTCATAAACTGCTCTCGAAACTGAACCCAGGTCATAGCCATCATATAGGGCTAGATCATCTGAATAAACCAGTCTAGGGCTGGTCCCTCAGCAGACAGCTTGATGATCATAATCCGTTGATACTGGGTGTGAGCAGTCTGAGTCCTAGTCTCGATTGCATGCAGAAAGTCTAACGAAAGTCCCATCAAATGCAATCCTGCCAACTCTGGCATAGAACAAAGCTGCCTCAGGGTCAGACATACCCTGCTAATAGGCAGGCTGAACAGGATGAACGGGCTGAACAACTGGAGGTACAGGAACATCCTCAAACTCAAGCTCTATAGGCTCCTCATCCTGTATCTCTATCTGCCTACGGTGACCTACCACTCCTTAAGGTCTACCTTTGCCACAACCTCTGCATCTAACTAGCGACTCAGGAGGTAAAACCTCATCTTAAAAAGACTCATATCCTTGGCCTCAATGACCGATAGAGCAACATGCGCTCGCCTCCTCATTCTGAAAAGACAACAGAACGATTTAGACAAAACAAACAACGAAGGAATAACGCAGAAAACTAAAGCAAGGAATACTTATTAAGACATACTCGAACCTAATTCACTGCAGTAGTTACCAAAAGAAAAAACAACTTTGAAAATTAGGGCCACGACTCACAAAACTAAGCCCTGACACAGAAACTCATGCTCTGATACCAACTTTGTCACAACCCAAAATAGGGGCCATGACCGGCGCTAGGGAACGGGAATTATTTCGAATCCGGAACCCGTAGTAAGCCTAAAAATAAAAAATAAAACATGCAATAATAATAATAATATAATTAAAATAATCTGCAGCGAAAATAAAATCATAAATGTTAAAATAATAATCCACCACGGAATTTAAATCAACAACTCATCTCGCATATATAAATAAACTTTTAATACAAATCCAGTTCAAATATTTAAAGTACATAATTCATACCAATATAATACAACAATCCTCTTTCAACTCTACAACTACTACAGTGTCTAGATTAATAAAATAAGACTCAGGTGAGCAGTTTACATAATAAAGCCGGGGCAGAAGAAATCCGGCGTACGGGTCTACTACTGAGGTCTGATGACGATGACTCTCCTAAAAAATAGTCAACGGAGGGGATTCAGACCTCACTAAGTGAATTGCCATAATATATATACATGCATACTAAATGGCAATGCACTCAGTCAATAGTATATATATAATAAGTATATATACAAGCAAATACACACAGATGCAATAAAATCATTTTATGTATTTTTATTAAAAATCACAGTTTATGAAGGATTAAATAGAACCCTAGAATATCGCAACCTCAAAACAATGTTAGACAACACTCTAGCCATATAGGCTCACTTATTCCAAATATATTCACTTATTCCATTTGGACAATAAACTGGCCCCGAGACACTAAGTCAACCGAGCTCCAGCAGTCTGACTGTCAGTATGATTGGCCCCAAGACACTTCTTCAACCGAGCTCCAACAATCACACTCCCAAATCATATCTCACACATCAAATAATCAAATCCAATCAATATCCACAAATGGTTAGTAATATAGCCTAAATACTATCGGTGCACCGGTACGTACTCGATCCTAGTGCTGCCCACTAGGTAGCATGTTCTATTGATATCCTTTATTGAAATATAAAACATACATTCTTAAAAATAAATGATGCATGAATTTAAATAAAATAGCAACACAAACCATATATATACTAGAAATATACCAAAAGTAAACCAGGTATATTTCGAGTCTATATATACTTCAAATAAATCCAATTAAATTACAACTAAACTAGAAATATATTCAAAAACATTTTAAACATAATTCATTAGTAAAATATGCATATAGTTTAAAATAAACCAAAAGTAAACTAAAATAAACTCAAGTACTAATTAAACCATTATGCATATTTAATCAAAATAAACATATATTTCTAAAATCATGCACCCTAGAGCATATATATATATAATAGCAACTCACTAATTATTGCGCTCCACGAGATGGGTCCGACGGGCCTGGTCCACTAGGCCTCAGTCTCAGTGTAACTAAACAAATAAATGATGACAGGAATCAAAATAAATCTAACAGAAAATCCTAGAAACTTGATCTAGAATACTAGACACATAATTAAATCAGAATTCGACCGGACATCACGTTTTATGAGAATTCTACCGAAAATCCGGTAGAGCTTCCCCTGTAAAATGGACATCTCTCTACTCAAAGAGTAGAGCTGGCCCTGCAAAGAAACACACTTCAAAAATAAACACAAAACACAACCACAATCCCTCGGTCGGGCCCCAAACTACAAATCATCGACCGAGGTTCACAATTCACAAAATATTTATAAAAATATTGAAAATACCCTTATATAATAAAAATACATTTTATAAGTAGAAATTACGTAATTAACCCCGAATCATGTTAAACATCGATAAAAAATCATTTTATTAGAAAAATCGTATATTATATATATAATTGAAAATAATTTACGAAAAATAGTTTTAATTAGTTAAAAATACTAAATAATTTTTAGAAATCATTTTTATACTCTAAATAACTATCAAAACCGATTTAATTACATTTTTAGCCAATTTAGGGTAAAATTACCAAAATACCCCTATATATAAAAATTTGCTAAAATTACTCAAAAATTCACCAAAAATAATATAATTACTTAAAATTAATTTTATCAACATAAATCTCAATAATATCAATAAATATACCCAATTAACCAATTAATTTCAATTTAACACATAATTAACCCATTTTTTCAAAATTACATAAACTAAATAAATTCAAAATAAATACATAAAAATTCAAAAAAATTACAAATAAATTTCTATAATTCATTTCAACACCTATAATTACCATAAAACACAATTTCATAATTTAATTAATTAATTTTCAAAAATTAGAAAATATTAATAAAATAATCAAAAATACCCAAAAATCAAAATAAATTCCAAAAATTCCATAAAAATTCACATAGGTAGATTGAGCTAAGGGGAGCAACATTTTTTAAGTTACATTTCATGAATCACAAGGAAAAAGCTCAAAAAAATTTGAAAAGCCAATATGGCCGAAATAGAAAAATCGAAAAACAAAATAATTGAGAAAGTTAGAGCTCAAACCGAAGCTTGGATCAAGTTCACCGAAGCTTGAGGAGCTCAAGGATATTGGAATCGCGAAGAATAATGACCAGAGGAGGAAGAACAGTGGAAAGCTTGAGTTTCAACAAAAAATGGTGGAAATGGGCTTAGCCGGCGTCGGGGAAGATGACAGAGACGGCGAAGCTTGCTGGCAAGGAGGTGGTCAACCGCGGAAGGCTGGAGGCACTCTGGTCGGAGAAGAAACAGACGGTGAGGGTGAAGGGAGGGGTAGTGTCGAGGAAGAAGAAGGGAAAATAGGGAAAAAAAATAATGTTTTTGTGTGTGTGTGTGTGTGTGTGTGTATATATATATATAATAATAATAATAATAATAATAATAATAATAATAATAATAATAATAATAATAATAATAATAACTTTAATAATTTATAATATAATATATTAATATAATACTTAGAAAAATCATACACCACATGTTTAAAATAAACAATATATATATACATATACACATGTTAATTAAATAACAACTATATCATATATACATACAAATTAAAATAATTACTATTAAATATGTAAATATATATATATGCATGTATATATATATGTATCTTAATATGACAATTAAAATAGTGCATGGACTCATGCAAATTCGTAATTCTATTTCAAATAATTAATATTAAATTATTCACATGTCAATTTCCCCGAAAATAAAATTCCCGGGAAAAATTTATGTAAAATACTTAAAATAATATAAAACAATTAAAATTAGTTTTAATTATATAACAACTCATAAAAATATCATAAATATATACAAAAATTATTAACACTGTATATCCCGATGCAGTATAAAAATATTTAAAAACTCGGGATATTACTGTTTCTTAAAGAAGTGCCAAAGGGTTTACCACCCTTAAAAGGAATTGAGCATCAAATAGATTTCATCCCTGGTTCTCAAATTCCAAAAAAGTCACCATATTAATGTAACCCTAAAGAGACAAAGGAGTTACAAAGACAAGTGGAGGAGATAATGGATAAAGGGCTTATTAGAGAATGTATGAGCCCATGTGTTATACCCGTTTTGTTAGTACTAAAGAAAAATTATTCATGGCATATGTGTATTAATTGTAGGGCTGTCAATAAAATAATAGTTAAGTATCACCATCCCATTCCTCGTCTAGATGACATGCTTGATGAATTGCATGGTGCATGGATTTTCTCTAAAATTAATCTTAAAAGTGGTTACCATCAAATTAGGATGACAGAAGGGGATGAATGGAAAACTACCTTTAAAATAAAATATGGGTTATATGAGTGGTTAGTTATGCCTTTTGGGTTAATTGATGCACCTAGTACTTTTATGAGATTAATGAACCATGTTTTGTATGCAATTTTAGGGAAGTTTGTAGTTGTTTATTTTGATGATATACTTGTTTATAGTAAGTCATTATATTAACATCTTAATCATGTACATTTAGTTTTTAATGTTTTGCACAAACAAAGGTTATATTCTAACCTTAAGAAATGTTCTTTTTTCATGAGTAAACTCATTTTCCTAGGGTTTATGGTGAGTGCAAAAGGCATTGAAGTGGATAAAGAGAAGGTTAAGGCGATTAAGGAATGGCCTACATCTATGTTTGTTAGAGAATTTCGTTTGTTCCATGGTTTGGTAAGTTTTTATAAAAAATTTGTTCGAGAATTTAGCATAATTATTGCACCATTGACCGAAGTAATTAAAAAGAATATGGGATTTAAATGGGGAAATGTGCAAGAGAAAGCGTTTAATAAGCTTAAGGATAAGTTGATTTTAACACCTTTACTTTTTTTACCTAACTTTTCTAATACTTTTGAAATTGAATGTGATGCCTCAGGTTTGGGTATTGGGGCTATTCTAATGCAAAAAGGAAAGCCAATTGCTTACTTTAGTGAAAAGTTGAAAGGAGCTGCCTTGAAGTATCCTACATATGACAAGGAGCTGTATGCATTAGTTCGAGCCTTACAAACATAGCAACATTACCTATGGCCCAAAGAGTTTGTGATTCACATTAATTATAAGTCTTTAAAGTATTTGAAGGGATAACAAAAGCTAAATAAATCCCATGCTAAATGGAGTGAGTTTATTAAATCTTTCCCTTATGTCATAAGGTATAAACAAGGTAAGGACAATATAGTTGATGATGCATTATCTCAAAGGTATGTGCTTCTTTCTATTCTTGATACTAAGTTATTGGGTTTTAAGTACATCAAGGAATTATATATGAATGACCATGACTTTAGTAAATTTTATCATGCATGTGAAAAGGTTGCATTTGATGAGTAGTTTAGGCATAATGGGTTTTTATTTAGAGATAATCATTTATGTGTGCCTATAAGTAGTATGCGTGAACTCTTAGTAAGGGAAGCACATGAAGGTGGATTAATGGGGCATTTTGGTATTGCTATGACTTTAGATGTTATGCATGATCATTTTTATTGGTCTAACATGAGAATGGATGTACAAAGAATTTGTTATAAGTGCATTGCATGTAAGCAAACTAAGTCTAAGTCTAAGCCTCAAGGGTTATATATGCCACTACATGTCCCTAGTATGCCTTGGGTTGATATTTCTATGGACTTTGTTTTAGGTTTACCTAGGTCAAAATGAGGTAATTATTCAATTTTGTGGTTATGGATCATTTTTCAAAGATGACACATTTTATTACATGTCATAAAACTGATGATGCTTCTAATATTGATAATCTTTTCTTTAGGGAAATTATGCATTTACATGGTGTGCTTAGAACTATTGTTAGTGATAGGGATCCTAAGTTCCTTAGCTATTCTTAGAAGACTTTGTGGGGTAAATTGGGGACTAAGTTGTTATTCTTTACTACATATCACCCTCAAACTGATGGTTAAACTAAGGTAGTAAATCACACATTAGGTCAATTATTGCACACATTGATTAAAAAGAATTTGAAATCATGGGAGGAATGTTTGCCATATATTGAATTTGCTTATAATCATAGTGTGCATTCATCCACTCATTATTGTCCTTTTGAAGTTGTTTATGATTTCATTCCTTTGAGTCCATTAGATTTATCACCTTTGCCTTTGCATGTGTGAATTGATTTAGATGGTAAAAGGAAGGCTAATTTTTTTTAAGGCATTACATGAAAAGGTGTGCTTTAATATTGAACAAAAGAATGCAAAAGTTACCCAATAAGCTAATAAAGGGCATGTAAAAGTGATATTTGAACCTAGTGATTGGTTTTGGGTACATTTAAGGAAAGAAAGGTTTCCTAGTTTGTGCAAGTCAAAGTTACCATCCTAGGGTTGATGGTCCTTTTCAAGTTCTAGAAAGGGTCAATGATAATGCTTATAAAATAGACTTACAAGGTGATTAGGCTGTCAGTGTAACTTTCAATGTTTTTGATTTATCTCCTTTTGATTTTTATGAGGTTGATGATTCAAGGATGAATCTTTATGAGGAAGGAGGGAATGATGCAAACCAAATAAGCACTAACCATATTGATAAGCACGATGATCTACTTAAGTATGATGGTCCAATGACTAGAGCTCACATGAAGAAATTCAAGGATGTTTTAGGAGTGTTTGTGAAGTAAAAGATGAAGCTTTAGTTGATTAATTAAAATAAGTGCAAATGGAGCTCAATTGAGTGAATTTGGAAAAAGTTTGACACAATGGCAAAATTGTCCTTTTTGCACCTTATTATCATATTTTGACCCACCCTCAAAATGAAGAATTCATGCCAAACTCTTCAAGTGGAGTGATTTGCATTCAAAAAACATAAAGTGCAATTTTGAAGATTTTTGTAAGGTTCTAGAAGATGCTAAGGGAATCTACAAGAATCTTTCAAGAATATTCTTTACAAATAAAATCCTATATATGATAGAGAGTGGCTACTACTCATTAAAATACTTGCTTAAATTTTGCTTAGTTGTCATGTGCTGTCAAATTGACTTTTCAATGCTTAGTTGTCATGAGTTGTCAATTTGACTTTTCAAAACTTAATTGTCATTTTTTTAAAGGGATCCTATTTAGTAAAGGATTTTCATTTATAAGAGTCTTTAGGAATAAGTAAGAAAACCTATTCCTTCAAGGATTAGGATGTTTACATGCCTATATAAAGGACATAGTATTGTAGAACAAATTGGAAGGAAATTTATCAATTAATTTGAATTCTTGAGAGGTTAAAGACCTTTTCTTTTGTTCTTAGAAGAACTTTAGTGAATTTATTAAGTGAAGACTTGGTACATTCAAACCTAGTTTAATTTAGACTTGAAATTGATTTTGTTAATCTTAGGTTTATATTAAACAACCTTTAATTCTTTATAATTAAGGTTCTTAAGTACAGGTTATTTAAGGGTTTTGCTAGGAATTAGACTTTTCCTTTGCTTGATTTATAAACGATCCATGGCAAGGTTATCAAGATTGAATATGGATTTGGTACAAGTTAACCACGTTCGTATCAAAGACTATGGGTAATTTTTAGTTTAATCAGCTTAATTTTTATATTCTAAATAATAGTAAGTTTCAAAATTAAAAATTATTATTTTAAATATAAAATTAAATTATTTTAAATATACAAATCAAATAAATACATACAATAAATATAAATTAAAAAGATGACTTCAAGAATAATAACTAAGTAAAAAATGAATTGTAGAAATTTTTTTAAAAAAAAGGAAAATACTGAAGTTAACCATAAGATTTCAAAAATGTACCAAAAGGAGGCTATGAATGAAAGCAAAGAAAAGAAACTAAAAGAAGAAAATGGGTTTGTTCATGAAAGAAAATGGGAGTGTTGACCAGTACATTAATGTAATTAATCCTTAATTAAATACAAAAATGGGCCAAAAAATAACAAAACAAATAAAAAGCCCAAATATAAATAAAAATCCTAATGAGCCTAAAATAATAAAATAAATAAAAAGCCCAAACAATAATAACAAACAAATAAAAAAAAGCCTAATCTACTAATTTCCTAGTTCTAATTGATTTTAGAGAAAACCCTAATTAAAATCTAAGCCACATCAATTGTAATTGAATTTACTTAATGAAACCCTAATTTACTAACCAATTAATTAAACTGAAAATAAAAGGTAGTACGTGATTTCACTATTCTCACTATCGCGACTATTATAAAATCTACTAGAAAATTAAAATAACATTAATACAATCCAAAAGCCAAAATAAATAATACAAAAATAAAAATAACCCATAAATAAAATACACAGAAACTCTAAAAACTACGTGCAATTACAAAATTTAATTCATAATATTTCATGAATCTTCATGGGTTTAATTTGGTTCTACTACATTCGCCTCCCCCAATTTCAGGTTATTCTCATCACCATGTCAATGGCAAATATCATAGGACACAAAAGAAAACACAAAGAGGATGTTAAAATAAAAAATAACAAGATAATCAAACAAAACAAATTTTAAAAAATCATAAAAAGAAATGAAATAAGGACTATGAGAATGGCAAATGTTGTATTGATTGCTAGGGGTGAGCAAAAAAAACCAAAAATTGAACTGAACTGACTTTATTCGATTTGAATTTTTTAAATTTCAGTTTGAACTGAACCAAACCAAAATATGTTCGATTTGGCTTCAGTTTTACTCTTAAAAAATAGGAATAAACTGAACCGAATCGAACTATTATATTATGTCATTTTATATATGTGTGCCTCTAATACTCTTAACCTAATTCTTCTAAATTTCATTGATATTTCTCTCCTCCGATGCGCTTTTTTTTTGTTTGCCTCCTATTCACCTAATTTCTATATATATATATATATATATATATATATATATATATATATATCACTCATCTTCCTTAAATTCCTACCTCATGTAGTCCTTAAATCCTTACCTCTTTCAATATTAAACAACTCTTTAGAGGTATGTAAATTAATTTTTTGCTTTGTTTTTTACATTTTTATTTTTATTTTTTAAATATGATTTACTTGATGGGAAATTAAATTGATTTTTTTAATATATTGTTGATTGATTTCACTTTTGTGCTCTTTGAATTTGATGGGCAATAAAATTTTAAAGATTAGAAAAGCTAAAACTTGGACCATATTGATATTTTTTTTCATATGATGCTTATATTTTTTAGAAAATTCTTCATGTTTACGTGTTTGTACTGTGCCATTGTTAAAATTTTTCATGGATATTTAATATTTTACAACTTTTTTTGTTAATTGTTATGAACCTTTTTTTTATGATTTTAATTTTTATTTACCTTGGAAAAATTGTGCCACTAACAAAGTTTTTTTAAACTTAATTTAGATCCAATTTCTTTATATTAAAATTAAGTCCATAAAAAAGTTCATCTAATCTCAAACTGAAATTGTAAACCGAACCGAACTAGTTTGTTTCGATTTTCAAAAACTATGCATAAAGCGAACCAAATTTAACTAAATAGTTTTTACTTCAATTTTGTATATTTTTAAACTAAACCAAACTGTGCTCATTGATTGCTCCATAGGGTATTGATTCATTGTAATTGGTATGAGTTTGTGATTTTGATTATAGAACCACAGGGTTGACTATGTATTTTCAAAGGAATATTTAGAAATTAATGTCAAAACTTCAAGAAATGGAAAGGATTTTTTTCAAGTCAATGATTTTTCTCTCTGCTAGAAACCAAAACCCTTTTTCATGTAAAAACCTAATTTTTTTTATAAACCAAAGAGGTTAACCTCATGTGATTATCAAATCATAGGAGATAAAAGATTTCTTATCCAAAACAAATAATTGATAATGCATGATTATCAGGATTATTATCACATTTTATTATTTTTATATTATTTTTCCACCAATCAGAAAATAGAAAAAAATATTTTTAAAAATTAAAAATTAACAAACACAACTGATCAGATCTGTGCAATTCCAACTGAAATTGTGTATTTCTAATCAAAAATACATAATTCTTCAAAATTATATAATTCCGATCAAAATTATGCATTTCCAACTGAAAATACATAATTCCAATCAAAATTATACACTTTTTATCCATTTTTGATCGCAAATGTGTAATTTCGATTGAAATTATATATTTCTGATAAGAAAATGTTTAATTCCGATTGGAATTACATAATTTCGATCAATAACTTTTACAATAATAAAATGACCCTTAAAAGGATGGGATAACAACATTTACAGTTCTAAAAGTTATATAGTTTTTATAATTGAATTTTGAATGCTTAATTCTTAACAATCAAATTTTATAAGTTTTAGAAAGTTTTTCCGTTAGTCCTATTTGTTAGTCAACCATTAAAATTAATTTTTTTTTTACATTTTAGTCCTAAAACTTAAAAAATATATTTTTTAAAATAAATAAATTTATTTTTATTTATAATTTATTATATTATTAAATTTTCATAATAACTGTATTTACTTAGCAAAAATAATATCAAAAAATTAAAAATATTTCTTTCTTAAGTTATTAGTTTCAATAACAATGACAAATAAAATTAATCAAGTATTATTTTAATAATTTAAAATAAGTAATTTTAATTACTGTATCATATATGAATACATTTTTTTATATAAATTTAATTAGTTTTGTCAACATTATAATTTGTGCTAGATTTTAAATATCTATTTAATTCAATTGTCTATTTTAAATTCAATTGAGTTTAAACATTATTTAAAATATAACACAAATTATAATATTGTCAACATGGATTGAACTTTATCCATATAAAAAATCTATTCATTTATGATATATTAATTAAAACTATATATTTAAAAAATTTTAAAAATTCAATTAATTTTATTTAACGCTGCTTATTAAACTAGTAATTTAAGAAAAAATGAATAATATTTTTATATGGATAAAACTCAATAAATTTTGACAATGTTATAATTTGTTATATATTTTAAATAATGTTTTAAACTCAATTGAATTTAAAATAGACTATTAAATTAAAAAATATTGGAAATCTAAAACAAATTATAATTTTGACAAAACTAATTGAATTTATGTAAATACAAAAAATTGTATTCATATATGATATATTAATTTAAATTATTTATTTTAAATTATTAAAATAATACTTGATTAATTTTATTTGTCATCGTTATTTAAACTAATAATTTAGAAAAAGAAATATTTTTAATTTTTAATTTTTTGATATTATTTTTATTGAGTAATTACACTTTATTATGAAAATTTAATAATATAATAAATTATAAATAAAAATACTTATTTAAAATATTAAAAAAATCAAGTTTTAGGTCTAAAATATTAAAAAAAAAAAAGTTTAATTTTAATGGTTGACTAACAGAAAAACTTTTTAAAACTTATAGAACTTGATTGCTAAGAATTAAACATTCAGGACTTAATTGTAAAAACTATATAACTTTTAGGACTAAAAATGTTGTTATCCCTAAAATAATCAAAACTTTACTATTAGGTCCTTAAAAGAGTTACGATTAAGTCCTGAGATTCAAAATCAAAATCTAAGGACCTATTTGTAATAAATCTTCATTATTGAACCCTATATCACATCCACACTCTAATCATCCCAAAATTGGATACTTACATGCACCTCCATTAAAATGGGCTTAACTAGTTGGACTCATTTAACTTTTAAACGAGCTCATCTCTACAACATCCACTAAATTAGATTTATGGCCTCTATTTAACACTTAAATAAGGCCCACCTCACTAATACACAAATATAACCAAGCCCATACAATATCCATTAAGTTGCATGTACATGGCTCATCTCATGACCCATATCCAAACTAGCATTGGTGACAAATATTAATTTGGTCCTTAAACTTAATATCACATATTAAATTAAGTCCAAATTAATATTTAATATTCCAAACCTTTGAATTAGATTTTCGGGTATGCTAGATCCCTACACAAGCGAAAATCCACATGTCTATTCTGATATCTCATATCAAGTAGCATGAGACTCACTACCTCCCACTATCGATACCTTATACCGAGAAAATAGACAGAGATGATAGTCTTTAGATCAATATTACCCATTTATTAATCCTATGACTATGAACATTTTATAACATATGTACTAAATGAATTTGTCACTTATATTATTAACACTTGATAATAAACTCATTCAACATAATGTTAAAGGGTAAATACTTAAATAAATAAACACTTTATATAAATGAATATTTAATTGTCATAGGGATAAAAGTACAATGTCATTTATATTATAAAAAGGGCACTAAGGCATATCTATACTAACATAAACATCCTAATCCTTGAAGGAAAAGCTTTCCTTACTTATTCATAAATACTCCCATAAAGGACATTCCTTAATTAAAAAGGATTCCTTAAAAAATAAGGTAACTAATGACAACTCATCATTGAAAAGTCAAATTAACAACTCATGACAACTAAGCAAAATAAAAACTCATTATAACTAAGCATGTTTACCTTTGACTCTTTGACTTTAATCATTGACTTATTGACTTGGAATATGTCACGACCCAAACCAGGGGCCATGATCGGCGCTAGGGAACGGGAATTCTTTTGAATCTAGAACCCGTATCAAGCCTTAAAAGAAAAGCATGCAATAAAATAAAATAAATAAAATATTTATTCAGTGAAAATTAAGTCACAAATAATAAAATGAATTCCTCAACTTCCTTTAATAAAATAATATCTCATCTCATATCATAAATAAAATTTCTTAACACAACTCTTCAGAGAAACACTCTGAATTAAAAACTCATACATCCATAAAATCAAATACAAGTCTTGACATAATCAAATACAACTAATACTGCAGCGTCTAGAGTATAAAATAAAACTCAAGTAAGTGATTTACATAATAGGGCAGAAGAAATCCAGTCGATAGGTCTACTGCTGAGGTCTGAAGAAGAGGACTCTCTTGTAAAAACATCAACGGAGGGGGAGTCAGACCTCACTGAGTGAATTGTTATAATATATATACATGCATTACTAAATGTCAAATGCAATCAATCAAATGTATATAATAAATATATGTACAGGCATGTACACACAAATGTTGAAAATCACTTTATTGATAATACTGAAAAATATTAGTTTAAGAAGGATCAAATAGAACCCTAAATGATTGCAACCTCAAATAACAACAGACATCACTCTAGCCATACAGGCTCACTTGTTTCTAAATAAATTCACTTAATCCTTATTGACAGTAGACTAGCCCCGAGACACTAAGTCGATCGAGCTCCAGTAGTCTGACTGTCAGTGTGATTGGCCTCGAGACACTAGGTCAATCGAGTTCCAGCAATCACACTCTCATTCACCTTACACAACAATCAAATCAATCAAGTCATGATCCATAAATAGGTTAGTAATTTAACCTACAATCTATCATTGTACCGGTACGTACTCGGTCCTAGTGCTACCCACTAAGAAGCATGTTTTATTGCTATCCTTCATTAAAAATAACTCATTTCATTCATAAAATAATGATGCATGATATCATTATAAATAACATTATAAATCATATATACACTAGAAATATACCTAAAATAAACTAAGTATATTTCAAGTATATATACGTAAAATCAATTCAAATAAATCATGGAATATATTAAATTACACCAATAATATATTTAAAAGTAATCTATATTTAATTAAAAAGAAAAACATTCATTTATTTCATAATATACCCGAAAATATACTGAAAATATACCTAGAATATACTTAAGCATTTATTAAGTCATTTATACATAAATCATACAATTAAAACATATATTTCTAAAACATGCAACCTAAATGCACGCATATATAAAATAACAACTCACAAGTGTGCGCTCCTCGAGATAGGTCCACTAGGCCTCGGTCTCGGTGCAACTAATAATAAAATAATAACATAAAAATCAGAATAAATCTAACTTAACTTCTAGAGACTCGATCTAGGATTACTAACACTGACAAAGAATAGGAATTAGACTCGATGTCACATTTTATGAGAATTCTACCAAAAAATTCGGCAGAACCTCCTTTGTAAACGAACATCTCTCTACTTAAAAGTAAAGCCGATCCTACAAGAAAAGTTCACTTCAAACTAAAATTCTCATAACTCCTCAGTCGGAATCCCAAACTACAAATTCCCCCGACCGAGGTCCACAATTCACAACAAAATACAATAAAATATATTAAAAATTCAATAAATACCAAAAATACCCTTTAAGTACCAAAATATGGCAATTTAAGTATTAAAACACCAAAAGTAATTATTTTACCAATAATTACTTAAAAACCCTAATTAATAATATAATATTATTAAAAATTGATATTTCTTGATAATTCCATAAATATTAATAAAAATTCATTTTATAAATCCAAATTAATTAATTAGGCCAAAAACATATTAAAAATTACTAAAAATCCATTTATTTACAAACATAGTATATTATATATAATTTGAAAATAATTTTTGAAAAATAGTATTAATTAGTTAAAATTAGTAAATAGTTTGTAAAAATCATTTTTATACCTCAAATAATATTAAAACAAATTAAATTTAATATTCAACTAAAATTATCACTAAATTACCAAAATACCCCTAATATATAAAAATACACATAAAATACTAAAAACATTCAAAAATGCAATAAAAATTATATAATTACACAAATTATTTTCTTAACATATTATTCATTAAAATCAACAAATACACTTAATTAACCCATTATTTCTAATTAAATATATATTTAACCTATATTTTCAAAACTAACATAAACTAAAAATAATTATAAAAATTACACAAAATACACAAAAATTATAAATTAAATTCTAAAATTACCAATAACCATCAATAACACCAAAATTCAAAATTTCATAATTAATTTATAAAAATAATAAAATAATAAAAAATTCACAAAAATCAAAATAATTCCCAAAAATCACACAAAAATTCTAGGATGTAGATTAAGCTAAGGGGAACAACATTTGTTAAGGCATAGCATAAATCACAGAGAATCAAGCCCAGAAAAATCAAAAAACTATGGGTGACCAAAACTTAACATTGCTCACCACCAAAATCTAGACCAAACTGGATGAAATGAAGCTTAGAAACACCCTCACCAGTGCTCATGGAAGAGGATGAGATGGCAGTGTAAACAGAGGTGGCCAGAAATGGGACGAACAGCGAAGGCCTTCATTTTGGGTTTTCCGGCTACTGATACTTCAAAGGGCACCGGAGAAGGAGGCTGAAGGCGGCGGAAGGCAGGGAGGCGCTCTGAACGGAGAAGAAATGGACAGTGAGGGAGAGGGGAGGGGTGATCGAGGAGAGAGAGTGAGGGAGGAGGGTGGTTTTTTTATTTTTTGTATATATATATATATATATATATATCAACTCATTAAATTACATTTAAATAATGTGATTTATTAAAATATTAATATTTAAAATACTAATGCACCAAATTAAATATTAATAAAATAGTATTTTGCGAAATAATAAACTTAAAGACGTACATTTACGAAGAAAATGTTAATTAAACATAAAATAATAATGATAATAATTTACAAGATAATAAAATAATCGAATATTTTTTTTTAAAAATTATTAACACTACATATCCTATTTTAAAATAAAATAATTTAAAAACTTAGGTTATTACAGTCTCCCCTCCTTAATAGAATTTGTCCCCGAATTCCAAGAAATGAATACATAAGAAAAATCAAGGAGGAAAGAGATACGGGTAAAAAGCTCGCATCTTAGCTTTAGTCTCCCAAATATGCTCTTCTACTCTATTGCTGCGCCACAATACCTTGACCATCGGAATCTGCTTCGAACGCAACTATCGAACTTGATAGTCAATGATCGCAACAAGTTCTTCTATGAACGTCAGGTCTTCATTTCCTTCAACACTGTCGAGTTGCAACACATGTGAAGGGTCTGAAACATACTTCCTTATCATCGAGATATGAAACACCGAATGCACTTAAGACATACTCGGACGCAAAGCCAAGCAATATGCAATAGTGCCAACTCTCTCTAGGATCTCGAACGATTCTATTTATCTCGGTGCTAGCTTACCCTTCTTGCCAAATCTCATAACACCCTTCATTGGAGACACCTTCAAAAAAATAAAGGCTCTTACCTAGAACTCCACATCTCTGCATCTAGGATCCGCATAGCTCTTCTACCTGCTAATTGCAGTCTCTAATCTACTCTTGATCATAGTAACTTTCTCTACAGCATCCTGAACCATCTCAAGTCCAGTCAAAGCTCTTTCTCCAATCTCATCCTAACTCAAAGGGGATCTACACTTTCTTCGGTACAAAGCCTCGTATGGTGCCATTCCAATACTACTATAGTAGATGTTATTATATACAAACTCGATGAGTGGCAAATGATCATCCCAGCTACCTCCCAAATCCGAAACACACATTCTCAACATATCTTCTAGTGTCTGGATCATCCTCTCATGATCTGTCTGAGGATGAAAAGTAGTACTGAAATCCAACCTAGTGCCCATCACTTCCTACTGAAAATGAGAGGTAAATACTGAACCTCTATCTGACACAATGGACACAGGTACTCTATGAAGGCACACAATATGCTTCATATACAGCTTCGCCAATCTAGCTAAAAAATAAGTGACTTTCACAGGCAAGAAATATACAGACTTAGTCAACCTGTCCACAATCACCTAAATGGAATCGTATCCATCCTTGGAACGAGGTAAACCAACCACAAAATCCATAGCAATCCTTTCCTACTTCCACTCAAGAATAGGAAGAGACTGAGGCTTCCTAGAAGGCTTCTGATGCTCAACTTTCACTTGCTGACACGTTAGACACTTAGTAATATAATCAGCAACATCCCTCTTCAGTCCATCCCATAAATACAAGTCTTTAATACTGTGGTACATCTTAGTGACACCTGGATGTACACTGTGCTTCCTCTAGAATTTTCTCTCTCAAATTATCCACATCAGGAACACATAATCTACCACTGATCCACAAAACACCATCATCATCGAGTGTGAAATCAATGAACTTCCATGCTCAAACATTCTTTGTAAGCTCTTCTAGAATAGGATCTCAGCTCTGAGCTTCCTTAATCCTATCTCTCAGTACAGATCGCACCTTAAACTGAGCTAGCAGTCCACCAGATCTACTAATCTTCATCATCAGACCTTGATCCACTAACTGATGTAACTCTTGGATCAACGGTCTCCTCTCTACACTAATGTGAGCAAGACTGCTTGAGGACTTCCTACTCAAGGCATCTGCTACCACATTAGCCTTGCCTGGATGATATAGAATCTCACAGTCATAATCTTTCAACAGTTCCAACCATCTCCTCTACCTCATATTCAAATCTCTCTGCTGGAAAATGTACTTAAGGCTCTTGTGATCCATAAAAATCTCATAAGTCACCTCGTACAGATAATGTCTCTAGATCATGAGAGTAAAGATCACTGCAGCCATCTCTAGGTCATGAGTAGGATAGTTCTGTTTATGCTTCTTTAACTGCCTCGAAGCATATGCTATCACCCTACCATTTTGCATCAACACACAATCTAGGCCAACTCTAGAGGCATCACAATAAACTATGAACTTGTCTACTCCATTAGGAAAAGCCAAAACTGGAGTTGTGGTCAACTTCTCCTTCAACAACTAAAAACTGTTCTCACAAGCTTCTAACCACTCAAATCTCATATTCTTTTGAGTTAAGTGAGTCATAGGAGCTATAATTCTAGAAAAATCTTGTACAAACCTCCTATAGTACCAAGCTAAACCTAAAAAAGTCTGAATCTTAGTAACTAAAGTTGGTCTAGGTCACTCAGACACTGCCTCAATCTTCTATGAATCAACCTGGATACCTTCTGTAGACACCACTTGTCCAAAAAATGTAACACTCTCCATCCAGAAATTACAATTCGAGAATTTAACATAAAGTTGATGTTCTCTCAGTGTTTGTAGTATAGTCCTCAAGTGATATACATGCTCTTTCATACTCCTCGAATACACCAATATATCATTAATGAAGACTACCACAAACTGATCCACATATGGTCTGAATACCCTATTCATCAGGTCCATAAAAGCTACTGGTGTGTTAGTCAAGCCAAAAGACATCACCAGAAACTCATAATGGCCATATCAAGTGTGGAATGTTGTTTTAGGAACATCAGCTTCACTGATCCGCAACTGATGATAACCTTACCTCAAATCAATCTTAGAAAAGAACTGTGCACCCTGTAGCTGATCAAACAAGTCATCTATCCTCGGGAGAGGATACATGTTCTTCAATATCACCTTATTAAGCTCTCTGTAGTCAATGCACAGTCTTAAGGTACCATCCTTCTTCCTCATAAACAAGACTGGTGCACCCCAAGGAGAAACACTGGGTCTAATAAAACCCTTATCTAGCAACTCTTGCAACTGCTCCTTCAACTCTTTCAACTCTACAAGAGCCATTCTGTTGGGTGGCATAGAAATAGGGTTAATGCTTGGAACCACATCTATACAGAACTCAATCTCTCTATGAGGTGGTAAGCCTAGCAACTCCTTAGGAAAAACATTAGGAAACTCACAGGCAACAGGAACATCTATGAGTGATAACTTCTCCACTGGAGTATCACTAACTAATGCCAAATATCCCTGATAACCCTTCCTCGGTAACTTCCTACCCGTAATAGCAGAAGTGAGATTCTGAGGTGCTGAACTCTTATCACCCATAAACTTAAATTCTGCTTCACCAGGAATTCTGAAAGTCACCACTTTACTCTGAAAATCCACCACAATATAGTACTAAGATAACCAATCCATACCCAGAATAACATCAAATTCCATCACATTCAATAAAATCAAATCAGCAGACAATTCTCTACCTCCGATAAGAACTGGGCAACCAGAGAGAACAACATCGGTGTCCAAAGAATCACTTAGAGGAGTGGTGACAGACAAAGGAACAGCCATCCTCGAAGCTTGCCAACAAGACTTAGATGCAAAAATAGGAGAAACAAATGAATGCGTGGCACCCGGATCAAACAGAACTCTTGCATTCAGGTAACAGATAGAAATAATACCTGCCATGACTGCATTAGATGCCTGAGCATCCTACTGAGTGAGATGGAAGACACTAGCCTATCCTCGACCTCCCTACTGGCTGGTAGAAGCCTGGCCAACACCTCTAGCATCTCCTCTGGTACCTCTACCACATCCCTACTGGGGAATAATCTGGGTAGAACTTTGATGTTGGGCTGGAGGCAACTGAAAAGGAACAAGTGCAGCACTAGCAATCGACTGCTGAGGGAATCGTAAAATTTACAGCTGCTGATAACCAGAATAGGGACACAATCTGGCAAAATGTCCCGTCTGCCCGCATCTGAAACACGTCAGCGGTGTCATGTAACACAGTCCCTGATGGACTCTGCCACATGTCTGACATACACTAGCAGCTGACCTAAAAATACGACCACTATTGTTTCTCAAAGCACCTGACCCAAGTTTAAATGGTCTACATTGACCCCCACGGCCATGTCTACTGCTCTGATGTACCCTCTGTTGTTATCTCTGAGTTTGCTGGGCTGGACCCCTCTACTAACTACTCGATCCAATCTGAAAACTCGAGTACAGAGTAGTCTAAAATCCACCTGAGTAAACACCCAACTGGTAATAATCAGGTATAGCTCCTTGCCTGACTAGCCTCAGCTCAATCTCCTTGGCCAACTCTATCACTGACTCTAGAGTAAGGCCCATTGTAGGCATACCAGTAAATGCAGAACCCAATCTAGTGACATAGGTAGCGATTATGAAGTACTGGTCTCACATCAAATCCTCTGCATATCTACCAAACCGAAGGAACTCTCTAGTGTAGTCCTTAACAGATATATCACCTCGAGAAATGCTAGTCAACCGGAGTCTGTAACTCATACGAAGTGGCTCTAGGAAAAATCTCCTCATGAATCGCTCTCTGAACTGAGCCTAGGTCATCGTCATCATATATGGCTGGATCATCTGAATAAACCAGTCCAAGGCTGGTCCCTCTACAGATAACTCAACTATCATGATCCGCTAGTACGCAGTGTAATCAGTCTGAGTCCCCGTCTCGAATGCATGCAGAAAATCTAAAGGGTCAGAAGTCCCATTGAATGCAATTCTGTCAACTTTAGTATAAAATAGGGCTGCCTCAGGGTCAATCATACCTTACTGATAGGCAGACTGAATAGGTGGGGCAACAGGAGGTACTGGAATATCCTTATACTCTAGCTCTACAGGTTCCTCATCCTATAGCTCTCTCTATCTACGACGACCTACCGCTCCCCAAGGTCTACCTCTGCCATGAACTCTGCACCTAGCTGACGGCTCAAGAGGTAAAATCTTGTCCTGGAAGGACTCATCATCCTCGGCCTCAACGACTGGTGGAGCGACATGTGCTCGCCTCCTCATTCTAAAAAGACAAATAGAAGGATTCAGACAAAATAGACAATTAATAATAACACAGAAAGTTAAATCAAGGAATACGTATCAAGACATACTCAAACCTAAACAATTGCAGTAGTTTCAAAGAAAAACACAACACTGAAAACTAGGGCCACAACTCACACAACTAAGGCCCTGACATAAAACTCTGTTCTGATACCAACTTTTTCATGACCCAAACCAGGTGCCATAACCAGAGCTAGGGAACGGGAATTTTTTCGAATCTGGAACCTATAGCAAGCCTTAAAAGAAAAGCATGCAATAAAATAAAATAAATAACATATTTATTCAGCGGCAATTAAGTCACAAATAATAAAATGAATTCCTCAACTTCCTTTAATAAAATAATATCTCATCTCATATCATATCATAAATAAAATTTCTTAATACAAATCTTCAAAGAAACACTCTGAATTAAAAACTCATACATGCATAAAATCAAATACAACTCTCGACAGAATCAAATACAACTACCATTGTAGCGTCTAGAGTACAAAATAAAACTCAAGTAAGTGATTTACATAATAGGGCTAAAGCGGAAGAAATCCGGCGGATAGGTCTATTGTTGAGGTCTGAAGAAGAGGACTCTCCTATAAAAACATCAACGGAGAGGAGTCAGACCTCACTGAGTGAATTGTTATAATATATATACATACATTACTAAATTTCAAATGCAATCAATCATATGTATATAATAAATATATATACAGGCATGTACACACAGATGTTGAAAATCATTTTATTTATAATACTGAAAAATATTAGTTTAAGAAGGATCAAATAGAACCCTAAATGATCGCAACCTCAAATAACAATAGACATCACTCTAGCCATAGAGGTTGTTTCCAAATAAACTGACCCCGAGACACTAAGTCGACTGAGCTCCAGCAGTCTGACTGTCAGTGAGATTATCCCCGAGACACTAGGTCAATCGAGCTCCAGCAATCACACTCTCATTCACCTCACACAATAATCAAATCAATCAAGTCATGATCCATAAATAGGTTAGTAATTTAACTTATAATCTATCATCGTACCAGTACGTACTCGATCCTAGTGCTGCCCACTAGGAAGCACATGCTATTGATATCCTTCATTAAAAATAACTCATTCCATTCATAAAATAATGATGCATGATATCATTATAAATAACTTTATAAACCATATATATACTAGAAATATACCTAAAATAAACTAAATATATTTCAAGTATATATACGTAAAATCAATTCAAATAAATCATGGAATATATTAAATTAAACCAATAATATATTTGAAAGTAATCTAGATTTAATTAAAAAGAAAAAATGCATTTATTTCATAATATACTGAAAATATACCTAGAATATACTTAAGCATTTATTAAGTCATTTATGCATAAATCATACAATTAAAAAATAGATTTCTAAAACATGCAACCTAAATGCACGCATATATAAAATAACAACTCACAGGTGTGCGCTCCTCGAGATAGGTCCGACGGGCCTAGTCCACTAGGCCTCGATCTCAGCACAACTAACAATAAAATAATAACACGAAAATCAGAATAAATCTAACTTAACTTCTAGAGACTCGATCTAGGATTACTAACAAAAACAAAGAATAGGAATTAGACCTGATGTCACATTTTATGAGAATTCTACTAAAAAATTCGGTAAGAAAAGTACACTTCAAACCAAAATTCTCACAACTCCTCGGTCGAGATCCTAAACTACAAATTTCCCCGACCGAGGTCCACAATTCACAACAAAATACAATAAAATATATTAAAAATTCAATAAATACTAAAAATACCCTTTAAGTACCAAAATATGGCAATTTAAGTATTAACACACCAAAAGTAATTATTTTACCAATAATTACTTAAAAACCCTAATTAATAATATAATATTATTAAAAATTGATATTTCTTGATAATTCCACAAATATTA
The DNA here is from genome assembly GCA_947683625.1 of Mallotus nudiflorus. Taxonomy (NCBI): domain Eukaryota; kingdom Viridiplantae; phylum Streptophyta; class Magnoliopsida; order Malpighiales; family Euphorbiaceae; genus Mallotus; species Mallotus nudiflorus. The sequence continues at coordinate 87,350 of CANTUR010000625.1, forward strand.
ATAAAAATTCATTTTATAAATCCAAATTACTTAATTAGGCCAAAAACATATTAAAAATTACTAAAAATCCATTTATTTACAAACATAGTATATTATATATAATTTGAAAATAATTTTTAAAAAATAGTATTAATTAGTTAAAATTAGTAAATAGTTTGTTAAAATCATTTTTATACCTCAAATAATATTAAAACCAATTAAATTTAATATTCAACTAAAATTATCATCAAATTACCAAAATACCCCTAATATATAAAAATTCACATAAAATACTAAAAACATTCAAAAATTCAATAAAAATTATATAATTACACAAAAATTATTTTCTCAATATATTATTCATTAAAATCAACAAATACACTCAATTAACCCATTATTTCTAATTACATATATTTAACCTATATTTTCAAAACTAACATAAACTAAAAATAATTATAAAAATTACACAAAATACATAAAAATTATAAATTAAATTCTAAAATTACCAGTAACCAACAATAACACCAAAAATCACAATTTCATAATTTATTTAATTAATTTACAAAAATAATAAAATAATAAAAAATTCACAAAAATCAAAATAACTCCTAAAAATCACACAAAAATTCTGGGATGTAGATTAAGCTAAGGGGAACAACATTTTTTAAGGCATCAAGCATGAATCATAGAGAATCAAGCCCAGAAAAATCAAAAAACTCTAGGTGACTGAAACTTAAAATTGCTCACCATCAAAATCTAGACCAAACCGGACGAAATGAAGCTTGGAAACACACTCACCAATGCTCAGGGAAGAGGATGAGACTAGCGATGTAGACAGAGGTGGCCAAAAATAGAACAAATGGCGAAGGGCTTGATTTCGGGTTTTTCGGCTACTAATGCTTCAAATGGCGTCGGAGAAAGTGGCTGGAGGCGGTGGAGCTAGCTAGCAGGTGACGAAAGGTAGGGAGGCGCTAAAAACGGAGAAGAAATGGATGGTGAGGGAGAGGGGAGGGGTGATCGAGGATATAGAATGAGGGAGGAGGGTGGTTTTGTTATTGTATATATATTGCTCCTTAAAGGCCTCTCAAAAATGGACTTAGGCTTTCATAGGTAGAAATACCTTATGGTAATATACACAAGAAATTCTAATAATCCTATGGGAAATTACTAAGCCATTACGTTAACTTGGTCTAGTAAAGTTAAGGTTCCTTTAGTGAGACGCCCCCTATAAGGACTTGAGTTACAGGCCACAATCAAGTTGGTATTAAAGTCATTTTTCAAAACCCTGAAAGTCGATGATGAAAGCAGAATCGTATCTCACCATCAGATAAGACTGATTAAAAATGATGATTAAAAAGTAAGTTCAAAGCCAATTGAAACATTGAAACCCCGCCCAAATACCAAACTGAACCTTATTGAGACCAAACCTAACCCCGAGAAAGAGGTTTTGATGATTGAGAGTGAGAATGTTTGTGTCAATTTTGTTTATCAAGTCAAATAGTATAGTCTTGAAAAACACTTTTTTTTCTGTAGTGTCTATTTTTCATACTGGTTTTTAGTCTATGAGCTTCAGTTTAACCTTTAGAAGCCTCATGATGAAAAGATAAATTTTGGTCAATGGACCTTTCCGAAGGTCAAATTGAGTCCTTTTAAAATTATAGTCTCAATGTGGATTAGTTGACAAAAAGTTAAATTTTGACCTCCGACAGTCAAATTAAGTCCTACGCGTCTAATAAAATATTACACAAATCCTTAGGAATAGTGACCAAGCAAAGAATATTTTATTTGGACAATTGTCAACCTAGGATTTATTCTAGTATATACTTATGTCTTTTACTGTTAGATAATATCCCTTTTAGTTGTAAACTTATTACAACTTTGCTACCAAGCCTTAGTTTATAACTAGAAGGTTTGAGGAAGCAATTTGAGAGGGGAGAGCCAAGCATAGGAGAGAAAATTCCTATAGCAAAAGACACAGGGTGAGAAAAAAATTTAAAAAAAAAAAGAGAGAAAGTAGAAAAATAAATGTAAACTATGCCAAAATAAAAACTCTCCTTATCTACTCTTTTTCTCACATTTCTCTACCCAATCTCCACTTAATCCTTAGCCTAAAAACACTCCCAAATACTTATTAACCCTCTCATAATGCAAAAAACCAAAAACAAATTAAACCAAAGCTCTCACCAACCCAAAAACTACTAGAAAATAACCTACTATTCATTTTACTCTACTTGCTTTCAATCTCAATTTCTTCAATCTAAATCTTGTTTTTTATAAGTTTAATCTCATATTTTGCATTTCAAAACTTTCTAAAACTCATTTCTCTTCATTTTGGGTTTAAATTCTTGGGTTTGGTGCGTTGATATGTTAATTGTTTAGCAAAAAAGTAAAGTTTTTACTTATGTTCAGAGGGGATGACCAGAATTGGAACATGAACACTCTGCCAGGGTATTGATAGCCAAAAACCAGCTATCCATGTGAATTCGAAGTGTTTAGAGGTAAAATTCAGGTCTTTGTGCTCACCTCCTTGAATCATGTACTCCTTGCTTTAAAATGACTCTAATGATGGTCCTACTGACTTATATGTATTCTATAATTATTATACATCATTAAAATGAGTCTAAAAGGTCATAAGATGATCAAATGTATTATTTTTCTAATTTAATTTCATTTTAAAAGTATTTTCTTTTAATACCCAACTGTTGTTTTAAAGCGTTTGTATTTTCTTGTTTGTTTTGGTTTTGATTGGGGTTTTGGTTGATAATTAACATTGTGATGCTACTTATGCAATCTTGGTTGTTATTTAATGATTATGAGTTGATTTTGTGCTAATTTAATGACCTAATTTTGGGTTTTTTGTGTCTTGTATTATATATGTATTATTATGTTTGTGTATTAAGTGTTATTTGTGCATTTGTATGAATTTTGTGAATCTTGTTGTGATCTTTATGTGCATATTATTGTTTTGAATATTTTTTATTCATTTGTGATATTCTATGAGTTTAATTTATTATTATTGAAAGTTATGGGTGTGTTGTGATATATTTGTGTTTTATTTGTGCACTTTTGTGATTATAAGAGTGCTAAGTAGCCTTTAATGGTTAATTTGGTACTACTATGAGGCCTCAATGTGATCTATGTGCTCTTTTGTCACGATCCAAACCCAAGGGCACATGACCGGCACTAGGGGAATGGGAAGGCATAAGGCCCTTAAAACCCGTAATAAGCCTTTATGAAAAGAAAAAATAAAACCTTTAAATTTAAAACTTTACTTCATACAGAAACACAGTATCAAATTGATTTTTCTAAAAATAAACAAAATCGTGCACATTATAAAATGTTCTTCATCATCAAATATCACAAATCAATGTTAAACATTATACATAAACGTGATTCATTAAAAATCCAATACATAAGTATATTTAAGTTATACAAACTCATAGTACACACACTACTGTAGTATGCTAGAGTCACTACTCCAATACAGCTCACAATAACCTATATAATATAGTCGGTGATGAAGAAATCCGACATAGAGGAGGTCTGAGGTCAAACTCCCAAGCTCCTAAAAAAAATAGATTGAGGGGAATCAGACCTCACTGAGTAAGTTAATAAAAAGATCTGTACAGTTTGAAAACCGTTTTTGAAAACCATATAGTTATAGTGAAAATAATTTATATCATATATATATATATATATATATATAGATTTTAAAAAATCTCGGTAGAACCTTAAACCCAAATTTCTAAATGGCCAACTAGGCCCACTTAATCCAACTAGACTACCGGTCCTCGAGAGCAAAGGCATCAACCGAGGCACCAAGCCATAGTCATCCACTTAATCCAATTACATGGTATTCGTAGTCCCCGAGAGCTAAAGCATCCACCGAGGCACCCATCCCAGTCCATTATTAACTTTCCAATCACTGGAGGTCCCCGAGAGCTAAGGCTTCCACCGAGGCACCTGTCCTAGTTCATATCCACAAGTCATACATATATTGGATCCATCTGTCAATCTCTACCATGTGCACACGGTCCTGGTGAAACCCACCAGGTAGCCCGTTCTACCAAAATTTTCTCAAATGAAGTTTAAATAAATAAAACGCATTTAAATCTTAAATAGAAGCATTTAAATTAAATAAATCATATAATGAATACTAAAATATGAGCGCACACATCTTTAAATAAAACACATGCACATATCAATTTTTCAACTTACATGACGAGCGAGAAGGCTAACGACCATGTGTCTACCTCGATCCAACAGCTTCCGCTCCGATATTCTCTAGAAAAAATATAACATACCTATTTTAAAAACACATCTATGGAATTAAAATAAAAAATCAATAGAAATAACAAAATTCTAGACAGACTCGAGGAAGACTGGATAAGACTCGATAAATAGGGAAAACCCTAATTAACGCTAGGAATTTACGGAAGATGTCATGTTTTACGAAAAAATTTACCGAAATTTTGGCAGACTCTCCTCTGTAAAACGGACATCTCTCTACCATAGGTAGAGTCATTCCTGCATAGAAAAATACACTTCTAGTATTCATAGACATTCATACTCGAGTCGGACTTCTAGAACTACACTTAGCCCTGACCGAGATCACAACTCAACCATCACAGAATTAAATCATTTATTTCCCAAAAATACACATTACATATAAATATCCATAATTAATATAGCCATATATATTTGTCACCAAAATAACATATTATATATATATATATATATATATATTAATGCTTCCAAAAAAACTCGTTTTTTTTTTTTTGTTTGTTTTTTTTTTTTTTTTTTGAGATGATAAAAAAGAATAACTGATATGAGATCTAAACCTCTTAAATATTAATACAACCAACTAAAATATATATTTAACTATAATTAGCATAAAATTACATATTTATACATATATAGAAAAATACCCATAATACTCAAAATACTACCTAATACATTATTTGAAATAAATTTTCAAAATTTAGTAGTAATTAGTCTAAAATAGTAAATAATTTGTAAAAATCCTTTTTAATTCCTTAATTATTATTAAAACCAACCACAATTTACTTGCTGACAAGTCAAGCATCTAGACACAAACTCTATAATATCCTTATTCATTCCATTCCACCAATATGTATCTTTCAAGTCATGATACATCTTGGTAGAACCTAGATGAATACTATAAGCAGAAAAATGTGCCTTGTCACGACTCGAACCCGAGGGCACGTGACCGGCACTAGGGAATGGGTAGGCATAAGGGCCCCCGAAACCCGTAGTAAGCCTAAAGGAAAAGAAAATAAAACCATTCATATTTTAAACTTTAATTAACAAAAGAACATATTATCAAGCTGCTTAATAAAAATATGTTTCAACATCTCATATTATAAATTGAATTTAAATCTTATACATGAGAGTAGTTTACACAAATAAATTACACAATTATATTTAAACCATACAAATCCTTAGTACATATACTACTACAGTAACCTAGATTAACACACAGTACAACTTGCAATGACCTACATAAAATGGCCGGTGAAGAAGAAACCCGACGTAGAGGTAGTCTGAGGTCGAACTCCCAAGCTCCTGAAAAAAATAAATTGAGGGGAATCAGACCTCACTGAGTAAGCCAATAAAAAGAGCTGTACGGTTTGAAAACCTTTGAAAACTATATATGTTTATAGTGAAAATAATTTATAATGTATAGTTTTTGAAAAAAAATCTCAGTAGAACCCTAAACCCAAAATCTAAATGGCCATTCGGGCCCACTTATTCCAACTAGACTACCCGTCCCCGAGAGCAAAGGCATCAACTGAGGCACTGAGCCATAGTCATTCACTTAATCCAAATATATCGCACTGGCGGTCCCCGAGAGCAAAGGCATCGACCGAGGCACCCATCCCAGTCCATTAATAGCCTTACAATCACTAGCGGTCCCCGAGAGCAAAGGCTTCCACCAAGGCACCCATCCCAGTTTAACATTCATCAATCATACATATATCGGATCCATCTCTCAATCTCTACCATGTGCACATAGTCCTGGTGAAGCCCACCAGGTAGCCCGTTCTACCAAAATTTCTCAAAGTCGATTTTAAATAAATAAAATGCATTTAAATCATAAATAATAGCATTAAATTAAATAAATCATATAATCAATATAATAGGAATATGAGCGCATGCATTCTTTAAATAAACACACGCACAGATCGTTCTATTGACTTACAGGATGAATGCGAAGGCTGACGACCACGCGTCTGCTTCGATCTCACAGCTTCTGCTCTGATATGCTCTAAAAGAAAAATAATGAATCGACTTTTAAAACATGACTAAGGAATCGAAATCAGAAATCAACAGAATAATGAAATTCCAAACTGACTCGACAGACAAGATTTAACCTAACTAACGATAGAAATTTTATGAGTATCACGTTTTACGAGAAAATCTATCGAAATTTTAACAGAGTCTCCTCTGTAAAACGGAAATTTCTCTACCAAAGGTAGAGCTAGACCTGCATAGAAAGTGCACTTCTAATAATCACAAACACCCACACTCGAGTCGGGCTCCCAAAACTACATTTTGCCCCGACCGAGATCACAACTCAATGAAGTATCGAGAATCAATAACATTTATTTCTAAAAATACATATTTCATATACACATATACTAAAAATAAACAAAAATATATAAAATCTCAATTATTTAAAATTAACAACTAAATTTGCATATCATTATCAAAATATAAATATAATTATAACCTAAATTAAAACCATTGTAATGTATTATATGTATATATATATATATTATTTGAAATTTAATATTTAAAATTTACACTACTTAAATAAAAATACCAATTTATTTATAAAAATGGTCTAAACCCTTTAAATATTCATAAAACTAATTAAAATATATATTTTACCATATTTAGTGTAAAATTACATTTTTACCCCCCTAAAATACATAAATTACATAATGTGCTTTTAATACTAAAATAATTCCTTAAAATTATTTAATCATGCCAAAAATTCATTTTCTCAAAATAAATCTTCCTAATATAATTAAAACATACAATCAACCAACATATTTTTTTTTCCAAAAATATTATTTAACCTAAAAATCAAATTTGGCATAAACTAAAAAATATTTATAAAAATAGTATAAAAATCACAAAAATTATAATTTGAGTTCTAAAATTAATAACATTCACTAATAACCTCATTTATCAAAATTTCACAATTTTTAATCATAATTTTCGAAATTAGCCTAATTACCCATTAAATACCAAAAATTGACATAACCCTCTAATTAACACCAAAAACTCTAAAATCTTACATAAAATTAATATACTAAAACAATTAACTATAATCACTTTGATTTCACTAACTAAACCAAATAAAACCCAATAAATCAACTAAAAAAATTAAAATAAATAAATAAATATTATGCAAAAAAATTCTGTAAATTAAGAAAAATTAGAAAAAATATTTAAAAATCCAAATTGAAGCAATTTATGGGCATAATCCAACATATACTCAAAAATAACCTAAAATCAACATTCAAAATCGAGCAGCAACCAGAAAACAACCTGTCAACAACCTAAGAACAACTCTGTGCAACTCACCTTCAACCTTCAATTCCGGCACCGGAGGTGAGTTGCAGCGACGGCTCTTGGCTTGGACGGACACCTAAGACGATGAGGGAAGTTGGGGAAGCTTGGGTGGTGCTGGATCAGCTTGGATCAAAGTTGACAGAGGAAAGAAATGAGGAATGGCAGCAGCAGCTCTTCCCCTGGCAACTTGGTGCGACGGCAATGGTGATTCTGATGGTGGCAGGATGAACGGCGCAGTGAAGGAGGAGGGAGAGATGGTGAGGGACAAAGTGGGAGAGGGTACAGGGCTTGGGAGCTTCTGTTTTCTCTTCTTCTTCTTCTTTTTTCTTCACGCTGTTCTTTACTTTCTTCCTTTCTTTCTTTGTTTTTGATTTTTGTCTTCTTTTGTTTTTTTTTTTTATCCCGTTTTTTTTTTGTCCACTTCCCATCACTTATAAATATATATATATATATATATATATATATATATATATATATATATATATATATATATATATATATAATACTATAAACTATTAATATATAATAATATATTATTATACATATAGGTGTGTCTAGGTAATTATTAGCGTGTATATATATATACATACACTACATGCACTTATATAAACACAAGTTATTTTAATATACACACATCTTAAATAATATTTAACCCTAAATATTATATATATATGTACCTCCATCAGATAGAAAAAAAATAATCTTTTATATAATGTAACCTAAAAGTATTTATTAAAGATTTAAATATAAAATTACTTTATTTAGTTAAAACATAGGGTATTACATGCCTCTTCCATGATTTCCTTCCTTAAGTCGTCAACATCCAGCACACAAATCCTAGTGTCCAACCACAATACACCTTGTCAACCACAAAGTCTCTTGACTGCCCTTATTGCACTTCATACATAATCCTCTACAACTGTGGGTCTCTATTCTGAGCTACCTTAACTCGATCCAAGTATACTGATAGTACCTTGAATTGAGCTAAAAGGCACTTTCTAGTAACTTTCAACTGCAACCTTTGATCAATCAATTCGTACAACTCATTGATAATGGGTCTCTTTTTTATGCTGATATGGCAAGACTGCCCGCTGACTTTCTACTCAAGGCATCAGCAATAACATTCGCCTTGCCTGGATGGTACAAAATGGAACTATCATAGTCTTTGAGAAGTTCCATCCACCTTCTCTGCCTCAAATTCAAGTCCCTTTGCTAGAAGATATACTTCAAGCTCTTATGATCAGTGTATATCTCACATGTAACCCCATACAAGTAATGCCTCCATATCTTCAAAGAAAACACAATGGCTGCCATCTCCAAATCATGAGTAGGATAGTTTTGGTCATGCTTCTTCAGCTGCCTGGAAGCATAAGTAATTACTTGGCCATTTTGCATCAACACACAGCCCAGTCCTACTCTAGAAGCATCACAAACACCGTATACCCTTCATATCCAGAAGGCAAAGTCAGAATTGGAGCTGATGTCAACAAATCCTTCAATAACTAGAAGTGCTCTTCACATCTGTCTGTCCACACAAACTTAGCACTCTTCTAGGTCAACCTTGTCAAAGGTGCAATAATTTTGGAGAAGTCCTTCACAAATCTCCTGTAGTAGCCGACTAGACCCAGGAAACTTTGTACTTCTCTAATTGTATTCAGCCTCGGCCATTCTATGATAGCTTCTACCTTTTTAGGATCGACTTTTATGCCATCTTTAGAAACTATGTGGCCTAAAAATGCCACTTGATTCAACCAAAATGCGCACTTTAAAAACTTGGCATACAACCTGTGCTCCCTTAAAGTCTGAAGTACCCTTCTCATATGCATAACATGCTTAGCTTCACTCTTGGAATAAACCAAGATGTCATCAATGAAGACTATTACTAATCGGTCCAAATATGGCCTGAACACCCAATTCATTAAGTCCATAAAGGCTGCTGGGACATTAGTCAACCCAAGGGACATTACTAGGAACTCATAATGGCCATATCTCGTTTGAAATGTTGTCTTGGGCTCATCACCACTCTTGATCCTCAACTAGTGATACCTAGATCTCAAGTCTATCTTAGAGAAGCATGTAGCATCTTCAAGCTGATCGAACAAGTCATCGATCCTTGGAAGTGGATACTTGTTCTTGATGGTGACCTTGTTCAACTGCCTGTAATCAATATAAAGTCGAAGGCTACCATCCTCACAAACAACACCGGAGCACCCCAAGATGATGTACTGGGTCTTTTGAAACCCTTATCGAGCAACTCCTATAACTTCTCCTTCAACTCCTGTAATTCAACTGTTGCCATTTTGTAGGGTGGCATAGAAATAGGATCTGTACCAGGTATAACATCGATACAGAACTCTATCTCTCTGTTTGGTGGTAATCCCAATAATTCTTCAGGAAAGACATCCAAAAATTCACACACCACTGGCACCTATTCGATTGCCCCATTCTCTTTCTCAACATCTCTTACTGATGCCAAGTAGCCTTGACAACCCCTTTTAAGCATCTTTCGAGCTGTAATGGCAAAAATGAAATTACGAGGCATAAAGCTCTTTTTACCTTTAAAAAAGAACTCTTCTTCATTCAAAATTTTGAACACCACTTCTTTCTCTCGATAATTCACCGAAGCATAATACCTTAATAACCAATCCATACCCAAGATGACGTTGAATTCCAACACATCAAGCAACACTAAGTCCGCTAATAATTCTCTACCATCAACTGACACCGGGCACGAAGGAAAGAAGATATCTGTCTCCAACTCATCACTAAAAGGAATCGATACAGATAGAGGAAAGGACAACCTGGAAGGCTGCCATTCGATTCTTAAAGCAAACATGGGAGAAATGAATGAATGTGAAGCACCGGGGTCAAACAATACTCTAGCATCACATGCATAGACTGAGAGAATACCTGCTACTACTGCGTTAGAAGTCTGAGCATCCTGCTGTGTCAGAGTGAAACTCGTGCCTGGCCATGACCTGCCTGCTGAGATGTCAAAGGCTGCACAAATCCACGACCACTAGGCCTACCAACTGAACCTCAGCCCTACCAGCTTATAAGTTATGGCGATCTCTACTGTGGCTGTACTGGTGCTCTGTACTGTTGTGGCATCAGATAGTAAGGCTGAGCCACTAATGAAGATGAACCTTAAGCATATTGTGGCTGATATCCAAAGTGAGGACAAGCTCTGGCAAGATGACCAACCTGACCACATCTGAAGCAAGCGCCCGATAACAAATGACACAGGCCCTAATGGAATCTACCACAACTCGCACATACACTAGCTCCAAACCCATAACTACTCTGTCAGGAGCTCTACACATTGCTACTACTACTGACTCCAGTACTAAATCTGTGACCTCTACCACTTCTCCTATTTGTGGCATAACCATGTCGACCATCTTGGTGAGTTCTGGACCTTCTACCACCATGTTGTGAACTACCCGCAGCCTACTGACTCATACTACCAATATGAAATACTGGTTGCTGTTACTCGGGAGCTACACCATATCCACTACCACCAACCATGTAGGGATCTATCATGGTACCCTGACAGATGTGTCGCCTCTCAATCAGACAGGCCTCATCTATAACACTCTCCAGGGTGCGGTCCTAAGTACGCATACCCATGAAAGCTAGCCCTAAACCAGTGACATATAACTCTACTACTCTATAGGGATCTCTTCTGATGTCCTCAGCATGTCAAGATAGCTTGTTAAACTCCCTAGTGTAGTCCTCCACTGACTTATCCCCTCTGGTGATGTGAAGCAACTGCCACCTATAAGCATCCCTGGTGGCTGGAGGACAGAAGAATTTTAAGAAGCGGTCCTTAAACTCTAGCCAAGTCAACTCATGCATGAACGACTGAATTAACTGCATAAACTAGTCTTGAGCTATCGCTTGGACTGACAACTCCACAATTGTTATCTGTTGGTAGTCCATGTGTCCTGTCTTGGTATGTGCCTCAATCGCATTAACAAAGTCCAAAGAATCACCTGTACCATCAAAGGAAACTCTACCAATCCAAGAGTAGAGGAGTGTTTCATCTGTATCTGACATCTTCTGATTCCTCTACTGTAACATCTGCTGTACAAGGGGCATTGCCTGACTTAAAGCTATAAGACCCTGATTAATTCCTACTAGTCCAACTGCAAAAGTTGTGGGGTCTATGGCTGGAGCTTCAAGCCCAACTGGCTATTGATCAGGAATCTCAACTGCAGCTACCCTACCGTGACCTCAACCTCTACCTCTGCCCCTATGACATGGAGCAGGAAGAAGAGCCTCATCATGCACAGACTGCTCATCAAGCCCAAAAGTCAGTTCGGCAATAGGGTCTGTTCGCACACGCTTCATTCTAAAAAAGATAAAGAAAACTGAATTCAAAACAGGACAAGAGTATTTAACGTAACCCGGAATTAAAAATAAGAATATTACAAAGACAATTATCAACCTAATCACTGTAGTAGTTACATAGAAAGACAGACTTAGACAATTAATCAAACTTATGCTTTGATACCAACTTTGTCATGACCCGAACCCGAGGGCAGGTGACCGGCACTAGGGAATGGGAAGGTATAAGGCCCATGAAACCCGTAGTAAGCCTTTATGAAAAGAAAAATAAAACCTTTAAATTTAAAACTTTACTTCATACAAAAACACATTATCAAACTGATTTTTCTAAAAATAAATAATATCGTGCACATTATAAAATGTTCTTCATCATCAAATATTATAAATCAATGTTAAACATTATACATAAACGTGATTCATTAAAACTTTAATACATAAGTATATTTAAGTTATACAAACTCATAGTACACACATCACTGCAGTATGCTAGAGTCACTACTACAGTACAACTCATAATAACCTACATAATATAGCCGATGATGAAGAAATCCAGCGTAGAGGCGGTCTGAGGTCGAACTCCCAAGCTCCTAAAAAAATAGATTAAGGGGAATCGGACCTCACTGAGTAAGTTAATAAAAAGAGCTATACAGTTTGAAAACCTTTATTGAAAACCATATAGTTATAGTGAAAATAATTTATAACATATATATATATATAGCTTTTGTAAAATCTTGATAGAACCCTAAACCCAAATTTCTAAATGGCCAATTGGGCCCACTTAATCCAACTAGACTGTCGATCCCCGAGATCAACGGCATCAACCAAGGCACCAAGCTGCAATCTTCCACTTAATCCAATTACATGGCACTAGTGGTCCCCAAGAACTAAGGCATCCACCGAGGCACCCATCCCAGTCCATTATTAACTTTCCAATCACTAGCGGTCCCCGAGAGCTAAGGCTTCCACCAAGGCACCCATCCCAATTCATATCCACAAGTCATATATATATCGGATCCATCTCTCAATCTCTACCATGTGCACACGGTCCTAGTGAAACCCACCAGGTAGCCCGTTCTACCAAAATTTCTCAAAATGAAGTTTAAATAAATAAAATGCATTTAAATCTTAAATAGCAGCATTTAAATTAAATAAATCATATAATGAATACTAAAATATGAGCACACATCTTTAAATAAAACACATGCACATATCAATTTATCAACTTACATGATGAGCGAGAAGGTTGATGACCGCACGTCTACCTCGATCCAACAGCTTCCGCTCTGATATTCTCTAGAAAAAATATAACAGACCTATTTTAAAAACACGTCTATGGAATTAAAATCGAAAATCAATAGAAATAACAAAATTCTAGACTGACTCGAGGAAGACTAGATAAGACTCAATAAGACTCGATAAATAGGGAAAACCCTAATTAACGCTAGGAATTTACGGAAAATGTCACGTTTTACAAGAAAATCTACAGAAATTTTGGTAGAGTCTCCTCTGTAAAACGGACATCTCTCTACTATAGGTAGAGTCATTCCTACATAGAAAAATACACTTCTAGTATTCACAAACATTCACACTCAAGTCGGGCTTCCAGAATTACACTCAGCCCCGACCGAGATCACAACTCAACCATCATAAAATTAAATCATTTATTTCCCAAAAATACACATTACATATAAATATCCATAATTAATATAACCATATATATTTGTCACTAAAATAACATATATATATATATATAATATTTGGAAACAATACTCAAAATTAACATTACTTGATTAAAAATACCAATTAACTTATAGAAAATCTTCTAAACCACTTAAATATTAATACAACCAACTAAAATATATATTTAACTACAATTAGCATAAAATTACATATTTATCTATATAATAGAAAAATACCAATAATACTCAAAATACTACCTAATACATTATTTAAAATAAATTTTTGAAATATAGTGTTAATTAGTCTAAAATAGTAAATAATTTGTAAAAGTCCTTTTTAATTCCTTAATTATTATTAAAACCAACAACAATTTATTACTTAACTATAATATATTATTATTACTCAAAAATTCCCTAAAAATTATACCAATACCTAAAAATTATTTTCTCAACATTAAATTTCTTAATATAATTAAAAACATAAAATTAACTAACAATTTCTTCCAAAATATAATTTTAACCTAATTATCCACATTTGACATAAACTTAAAAATAATTATAAAAATTGTATAAAAATCACAAAAACCTTAAATTAAGTTCTAAAATTAATAACATTTAATAATAATACTAATTATCATAATTTCATAATTTTTAACAATTAATTTTTGAAATTTAATAAAATATTAATAAAATATCCAAAATTCACAATTAACACAAAAATTTTCTATAACCTTAAATAAAATTAATATACTAAAAATAATTAACAATAATTTCCCTAATTACTAATTAAACTCAGAGAAAAATCAAATAAAATTCTGTAAAATAAGGAAAAATCAAAATAATATACAAAAATTGGATTTAAACATCTAAATTAGCATAATTAATCATCTAACTTAGAATAAATGAAGTTTAATACATAAATCAACTCAGACAAGCGAAAATCAACCCAGAAATAACCTAAAAACAACTTTGCGCAACTCATCTTCAACCTCAATTTTTTACGCCGGAAATGGGTGGTAGCGGCAAGGCTTGGCATCAAATGACGTCTGAGAAGGTGAAGAAGGCTGAGGGAGCAACGATGGCGCCGATCTAGCTCCGACAGCAACGATGGAAGCTTTAAACCGAGAGAGAGAGGAAGACTAAAGGAAGAAAAGGAGGAGGAGGTGTTGGCGGCTGCTATAGCAGTGATGGCTACTCCGGGAAGGTCATGGCGCGCTGGAGGGAGAGGGAGTGACAATGATGGTGACTGACAAGGAGGGGGGGTTGCTGCTTGGGGTGTTTCGAGTGATGGGTGTGTGTGTTTCTTCTTTTAACATGTATGTATATATATATATATATATATATATATATATATATATATATATACCCAAAATAATACTTACATATACTAATAAAACCCTAAAATAATAATAATATAATCTATCTCAATTAAATAACTAAATAATTAACAATTGTTTAATATAATTTAAAATTATTTATTAATAACACAAATTCAAAAATTACTTTATAACAATATAGGATATTACATCTTTATTAAATATTTCCATATTTAAGTGATATTTTTTAGTCTATTTTGTAATTATTAAGGGTCTTGAGTCTAGTAAATGTCTATTTTCAATATTTATTGTTTTATGTTCATTTTGATTACTTGGAAGCATCAATTGATCATTATTGGTTAAATTGATGTATTCTAAGGTATTATTCAACATTTTTATATTTATTTTTGACTCCTAATTATATTTCCTTTATTTTATCACTTTATTATTGTCTCTAATTAATTTTGCCCTTTTTTGTTGATTATTATTACTAACCATTTTTTCTATTTCTTGCATTTTTGCATTGCAAGCATTCTTATGTGATTGATGCATATCATGTGCCTTTTGCATATCACTACCATGTGTGGGAATCATTTTTTAATTTTTTAGAAGCATTTTGCATGAACCCCAGCATGCCTCACTACCATTCTTGTATGAATTTTAGAGTTGCATCATGTTGCATGCACCCGGGTTTGCATCATTCATCATCTTCGCATGCACCCCAGATTTATTTAATGCTTATGTGAGCATGCATTTGCATTTATATATTTCTTGCTACTCAATCTCCAAGCTCTTAATCTCTCAATTCCTAACATTGTTAACTCTACTAACCACTAACATTTATTTCTATTGCAATTTATTGTTCATATATTTTTGTCTCTACTCTAAATCTCTCCACTCAATCTCTCATTTTCTACAATATTTTATGTTCATTTTATTTTATTTATTTTATTATTTATTTATATTTCTTTAATTGCAATCTCTATTTCCAATATTATCAATTTTATTTATTTTTCTTTATGTCAGTTTTATATTATCATATTTATTATCTCCCTAATCTCTACAATTTTATACTCTCCATCTCTAATCTTATTCTCTTTACATGTTTAATTTCCAATTTTATACCTAATTTATTATTTCTTTGCTTTATATATTTCATTATAATTGTTCATTTTTATTTATTTATTTCCATTGTCATGTTTTGTCACAATTCTCAAGCATTTTATTTTATTATTTTGTTTATCATATATTGCCATAATCTCAACTCTCATCGTATTCTTTTGTTCATTTTATTTATCATTTCCATTTGTGCATCTCTATTGCATTGTTTTTTTATTTTAATTGTTGTTTGTTCCTATCTACAATATTATATTTCATTTATTTAACCTTTTCATTTTTATGTTAACATATTTTTTTTCTTCATAAATATTATTTCACTTTTTATTCTTATCTCTTTTTCTAATTTCTTTTTATTTCAATATTTTGGCATTTTCACTATATATCTAATATTCATTATTTCTTTTGTGCATTTTTCCAATTTATTTGCATTAATTGTTAATTTTGGCTAAATTATTCAATTTTTAATATAATTTTTATTTCCATTTTTCTCTTGATTTTAACTATAATATTCTTTTTATTTTATTTCATTAACTTTTCTCATAATAATTTTTATTTTATTTTGATCTTCCTTTTCATTGCACTTAAAAGATTTTTTTATATTATTTTGTTACATTTTATTTTCTATTCTGATTATATTATTTCATGTTCTCTTTTTGCTATAAAATTGCCTTTATATTTCATGTTCTCATTTTCTTTGTGAATATTTATTTATTGCATGTTATTTTGTGGTGTGTATTTATTCATAATGTTGAAAATCAACCAAAGTCTCAAAATTGATTATTTCATTTTCCTTCTTTTTAAAACCACTTATGATGATTATTCGGAAGATACTAAGGCAATAATTGATTATGTGTATTCAATTTTATCCAAGGTACAAGATTTTACATCATGAAGACTAATTTGATGAATTGAACACATTATTGATTAAAGGCCTTAATTTGACCAATTAATCACCATAAATGTAGTATTTTTAGTACTATTTAACTTCCATTTTCTATTTGAAGAAATAATATTTAATTTTATTCTTTTCAATTATCTTTTCTGTTAATTTGATCCCTTTTATGCACTTTTCAATCATTTTTCATCTTATTTTCTATTTTTATTTTAAATATTAATTTTTCATAAAATAATGGCCCCTAAACTCAAGAAATAAGGACAAGATGAAGACGAGGAGCCTACTCGAGTATTTGTCTCTCTTATCTCTATTCTTTTTATTTTTATTGTTTTTACTATTTATTTTATTTGACATAATTAGGATGCCATGCATAGAAATTCATGATATTTGTGTGATAAATATGCTATGATTATGTGATTATTAATTCCATGCCATGATTATGCCATGTACATTCATTATGCCATTAGGATTTCCATGTCATGTGTATGTATATTATGTTAATTCTATGTTTTCCACGATCATGCATCATATTTTGCCATGTTTCTTCATTTATTTGTTCATGCATTATGCCATGCTCATGCATCATTTTATCATATTATTATTGTTATTATGCGCTTGTGTGAATATATTATGCTTGCATTTGTGTGTAATGGTTTATCCAAAATGGTACATATTTCTTGGAAGCATTGTATAAAACTAGTAAGGCTGGCCCTACTCAGCATACAGGCGGTATGGAGATGACTCTAAGATAATTAGTATACTCCTACTAACATCGACACCCGAACTCAATGTTTTATCCAATAGGCAAAAGCAGTTCCAAGCGAGGGATCCGAGTTTGTCTAGTCCTTAACTGGATAATTTCTCGATTGATACCAAGTGGTGACTCATGTTTCTCCTAGTTGGGTGGAGTGTTATTAGTGCAATTGTGCCATCCCTAAGCTCTTCCAGTATTCCCCTCACATTCCCTTTATTTTCCCATAATAAGGAAAAAGGGATCGTGATCCAAATGGTGTCGAGTCTAACCCACTGGCATCAATAATTGGGCCAGGATCTTTTGCTTACTTGAGAATAAGTTCCCCCCTTAAGGACTTGGGTTACATAACATGGTCAGATTGGCCCGACACATATTCTTAGAGAAAGTAAAGGCTAAGAGTAATGGCTAGCCAATTTATAACCCTATGAAGCTAATAAAATCAAAGGATTATAAATCAATACCAACAGGTTATAGGGAAAAAATGAATGCAAGACTAAAGCAATAATTAATAAGACAATTCCAAAAAACATAAATAGAATTAGTATCTTTTATCCCCAGTGGGGTCACTACTATAGGCGGTAAGGTTTAGTGCATAACATTATTTAAGTTCAAGACTCAAGGGAACACATAACCATTATCACAAAGATATGGTAGAAAGATATGGAGTCACCACCCAAGGTAATAACTGGGATAACTTAGAAATGGTGGTAACTTGATTCTTTAAAAAAGAGTTAGCACCAGACCGAGAGAGTTCTAGTTATGGAATACTACATTCTTTTAGTCTCATATTCTTTAAATATATCTTATTAATTATCATTCTATTCTTTAATTTCATACAATTTTCATTTAAACCCACTCAAATCATCATACAAGCACTAATCAAATAATGAAAATCATGTAAAAAATGCATTCATAATAAATCATGAAAATCATCCCTAAAGTTTGCTTAGTTAACATTAATTTTTAGTTAAGTGGGCTAAGTCTACTTATTATGCACGAGCTTTTTAATTAGCGAGCCTAAATTTACAAGTTTTAATTATTTTAAAAATGAGCATAAGTCTACAAATTATGACTGGGCTCAAATTCATGGACCTATTTTCTACCAATTATGAAAAGATGTAATTTAATGGGGCTAAGTCTACAAGTTTTTATTCTAAAATGAACTTAAGTTTATAAATAATGAAATGTTTAAGTTAGTAAGCTTAAGTCTATTTATTTTAAGTGGGCCTAGATTAAATCTAACCTAAATATAATTTATTATGGACCTAAAATTCATTTCAATTGATTATTTTCTAAAGACCTAATTACAAAATTAATTATTATGAGTTATTTTAATTATGGCCTAATTATAAAAACCTATTCTAATCTCCTAATTTTAACCATGTTTTAAGAAAACCCTAAATTAGAGTCTACTACCACTGATTTTAATTTATTTACCAAGTGAACCCAATTACTAATAAATTAAATACGTAAAATAAAATAATAGAAAATAAAAGATTTCATTATTTTAACTATTGGAGCTATAATAGGATCTAAAATTAACAATAATACAAAAAATATAATACAAAACCTAAAAAATTAAATAAAACAACCAAAACAAAATAAAAGATCTACGTAAAATAGAAAATAACAAATCAACCTTGATTGACATCTTTTGGTTATGGATTCTCTATGAATAGTTCTCCTCCATAATATGTTCACATGATCCCATCCATCAAGAAAAGAAAATAACAAAAAAATTAAGGAAATTAGAAAGGATCTAAAATAATTTAAAATAAAAGGAAAGAAATTTAAAAAAATCAAATAAAAGAGAGTAAATAAAGATTGTATGTTGTATAAAGTACTGATTCCCCTTATATTAAATGTTCACCATTTTTGTAAAGTCCAAGTTTTTTTAGCCTCCTTCGATCTAATTCATGGTAGGACTAGAATAGCATTAAAAAGAACATAAAAAATAAAAAAGCACATAGAGTGCTTTTAGCTATATTCATGGCAAAGAATCCAATTCCCTAGTCTCTACAAACCCTTCCTTATTTATAGAAAATAAATGAGATAAAATAAAAAATCAAAATTATCCCTGAGAGTTATCTGATGAAAAATTGTCTAATAAATATGGGTTATTAAAAAAATTATCAGATTAAACCAACAATTAATCAATAAATAATAAAATAAAAACATCAAAAATCTGAAAAAAAAAAGTCAAATTCTGATTAAATATTTGCTAGGACTAATCAAAATTAATCTAACTCTAATCAAAATTAGATTAACTCCTATCAGAATTAATATGCACTAAGTTTTGGCCAAATTGCAATCGCAATTTGGCATTTAGCCATTTTGGACCATCTTTTGCCACTCGATTATTTAGCCCCCTTTTTCAATTATTTATTTTGATTTTTGCCTTTTTTATGTTTTAATTTTGATTGACATTACTATAATTCTAATTGGAATTAGCATAATGTTGATTAGCATTTGGCTTTTTCTAAAATTTTTAATAAATTTAGGAAAAGTTTTAAATTAGTTTTAAAAATCACAATTTAGTCCAAAATCCATGAATCAGATCCAATCGAGTTAACTTTATAATTATTTTTTCATCATCTGGTCCTTTGTCTCATCCATGTATCTGGTATCCTAAAATTGGATGCTTACAGTCACTATTATTTTTCATTAATGACTAATATATACACCTTTGTTGAAACTCATTTGCATCTTATCACTTTTTTAAGTTGTAAAAACCTCTTAGCAATGGAGCCTATTATGACAAGACACACATAGATTTTTTCGATCACAAATGACATTTAGCGACTGGATTTAAGATTTTTGCTATTGCTTTTTAACTTCATTAATGGTCTTTTTCTTATAGTGTTCTTATGGATGCACTAAAGCATAAAATGAGCTTTTCTCATTCTCTTCATCACTAATGCAAATGGGATAAACATAAACTATTCTTATTCTATAACTTTCTTGATCATCCTAGGTGGCTCAACCATTTCATATAGTTTAAGATTTAATTAGCATATTGATCATTTATCGAGCCACCTCTCCCAAGCCATTTATGATAGGAGGTAGATACACCTTTAACCATTATAGTGGTTATACTAGCACTTCTCTTTCCTTTAAGTTGTAATTCCCTTTCATATGTAGTCCTCAATTTGGACTAGAGTCTTCTATTCACCCTCTTTCTTTTATAAGGTGAACCCATCCCACTTTTTTTATGGATCCTTTGATATGCTCAAGAGAAGTCATAGTGGGGGTGCATGCCAGTTGGATGCTTCTAAGCACACAAGTCTTTTTTTTTTTTAAAAAAAGAAGATTTCCAGTAGAGCAAGCCAAGATGAATCTAATGAAAGCAGTAAAGATTGAAGCCAAAGCCTTTTTTGATCAAGTTGTTATAAAAATTAAAGAATTAGAATCCAAGCTACATGCTTTAAAGACTGGGAAAGGAGAACTACTATAAAAGAATAAGGATTTGGATTTTGAGTATCACATTATTGCCACCTGAGTAAAAAACATGATGAAATTTTGGCAATGCAAAAAAAAAAGTAGTAATTAGGTAAAGGAACCAATAGTAGGAGGCCATGGTTCTAGGCATAAATGCCCAAACATTTGGGAGACCTTTAAGGGGTTTGGCTTCAATTCTATTTGAGTTCTTTTATGGTTTGCCTTATGATTTTTATTTTATGCATAATTGTGATGACTTAAGATATATGATGGCCATATTTATAGCCTTATTCTATGAATATGACTTTGGTACTATTTATTTAGTTCTGTTGACTTAGTTTGAGACCATTATGATGATGATAGATATTATAGCTTCTATTTTCTGGATAAAAGCTCTTATTTGGTATTTTCTTTACTAGCATCACTAGTCATTACACACTATGCACCATAACCAAGCATTTTAAAACTATAATGGATAGTTTTAGTAAAAATGTTGTTGAATTTTTGCAAAAATTATTGTTTACAACAAACTTATGAACAATCAATCAAAATTTATTCGCACAACATTAACTTATTAAAAAAAATAAAAAAATGCACTTTATTTTAACTTCAGAAGTGGCTTATCATACCAACTTACACAATCAAAGAGACAAAATAAGATTACCACCAATTAAGAATAATGGAAAATTCCTGGGCAAAGGCCAATTACTAAAGTCTAAGCTTTTGCTCTTATTTCCTATATAGTGGAAAATTACTTTTTGAGATATTTTCCATTGATTAACCTTTTTGTTTGGGACTCCATCAAGACTTTCTAACCAATATGCATTACCAACAACATTTAATGAATTCTAAATAGATCCTCCTAATTTGGGAACCATTTTCCTAACTATATGTCATTGGTCCCAAGTGGAAATATGAATTTCCAAACCAAATCACTAGTTTCAAATTTCTTCTTTTTATTATTTTTTTCACAAAATGTAAAAATCCTTTTTTTTTTTGCCATTATGTTAGTTAGTACTCTGAGTCTTTCTTCATTTACATTCTCCAATTTTGTCAATATAGATTTAAAGAATTTTTTAGGCGTCAAGTTATTTTACTTAGCTACTCTTGAGAACGGTACATACCCCAAGTGGTATATTAGAATCATGCTCTTAAGTAAGGGTAAATGGACTAGTGCATATTGCTTCCCTCTTAGAGGTCCTATATGCCCACAATGTCTCGTACAAGATTCTAGGCTAGTCTATAGGATTATCTTTAAGCATCTTCTCTAGTATGCCAATTAGAATCTTGTTTGAGGCCTTCATTTCACCATTTGCATATGCATAATGAGGAGTAGAGTTCAAGAGCTTAATGGTTGTAATCCTCTTCAAATTCTCTCATTTCTCTGCTAGTGAACATAGTTCCTTGGTTTGTGGTTATAGTTTAAGGGATGCCAAACCTATAAAGGATATGTTCCTTAATGAATGCAATGATATCTTTTTACTCCATGTTTTTCATTGGAATTTCCTCCACCCACTTTATAAAATAGTCAGCACCATAATGATAAAGTTATATCTTTTAGATTAAGCTAGATAAAGCTTACTAATGAGATTGATAGCCTGACCATATAATTGCTAAGGCTTTATAACTATTTATAGTTCATCAGCAGGTACTTTATAAATTCTTCCATACTTATAACATTGTTGGCAATCCTTGTCATAGGTTATGTAATCCTTTAAGATGGATTGCCAAAAGGCACCACACCTACATATTAACCACCTCATTTTTCTACCCACTTTATATGCTCCATTGAAACCCACATGAACTTGCTTTAAGATCTTGATTCCTTGTAAAAATGCTAGGCACCTCAATAATAAACTGCTAAAAGTTTTTCTGAATAATTCTCCTTCTAATAGGATATTATTCAAGGCTTGGGCCTTGACTTTAAATGGTACTTTTTTAATAATATTTTTAAGATAATCTCTTATTTTAATTTGTTAGTTAGTTACTATATTCAAGTTGTTATTGAAGGTCTCAATTTGCATTCCTTTTTTAAGATGGATTGGTGAGCTCTTTTCTACACATAAATCAATTCATGAGTTAATTCCTCTAACATTCTTAATCCATATGCAACCTGAGATAATTCATTAGCTTCCAAATTAAATTCTTTAGGTACATGCATATAAGAAACATTATCAAAGGAATTAATTAAATGTCTAGTTGTAGTAAAATATGGTGCTATAGAGATACTTGTGCATTTATGTTGTCCCATCAGTTATTTTAAAACAAGTTAGGTGTCCCCAATAAATAATACTTCTTTTGAACTAAAATCCTAAAAGATTCTAAGCCCTATAATTAGTGCCTCATATTTAGCCTTTCCAAAGTAAATCTAAAAGCTATTTTAGTTCTAATAAGTAATCATAACCTCTACACTAACTGATCTATCTATAGACGTGCCATCAAAGTTAAGTGCCTAAGCTTGAACATCAATTCCACTTACAGGAACATCATCATCTTTTTCTTTAATGACTTTTTAAGAAGGGTGATCTATTAAAAAGTTAGCTAATACCTATTCCTTTACTAACCTTTGAGGGAAGTAAATTAAAGTAAACTCGATTAGGCTCGATAACCACTTACCAATTTTTCTTAATAGCACTGGGTCTATTTAGCATGTACTTCATCATGTCAATTTGCGAAATAATAGACAATGTACATACCCCTTTTTCCAAATTGTTTCTTTCCGAAAAGGTCATAACAAGACACGATTAATGTGATGTCAGGGCATATAAGCTAATGGTGACCATCTATCGATTATTATTGATGTGGAAGGGTTTGCTTGAATAGGCTTTGTAGATTGGGGTCGCCACCCGAATTTCGTCAGGAGAAAGTGAATTAAGAACTCACTTTCCTAACTAGAGATTTTGGGTTTAGAGGGTAGGAGTTACTTATCTTGTTTCTTATTATACACTGTTTAATTATTGATTCCTTCACCTTAGTGTTTGGTTTTATAATGTATTACCACATTTGGTTGTTAGTCATGGAAATGCAACATGAGATGATTAGATTTGGTACGCATACATCACAAAATAAGCAAATAAATATTCCCCAATCACATCAATCAAGCAAGTAATAATGTAAACAAGTAAGCACATAGGAAGTAGCACACAAGCATGCAAGAAATAATAATAAAAATAACACACAAATAAATGAAATAAAAAGAAAATAGGAAAAGGGATTAAGGATTACAACCCTTGGAGAAGGCCTATTCTAATAAATACATCTAAAATATAAAATAAAAAAGAAATTGGGATTAAGGATTGCAGTGCCTTGGAAATTCCCTATTCTATTAATTACATCAAAAATAGAAAATAAAATAAAAATTCTTATTCTAACAAACTTGCAAAACAAAGGTTAGATTTTACACACATGCAAGCACACATCACGTTAAGAGCAATTTTTTTTACATATTCCATTCATCCATAATTGAAATGACAATAATAATTACACAAGTAAACAAATAAGGATACTAATGAAAATGCATGATGCAAGATTTTGGAATTTGGGTTGTTTGGTGAAAAGTCACCATGTTTATTGGGAAAATAGAATTTTATGATAAAGAGAAAATATGAAAATAACAAATTTACCAAGGAAAATAATAGAAGCAATAAAAAAAATGGAAAATAATAGAAGGAAAGCATATAAAATGATAAAAGTATTATTTTCATCGTAGAAATATGAAATTTATGACAAAAATAATAAATTTACCAAAAAGGGCAATAAGAATAATAAAAATAACATGTAAATAAGATAGTAAAAAAAGTGATAAAAATATTATTTTCACCATAAAATGTGGACTTTATGATAAAAATAATAACTTTATCAAAAAAGAAAATAAAAATGACAAAAATAATAAAAAAAAAATGCAATAAAAGCAACAAAAATAATAAAAGTGTTATTTTTACCATAAAAATATGAACTTTATGATAAAGATAGCAAATTTAGCACACAAAAAAAAAAAAGAAAATAAAAATAATAAAAATGCACTAAAAAATAAAAATGATAAAAATGCTATTTTTACCATAAAAATGTGGATTTTATGAAAAAAACTAGTAAATTTATAAAAAAAACGGCAATAAAAACAATAAAATTAATGAAAATGCAAGTAAAATAAAAAAATGATAAAAATGCTATTTTTACCATAAAAATGTGGATTTTATGATAAAAATAGTAAATTTATCAAAAAGGAAAATAGAAATGGCAAAAATAATAAAAAGGCATTAAAAATAGTAAAAATGATAAAAATGCTATTTTTAGCAAAAAAAATGTGGACTTTATGATAAAAATAGTAAATTTATCAAAAAGAAAAATAGAAATGACAAAAATAATAAAAAGGATAAAAATAATAAAAATGCTATTTTTACCATAAAAATGTGGACTTTATGATAAAAAATGGTAAAATTATCAACAAAAAAATTAAATAAAAATGAAAATAATAACAAAAATACAATAAAAATAATAAAGATAATAAAAATGATAAATATATTATTTTTACCATAAACTTTATCATAAAAATACAAAATCTATCAAAGAAGGCAACAAAAAAAAAAGAATGCAATAAAGATAACAAAAATGATAAGAATGTTATTTTTACCATAAAAATGTAAACTTTATTAAAAAAAATAACAAATTTATCAAAACCAAAAATAGAGGGAGCAACAAACTTAATAAAAATATAAACAAAATAACAAAAATGCTAGCTTCAACCCTAAAATACACATTTTTTATATAAAAAGAAAAATGATGCAAAAATGATAGAAATTGCAAAAATGCATGCAAACACTCCCGGAATGACTAGAACTACTCACTCCTTCTACATATTTTATAACCAAACTTCAAAATCACCACAAGATAATAAATTTTCAAAATAAAATAAAATAAAATGCAAAAATGATGAAAAATGCAAGAAAGGATTAGGAAAGGAAGAAAAATGCTATAAATGCAAATTTTTAATTAAAAAGATTAGGAGATCCTTAGAGGGATTGGGTCAGTACCCATGTAGTGTGCTTTAGCTTAAAAGTGGTTGGGTTTGAATTTTTGATTTAAACCTTAAAAAAAAAGATTTTTTGTTAAAAGTATTTAGGAAAAGGGGTCTCTAATTGCAAAGGAGGGGCTTTGGATGATAGAGAAAGTGTCTAAAATCATCCAAAATCAGTAGATTTTTCTCTCTTTAGGAGAGTTTTTTGAGAAATGAGCAAAAATCCTCTAAAAATGGCAAAAATTCACATTTTTAAAGCTGTTAGGTTACGATCCACAAGTCTAGGTCCACGACCCACAGGTGGGGTAGGGACCCACATGCATGGCATGTGGGTCACTTGATCCATGCAATGCCCACCGTGGCTCTTCTGACCCACGGGTGTGGGTTGCTAACCCACACTCATGGGTTAGCATGACCATTAGGCTTCTTGGGCATCCCTTCACCCATTTTGACCTTTTTTGGCCCATTTTGGGTTTTTTCGAGGCTTAGGTGTGTGTTTTTAGTTTTTGGATTTTTTTTTTTTTTGGGTTTCTACTCAAAAAGACTCCTTAAGGAGTTTCCCCTTATCTGACTGATAAGAATCCTTCATCATCAGATTTTTGGAAGGTTATTGAAATTTTAGGTATCAACAGACACATTATGCTTTAATAAATAATGCCTCAATTTAGTACATGAAAAATACAAAGCAAGGCATACTTTTTCAAATGAAGGAATATTTAATCTTAGTAGGAGTAAAGGTCATACTCATGTAATAAAAAGTCTACTCATGCCCCTATTGAATTATTATGAGCTAATAGACATCTAGTGGACTTACTTATAACTGAAATATATAATTTTAAATGTATTCCCTCCTTTAAAGGAACTAAAACATGTGGCTTAGATAAGTATTCATTGATTTTTTTTTCGGCATTTTGATGCCTTTCTTCCCATTTAAACTAATCTTCCTTTTTTTGTTTTAGTAAATTAAAGAATTATTCCATTTTACCACCAAGATTACAGATAAAACTTTTGAGATAATTAACCTCAACTAAGAAACTTTGCAACTTTTGCTTGGTTTAGGGCGACTTGGCTTCAAGTACTACCTTTGCTTTATCTTTATCCACTTTTATGCCTCTTTGGTGAACTAACAATCCTATAAAATTTCTTGCCTGTATGCTAAAAGTACATTTAAGAGGATTAAGCTTTAATTGATAAATCCTCATTCTCTCATAATTTTTTATCAAATGAAAATATATTCAAAAGCTTTTTTAGATTTTACTACTATATCATCAATGTATATTTCCATATGGTGGCTAATCATATCATGGAAAATGGCATTCATATCCCTTCGATAGGTAGCATCTACATTTTTTAGTCCAAAGGCATGACCAACGATTCAAAAGTCTTAATTGCCTAGAACATCTAATAGTAGTCTTTAACAAATCTTTTTTAGCAATGAATATATGATTATAACCTAAAAATCCATCTATGAATGCCAGTAACTTATTTATAGAAGTAGCATCGATTAGCATATCAACTATTGTTATAACATAAATATCTTTAGGTATGTCAAAATTTAAATCTCTTAAATCTATACACACCTTAAGTTTACCACTCTTTTCCATAACAGGAACTACATTTGAAAGCCATTTGAAAGCCTAATAAAGCCAACCTTAATAATTTTTCAATTTCTGCTTTAACTTTCAGCTCCACCTCTTTTAACATTCTCTTAAAGGTTGTTGGTAAGGATTGAAATTAGGGTTAATAAAGAGACAATGTTCAACTAGCTCTCTTTTAAAGCAAGGCATCTTAGTGTAGGCCCATGCAAAGTAATCCCTGAATTCTTTAAATAGTGCAATCAATTCTTTTTTTATGTCTACCTTTAACAAAGAGCTAACATAAGTGACCCTTGCCTCTTGATCTATGCTAAAGTTAACTTGCTCCATTAGGTCATGCACTTCAAGCTGATAATCTTGCAAATGCAATGGTGCTTGCTTTACAACTTCTAACCTTAACTCATTAGCATCTTCTTCAAGTTATTCCCAACCAATTATCTTCATGCCATATACCTTTACTTCTTCTTTAATTATTTTATCTATATTTTGCTATATAAATGCTCTCTATATAGTAGTTATAATTATTGCTATGTAATATCCCGTATTTTTTTTAAATATTTTTATACTATACTGAGATATGCAGTGTTAATAATTTCTATATATTATATGATATTTTTATGAGTTTTTATGTATTTAAAATCCATTTTAATTATTGTGTATTATTTACAGTACTTTATGTAAAATTTTCCCGGGACTTACATTTTCGGGGAAATTTTCACGTAAATAATTTATTATTAATTATTCTAAATATATTTTCGGACTCGCATGAACTCATACGTATTTTTAAAATACTAAATAAAGCCTATGTGTGTGTATATTTATTTAATTAGGGTTTAGTATTACCCTAATATTTTATTAATTCTTTATTTGTTTTATTGTTATTTAATTATTCTTATTTAATATAAATTATTAAAATATTAAATTTTATGTGTGTGGTGTATATTTAATATGTGTGATTTAATATTATTTTATTATATAGTATAAAGTATATATATATACACATTATATATCAAAAAAATCAAATTTTGGTAAATTATAAAACTGCCCCCGAGCCTCCTTCTTCCCCGATCTTCACCCTCACCGCCGTCCGGACGCCTGCCGTGCCGATTTCTCACCGTTGGTGTGCCGTCCGGTGTACCACCACCTTCCCCAGCCTTTTCTGCCGCCTGTGGTAGCCGTTTCCGGCGTCTGGAGGTCGGTTTTGGCCGGAGAAGCCGAAACTTTGGCCACCGTCGATCACGCCGATTCCGGCCACCATTTTTGACACTGCCGGTATCTTTCTTCTCCTTGAGCTCCGGTGAGTGTGATTCTAGCTTTTTTTTGAGCTTAAATGGTCTAAAATTGCTTAGGTTTCGAATTTTCAATTTCGGTCAAATTAGGGTTTTTGATTTTTTTGAGCTTCGAATTGATTGATTCATGAAAACTCCCTTCACAAATGTTATTCCTAGTAGCTTAATCTACATTTTTGAATTTTTGTAGAATTTTTGGAGATTTTTTGGATTTTTGGGTATTTTTGAATATTTTAATATTATTTTCTAATTTTCGGAAATTAATTATTTAAATTATGAAATTGGGGTTTATGGATAAATTAGGTGTTGAAATGAATTATAGGAATTTATTTGGAATTTTTATGAATTTCTAAGTATTTATTTTGAATTATTGAAGTTTATGGAATTTTGAAAAATTAGGGTTAAATGTGTTTTTATTTGAATTTAATTGGATAATTGGGTTTAATTATTGATATTATTGATAAATATGTTGAGAAAATTAATTTTGGATAATTATACTATTTTTGGTGAATTTTTGAAGTAATTTAAGTATATTTATATATATAGGGGTATTTTGGTAATTTTACCCTAAATTGGCTAAAAATGTAATTTAATTGGTTTTAATAGTTATTTAAGGTATAAAAATGATTTCTACAAATTATTTAGTATTTTTAACTAATTAAAACTATTTTTCGTGAATTATTTTCAATTATATATATAATATACGATTTTTCAAATAAAATGAGTTTTTATCGGTTTTTACAGTGTTTTAAGGTTAATTATGTAATTTCTACCTATAAAATGTATTTCTATGTTATAAGGACATTTTTGGTATTATCAGAATTATTCTGTGTTTGTGGACCCCGGTCGGTAGATTGTAGTCTGGAGTCCGACCGAGGGGTTGTGGTTGAGTGTTGAGCTTGTTTTTCGAAGTGTATTTCCTTGTAGGGTCGGCTCTACTCTTTTAAGTAGAGAGATGTCCGTTTTACAGGGAAGGTTCTGCCGAATTTTTGATAGAATTCTCGTAAAACGTGATATCCGGTCGAACCCTGATATCGATTCTATGTTTAATACTCTATATCGAATTCTAGGATTTCTGTTAGGTTTATTCTAATGTCGATTATTTATTATTTGTTTAGTTGCGCCGAGACCGAGGGCTAGTGGACCAGGCCCGTCAGACCCGTCTCGTGGAGCGCACTAGGGTGAGTTACTATACTATATATATATGCTTAGGATGCATGATTTAGAAATGCATGTTTTGTGTTGATTAAATATGCATAAATAATTTGATTATTTCTTAAGTTATATTTTTGGTTTATTTTTGGTATATAATAAATTATATACATGTTTTGTTAATAAATTATATTTAAAATGTTTTTAAATATATTTCTAGTTTAGTTTATGATTTGATTGGATTTATTGGATGTATATATACTCGAAATATACCTGGTTTATTTTTGGTATATTTCTAGTATATATATGGTTTATGTTGTTATTTTATTCAACTTCATGCATCATTTATTTTTTTGTGAATGAATGATTTATATTATTAATGAAGGATATCGATAGAACGTGCTACCTAGTGGGCAGCACTAGGGCCGAGTACGTACCGGTACGCCTATAGTATTTAGGCTATATTACTAACCATTTATGGATATTGATTTGATGTGATTATTGATATGTGTGAGATATGGTTTGGAGGTGTGATTGCTGGAGCTCGGTTGACCAAGTGTCTCGGGGCCAATCACACTGGCAGTTAGACTGCTGGAGCTCGGTTGACTTAGTGTCTCGGGGCAGTCTACTGTCTAAATGGACTAAGTGGATATATTTGGATTAAGTGAGTCTGTATGGCTAGAGTGTTGTCTAACACTATTTCCGAGGTTGCGATATTCTAGGGTTCTATGTGATCCTTCATAAAAGATGATTTTCAATAAAATATATAAAATGATTTTATTGCATCTGTGTGTATTTGCCTGTATATATATTAGATATATATATATATTGTTGATTGTATGCATTGTCACTTAGTGTGTATGTATATATATTATAGTAATTCACTCAGTGAGGTCTGACTCCCCTCCGTTGACTATTTTTCAGGAGAGTCAACTTCTTCAGACCTCAGTAGCAGGTTGATACGCCGGATTTCTTCCGCCCCAGCTTCTTTGTGTAAATTATTTACTTGAGTCTTATTTTTATAATCTAGACACTGCAGTAGTTGTGAATTAAAGTGTGGGATTTCATGTATTTTATTTAAAGAGATGTATTATATTGAAACTGGATTTGTACTGAAAGATTTTATATATATGAGATGAGATTTAATTTAAATCCAGTTGATGAGAATGATATTATGATATTTATGATTTTTATTTCCGCTGCAAATTTGATATTGTTATTATTATTATTGCATGTTTTATTTTATTTTTAGGCTTGCTACGGGTTCCGGATTCGAAAGAATTCCCGTTCCCTAGCGCCGGTCATGGCCCCTGTTTTGGGTCGTGACATGCTACCTCTTTCTTTTATGTATTTATTCATTAATTTCTTTAATAATGGGTTCCTTCATTAGCTTTTATGGCACGATGGTAGTTTCTTTATAGAGCAAATCTAAGTGATGTTAGACTTTCTCTACCATTTCTTCTTTAGACACATAAAATCATTTTGGGTCCCCATCAGTCATTTTACATGTCAATTTAATTAGCCCAAGCTCTACATTATAAAATCTACCCCCCAAGTTGTTTGAGCAAAGGCTAAAAGACTGGTTGTCTGCCTAAACCACTTCTATCACATTATTTTTCCAAAATAAAAGAAAATAGTGTCAAGAGAAAGGTGCACAATAATTAGCATAAATCTAGTCTCTTTTAAATAGTAAATTATAACTTGCTTATGAGTTTACCACGAAGATTGCATTAGGAGATTTCTTACCGCATACTATGATTTCAACTAATAAAACTCTAATAGCCTTAGTAATCTCACCTGTAAACATTGAAATAGCTATGTCATTAGTAATTATATCATCTTCCCTTTTTCTAAGAGCTTGAAGTAACCTCAATGGCATAATATTCATTGCCAATCTATTTTTAATCAACACTCTAAAAAAGGGTTTGTCATTGAGATGTGCTTTAATATATAATGGTTTTATATATTTTGTCACTTCTATAATGGTTTCTCCAAGATAACCCTTTTAGGTTAATCCATTCTAGTAGCCTAGATTATAATACCACTATAAAGTCCTACTTCTATTATGGATGTTGCCCCTTGAGTGTTTTAGATTTCAACAACATCTTACTCAACTTCTTGCATTATGAACTCATAAGGTAGGGTTATAAAAAGGTAGCACATCCAAAATGCAATGGTTTGCCTCCCATTTTGAAAGCACCAATCTCCACATCTTTATCAATTTTCATTTCCTAATCAATTTCCATGTCGTGTTCATCTGAGTTGCTAATAAAACACTTATTTGTTAGAGATTAAGTCTTTTTAAGCCTTCTTTATGAATTCGGATGTGTTATCTGGTTATACTCCTTGCATCTGTTATCCCTTCTATTTCCTCTCAATGGCTCTTTATCTCTAGAACCTTCTCTTTTGATTACGAGTCAAGGGCTAAGAAAATTATTTGTGTTTAATACAACGTCATTGCTTGCTTATTCCATGGGTTATAGTACCATAAATCTTAGTTATTTGCTATTGAACTTTGGTGCAATTGGGTATTCTCTCGTTTATCTAAATATACTATTATTGTAGTTGTTTCTAGAAAAATTTAATGCATGTGGTGGTCTTTTATTTAGAGTTAAAGCTTAATATTAGGTACCTGTCATGTGGGATAGGCCTTTAATAATTCATGGATCTATTTAGTCTTCAGTTGGGATATCATTCATGATTTTCCTTTGTTTGAACAATTGCCTAATCCTTATCCCTAAACTCCTTTCCCCAGTTTATTGGAAAAATTGATTTTAAGGATATATTTACAGATTGTGGCTTGAAATATTTCATTAGGTAGTCAAATTGTCCAGATGGTTGGCCAAAAGTGTCCTAAATCACTTCTTCTTTTTCATTTTCTTCTTGAGGTTCAGTATGGTTCTCAATTCGACATTAACATAATTAACTATTGTTACTAATGGAAAGGATTCCTCCTCAATTAGCATGCATCCCTCTTTTTAGGGAATTTTACCTCTCACTTATTAGTGGGATCTCGAATCACAATTTTAAAATGTCCAAAAAACATGATTAGAATGATTATAAGAACCATAATACTTACAATAATCCCTCCCCTTCAATTCCTCCTTGGTTGGTAATTTGTGATCGAGTGGTAAATTGATGAAATTTTCCTTGAGGAGGTAATCAAATATCTTGTCAATCTTTGACACTTCAAATGCGTATTAAACATGAGGATTGGAGCTTTAAGGCCTCTTTTAAGCTTATATAGCTTTTTTTTTGTAAAAAAAGGAAAATATAAGAACTAGTGTTCATAAGGAAAACTACAATAATTTTAATGTTTGAAACATCTTGAAAAAGTAAGTACATATAGAAGCTTTCCTTCTTTGATTCTCTTCCCTCAATAACTCTTTATAAGCACTAACATTTGCAACTAACTCATAGAAATCTCTAAACTCCATGCTTGAGAATTTTTTCTTCAGCTTAATATTAAATCCCTTTTAACCATCTTAACATACTCATATTTAAGTAAGAGAATCTTATAACTATTTCTCATCTTATTGAATCTTACAATGAGTAGGTTTATGCTCTTACCAACCTTTTGACTCACCCTTGATAGTTCAATGATGCACACCTCTAGTTCAGCCTTGAAAAATTAGGTATAGAATTGACACTTCATCTCCTACCATATGAAAATTGAGTTCCTAGGCAAAATTACACACCAGGTGAAGCCTACCCTTATCAAAGTATTAGAAAACAATCTTACTTTAAAATTTAGGAAGTTTCCATAATTAATGAGTTCTCCATATTTAATAGTAAAGCATGCAATATGTTCAAGTGTTGACTATCCATCTTTATCAAAGAATAAAGAAAATTATGGATATGATAACCTCTAGGATAATGGTTATCTCCATTAATCAAATACAATAACCTCTAGGATAATGGTTATCTCCATTAATCAAATATGGGTATGGCTTGTGGAATTCTAGATAGCCAATTTGGCATAGCCTAGGTCCATATAGCTTTTGAATAGCATCTTATACAACATCTAGATCTATTCCCACTGATGTGACTTGAGGAAGTTATACGTAGGCCTAGAGAACCAGTATGTTGCCTTAAGGAGTATTGGCCCCCGTGCGTCTCCTCTATTAAATAACTTGTTAGTTATAAATTCTAGGTTACATATGTGGATTTTTCCTAGCAAAAAAACTATACATTAGAAATGAATTTATTGTTATTTAAATTATTACTAGTCCAGCGATTATGGCCATTGTAATTTGTTCCTCAATTAATAAATCCATATTCTTCCCTCTAATGTGGTCCCATACACCTATTATCAACATGAATCTAAAGTCCTTAGGAATTTAGTTTACCAATATATGAATGTCCAAATTCCTATTAATGAGAAACTATAACTTTTAGTGTAGAACTATGAAATCCATGCTTGAAAAGTTATTCTCTCATTTTGCAAACAAACTCATCATTTCTTGCATAATTTTTTAAACAGGATTGCTGATTTACTGCATAGATTCTTGGAAAAAAACTATTCATCTACAACATTGAATTCTGCATCTACTTCATTCTTTCTGAAAGGATAATCAAAGCACTAGTGGCTTCATTTGTTGGTATCAGTAATTTTCAAACTTTGGCCTATATAGCTAATAGATGCCTTACTTTTGTCTTGATCATAAGGCACCATGCCTTCTTCTAGTTTTTTTTCAAGATCATCACTTGTTTATACAAGCGAATTGGTGGATGAATCTCCAACTTCAAAGGTCTCTTTTTCACTCCTTAACTTTATTATCTTAATTGAATAGGTCCTATTAGGCATGCCTAAAGATTATTGGTGTAATTTGCTAATGAACCAAGTTCGATTGGCTTAAGTTTGTCCCATATTTTATTTCCTCATAATGTTGATTTCTTTTAGATAATATGCAGTTCTCAAATGCTTTTACCATAATTTGTTTGGATTTCAATGAAAATTTTGTATATTTAATTGGTTAATGCAAAAGGAAGCTTTTATAAATGATGGAGTAAGAACTTTTGATTAATGAAATGATTTTACAAGCTAATAAAAAGAATATAAAATAAAATAATTTAGAATACATGAAGTTTATAGAAGTTTAAAGTATAATTGCCAATGCTAATTGTTTATTAGTTGATGATTGTTGGATGCCTTATCCAATAATTGTCCACTACTTCTGTAATCATAGACATTAATTCCTTAATTAAGCTTTTCTCTCTATCATTCTTCATTTGAAAAAATTGACTCCTCATAACGTCTTATCCTTAAGCTTCTTCTTCCACTCTATCACACTTCTAGAATTTTCCTCCTTAGTCATAAAGTTATTTCAATGGATTGAACTTGAATAATGGGTTTCATGAGTTTACCTAAATTTAATTAGTATTAGGCCATGATTTTATGGGCTTTTATTTTAATTTTATTAAGAATTATATTCCACCTTAAATAATAAGTAACCATTGTCAATTTAAGAAATGATAAGTAGTGGCCAAAAAGTGAAAATTTTTATGATGATTAGAGAAAAAAGACGGCTACTATATTATGGTGTTAATTCATAGAATTTTAATATGTAAGTTTTTCTTTAATAATTGTTACACTTTTATCATGTTGATTTGTATCTTTTACAACTTTTTTTTTGTCCAAAAAAATATATCATTAATTAAACTCTAAGGTATAAGGAAGAGAGCAAGATTTTACAACATATATAATCTATATCACTTAATCTTTCTCTTAAAAGTTACATCATAAAAAAAAGGAGAAGAATATAACATCAGAAAAGAAAATAAATACAGCCACAAACTCATCGAAACAATGGTACTGCATTAAAAGGATTTTGATAAACAAGAAGGCCAAAGTCATATTTTGATATGAAGAAATTTGAATTTCAGATGGTAAGGTGGAATAATACTTCAGCATCCTTCGTAAAATAATGAGTGTAGCAAAACCTATTTTACAAATTATAAATAAAACCTTGAATATTGGTAAATCAAATCAAGAATCTTCTCAAAGATAATGATTCTTGTTCTCTTTCCTTAGTTTAAGCACAAAACACAAATTCATCCTTTCATACCTAGAGAATTCTCTTTAACAAAGAACAAAATAAACATAAAAAAAAGAGTAAAATACAGATTTAACCCTATAACTAGGTAATCTACTAATTATTTCAAGAAAATAGTATAAACTATATAAAATAAGAAAGGAAATAGCCAATTTTCGGTAAAAAAAAATGACTGGAAATTGATTCCTATTATTAACAAGAACGAAAACTTCCAGCAAAGAAAAAGAAGACTTTAGAAGAAAATGAGAGAGAATAACATAATGTTTGTTTAGGTGATGCATTAGAGCATCTCCAATGGTGCTTTTTAAACTCTAGAAGAAAATGAGAGAGAATAGCATAATGTTTGTTTGGGTGATGTATTAGAGCATCTTCAATGGTACTCTTTAAAATAAAGAGCATTTTAAAATATAAAGAGCAAATAATTTTATTTAAGTACAATACACTCTTTATATTTCACTTTTCATTTTATTTTATCTTAAAAGTTTTTAGTTTT
Organism: Mallotus nudiflorus; assembly: GCA_947683625.1. NCBI lineage: Eukaryota > Viridiplantae > Streptophyta > Magnoliopsida > Malpighiales > Euphorbiaceae > Mallotus > Mallotus nudiflorus. Next base: position 124,084 of record CANTUR010000625.1, read on the forward strand.
AATTTTCTCTTTTTTTTTCTTCTATCCAATGCACTCTTTATAAGAAAAGAAGTCAAATAAGGTATATGAATTAACTTTTATATAAAGAGTGAATTTCGGCTTTTTACATGTAGATAATTAAATTCACTCTCTAATCTATAATTTAGATTTAAAGAATGAGTTAGAAGTCTTTTTTTTTTTTACAATAATTCTTTATAATAAAAAATTTAGGATAAATAAAAAGTGATTGGAAATGCTTTTACGTCATTGAAATATGATTAATTAAAATTAATTTTATATGTTGCATGGATTGGTGACATAAATATTTATTTGTCTTATGTATTTTATAATTATACTAATTTTTATAGTTGTTGTGTATGTCTTGATTATCTTGCGAAGCATGTGTTTGGCGGTATATATTCTTAATTGCATGTAATAATTTATTTACTTTACTAATTAAAAATTAATTAAAATACTAATAAAAAATTACTTGTGACACTAAAAATTTATTTGATTCAAATGAATTTAATTTACAAATCCAAATTAATATATTTAATTTAAATAAAAATTTTGTGAAATTTATTTCAAATACTAATTTTTTAACTTTGTGAAATTGTTAAAATTAAATTTTATCAATGAAGTAGTTTAATTTAAATAAATTTAAAATTTATTTAGAAATAGAATTAAATTAACTAAGGGTAAAAGATTATAAGATCAATATTAACCTGAAAAAAAATCTCTCATATTTTTTTTTAAAAAAAAAATTAGGAAAATTTATTTTATATTTTTATCCATGACCGTTTTTCTTTGACATATAAAAAAGCACAAAAAGAGAAAATATCTATCAGGAAAAGCCGACATCACATATGCATATATTTGCACGAAACTCACATGATTCCACAGCTGTACTTTTATTTATTTATTTAGGTTTATTACAATATACCCTCTATTTTTACTACATTACTCTACTTGCCTCTTATCTCTTGATTTTTTTTTTTTTTTAAGAAATCTCTTCATATTTAAAAATTATATTTTTCTCTTTTATATCTTACAAAACTTATACTATATATTGTTATTGTTATCAAATATATATATATATATATATATATATATATATATATATATATATATATATAACTAATGTTCACCATAATTTATGTTGAAATTACCATTAATTGACTATAAAATAACGATTATATCTTTTAATTAAAAAAATTCAATTTTAACATTGATTCAATCAGAATCTTAACTAAATAACAATTAATTACTGTTAATTTTAAAATATTTTTAAATGTTCACTTAATATTTGTATTGTATTAAAAATTAATGAAGTAAATTCTCTTTTTAATTTTAAAAAAATAAATTTATTTTGATTTGTTAGTTTAGATTATTGAGGATAAATTATATTTATTAAATAAATATAATAATTTTAAATAATTTAATTTATGTGTCCAAAACTTTAAACTAATAATTCCAATAAAATAATTAGATTTTAAAGTTAAAAAAAATTTACTTAATCAAATTCTTTAAACAATATAAATATTTGAAGTTATTATTTTTTGGAGATATTTCAATATCATAACAATTAATAGGTATTTAATTAAAATTTTAAGTAGATTTAAATTAAATTAGGTACTTTACATTTCTATTTAAAAATAATATAATTATTACTTTTAAATTAAATTTTAGCAAAAATATAATTTTTAAATTTTAGAAGGTAAATAGTATAATATAGTCAAATAAAGGAATAAATAATATTAATTAAAAAATTATTTTGATAATTTTATATATCAATTAAAAAATATTAATAAAAAATTTAGTAAAAGGAGTAAATAGTATATATATACAAAATAAGAGGAGAAGCAATATAAATTTTAAATATTAAGTGGCTAGGACTATAATGTAGTAAACCGAAAGGGTTAACAGTACTTTATCCTAATTTATTTTTGCTCTGCACCCACATCTGTCACATTGACTTGGCTTTATTAGACCTCCATGGCAAAAACAAGTGCCATTGATTACGTGGGAAACCAACGCATAGTTTTGTTTACGAGCACAAGTTTCACTTCTCACTATTTTTTTTTAATTAAATGTTTCAATTGCGGATTTATAACTTTATGATTTGTATACTTCATTTAATAATTTTATTTACTTATATATTATTTAATTATATAAAAATTAATATAAATTTTACAATAAAGTTACATAAATTCCACAAAGAAAAAATGTAAAAATCTCATAAAAAATAATAACTTCACAATTTCAATAAAAATAAACAAATTAAATATTTTTATTTATTCAGTATAAATAAAGCAAGCAAAATAGAAATATAAAGGACCACTGTTGAAAAAGATAATCATCGATGTTAAAGAAATCGAAATTATAGCATTTTCTAAGGATATAGCAGCAAACAAAAAGGATATTTATGCTATCATTTGTCATCCAATCACATACATTACTCGTCGTGTGGTCTTTGATAAAGCCACCTTTCCTTTCGCTTCCATTGCATCACATTATATCTCTACCGATCACACTTCTAGCAATAACTCTCAACCTCTCTTTCTCTAAATCCTCTTCACAATGCCAACATAAATCTTGTATCATCTCCCACTCCTACACCCTCTACATCACATCATGACACTTCTTTCATTGTGCCACATCTATCATTAAGTGACTCTAGTACTGATCTTTTACTTTAGTTTTCACCTATGCGAAACTCATCACGTTCTCAAAGTAAGGACACCCCACATACAATCACCACACAAAAAAAAAATGGATGACTAATTCTATGGCTAAAACATTGTTAAAAAAATAGCGACAAATAAAGTCGGTACTTAATATCATGGCTAATAAAATTTATGATGGAATATATAATCTATTATATAATCTTAACAACAAAAGACAATCTGTCATTAGTTTTTGGTTAAAAAATATCTGATATCTGTCATTAATATGCAATAGATTACAATGGATAATCTGTCACTAAAACTTAAAATTTGATTTTTTGTTTAATATTGTTTTTAATATATATATATATATATATAATCTAAAAATGTTATTGTACATCAATTTAAATACATGAAAAAGAAATGGAAAAAAATACATAATTGCTAATGTGAAAGAGTCCTAGAGGGGAGGTGAATAGGACTATCGAACAAAAATAGAAAATTAAATGAATTCTTTGCAAGAATTAAGTGAGAGTTAGGAAGAAAGAATGAAAAATACAAATATTTAAGGAGTTTGGATTCAACAATAATTCTACGTTTCTACCTAACTTATCCCCAAGTTAGAATTTTTTAATCACCCACAATCTTATTAACAAGATTGAGAATGCACAAAAGTTTTATGGCTCACTCTTACAACCTTACAATCTTGAGTTTTTAAGGCTCACTCAAAAGCCAAATTCCCAAGTGTTTTAATGGCTAAACACTTAAACCAATTCCTTTAGAATATAATCTCACTTCCCGTTTTCTAAACCCAGAAAATAGAAGAATAAGAATGTCTATTCTAATCATTCAACAACTCTCACAAGAGTTATACACAAAGAATTTGTTTAAATGAAAGTTTTAGAGCTCAATTAAATGTTTAAGAAAATGATGAATGATAAACAAGTTTTCTTAACCTTTCAATTGATTTCTAAGTTGTGTTTATATAGAAAAATACTCAAAAATATAGTTTTTGGATGTATCAATCATGTCTCTAACGTTTAGAATTGATTTTGAATCAATTCTTGGACTTTTGGCAGCTCAAAGGTTGCTCACGAGTGCCTCACGAGTGAACAGTGCTCGTGAGGGGTGAAATTATGACCGTTGCATTCAAAAATTTCCATTGGAATGCTGTCAGAGGTTTGCTCATGAGCATTTCAAGAGCAAACAGCTCATGAGGGGTGTTGCCAATTTTTGGCAAAAACATGCTCTAAAGGCTCTATTGAAGGACAACTCGTAACCACTTTGAAAGATGCTCATAAACAAGACTAAATATTATCGATTCAGCCAAAACATTATTCATAAAAGTTGTAGATAATTGTCTTATATTTCTATAAAACTTTGAATCACCTCAATTGAGCATCTGTAGCTCAAGATATTGCTGAAATACTAAGAGCTGTGCAAACTAAAATGCAAGCTGCATATGCTGACTTTGACTGAAGATTTGCATATGCAAATGAACTTGGATTTTGATAAGCAAGAACAATATGGAAAGCTTAAGATATCTACTTCAAAAGTGAAGAAGCTCATTTTCTCATTTAAGAGCTCTAAATATGTCAAAATTCTTTTTCAATCTCAGAGGTTCAATCAGCCCGAAAAGTCACTATTCACCCAAAAGTGTATATGCTTGGTATATAATTCCCTACACACTTAATTGAAATTATTAGTATAAAAATTTTTTTACAAAGTCCAAAATTAGGAGTTTGATCATGCAAATGGTCAACAATCTCCTCCTTTTTGGCTTTGACAACCAATTTGAAAAGATGATAAATAATATGTGTGTGTGTGTAAAAAATAAATAACATGTATAAGCATATTAAATAAAAAATAGCTCCTCCTTTCAAATTAAATAGATGCAAAAAGAGACAATATTTTACTCCCCCTTAACATGTGCATAAATTCAATATTTATCATGTATAAGAGCATATAAATAAATGAATTATTATAGCATGTATAAGGGTTTAACAAATATATTTCTTTATTTCTCCTCCTTATTGGACATAATAAGAAATATAAATAAATTTTATTATCCTTCTTGTCAAAAATAAAGACAATATAAAAAGTTGTCAAAAATATGGCCTAACATAACAAATGATGATAACACGATTATTAAAAATGTTAGACAACATGAAGAAAATAATTTCAAACATATATGCATATAGTGTTAATATAATGCATCACAAAATAGTATGTATGCTATATCCAAACATCACATGATCATGTAGAGTTTAGCTATTCAATAATACATAATCATGTGGTACTTAGCATATCTTAAACAATTATTTATCCCCTAAGCACATAGCTTCTTCTCCCCCTTTGTCAAAGACAAAAAAAAAAGAGAGATATAAGGGGAAATAGACCTAAGGGAGCCAAAAATACTAGAGGGAAATAAAAGATCAAGAACCAAGACAATGCAAGCAAAGATATTTAAAATCTTTATGAAATTCATGTTATTTTAAAAGATAAAAACCATTTCCAAAAAGAATTTATACATGAATATGAATTTTTCATGAATAAGCACAATTAATAGTCATGCATAAAAAAATTCATGTCATATATAAACAAAATAAGTAAAACAAGGCTTTTTATCACAAGGACAAAACCAGCCATACTTACATTGTTATTATGCATGAGAAAAAGAATTATGTGAAATAAATTCAAATAATTTTATCCCTCTATTTCAATAGATTTAAAAAATTGATATTAAGGACACACTATCACATAGTTATGTCACTTACATAAACACATCTTTGAAAAAAAAAATTTCTCTTCCTTAGAAGAAATTAACTAAGTACACATGCAAACTCAATTATTTTTCCTCCGTTGTCAAAATGCAAATATAGACCAAACCTTAAAAATATCCATGCATTATCAAAGATAAAAACAAGTTCTAAGAAAACACAAACTCAAAAATTTTCTCTCCCCTTGTCAAAATGCAAATAAAATTGCATTAAAATAAGAAAGAGTTTGAAAGAATTTTGAAGAAGTTTAATTGAAAATGTAATTGATTATAAGTGAAGGGGGATTGAGGTGTATTTATACACAAAAAAAAATAATATAAAGAATTCAAAAAAAAAAGAAAAAAATTGCAGGTTACCGTTTGGAAAAAATTTGAAAGAAAAAATATTGAAAAGTGAACTAGACTGCTGTTCACGAGTGGTCCGCTCGTGAGTGGTATTGGATATGTCTAGACCGCTCCTCATGAGCAGTTCATGAGTGGTACTGGATGCCCATACCGCAATGGTCACGAGCTTAACGGCTCGTGATGAAAATTTCCAAGCGACCCTTATACTTTTAAATTTGTTACAATTAAGTCCAAAAAGGCTGACAAATAGGTCATTGACCATAAAATTAATTATACAATTAAAATAAATGATAGTTAAAAAAAATATTTTTGACATAAATAAATAAATCAAAGAGAAAAATTTGCAAATATGTAAATTATAGAAAAAAAAATTTGTTATTATTTATTTTTATTTAAAAAATGACACAAAAAATAAGTCAAAAATATACAAAGCATGAATTTTGAAAAAAATCTTACAGCTCATGGTTTATATCTAGAAAATAAACCGAACATAAACTAACGAAAAACACACTTAACAGCTCAAAACTTTGATACAAAAAGTATACTGAAAATAAACCAAACATAAACTATCATGAAAATACACAAAAAAAAAAATTGTTGAGGAGGAGGAATATTTATGCAAAATTAAAATAATTAATTAATTGAGTTTAGCTCAATAATTAATTATTAATTTGCAAAATAGGAGGGCTTTTGAAAAAAAATTTGAATGAATCCATATAGATCCAAATCAAATAAAATTAGTACAAAGATCGTGCAAGTGGGAAATACAATATATCATATATATGAAGTAAATTTTGCTAAAGCAAATACTTTTAAAAACAAAATATATACATGATGTTGAAAATAATTTTTCTAAAGAACGTGATCATATAAGACTCTAACCATCAATTCATCAATTGAACAAGTAATCAAGATAAGCTTGACCATCAATCATACCAAGTTCATGCTTAATAAAATTTAATCTTTCCTTACAAAGAGGCTTGGTAAAGATGTCTGCTAATTGATGATTAGTATCAACAAAATCAAGAAAAATATAACCATTTTGCATATGATCACGCAAGAAATGATGTCTAATATCAATATGCTTAGTTTTAGAATGTTGAATGGGATTCTTACTAAGGTTTATAGCACTTGTATTATCACACTTAATTGGAATATGATTAATATCAATGCCATAGTCCAAAAGTTATTTTTGCCATAGAACTTGGGTGCAATAACAACTAGCCGCCACATATTCTGCTTTAGCAGTAAACAAGGCAACATAAACTTATTTTTTACTAAATCAAGAAACTAAGCAATTTCCTAAAATTTGACAAGTTCCAGAAGTGCTTTTTCTATCTAGTAGGCTACCGGCAAAATCAGTATTAGAATAACTAATCAAGTCAAAGGAAGAACTCCTAGGATACTAAAGTCCTAAATGCATTATACCACAAAGATATTTAAAAATCCTTTTGATAGCATTCAAATGTGACTCTCTAGGACTTGATTGAAATCTAGCACACAAGCAAGTAGCAAACATAATATTAGGTCTATTAGCAGTTAAATAAAGAAGGGATCCGATCATACCTCTAAATCACTTTTCATCAACCGGTTTATCATTCTCATCCTTGTTGAGTTTGGTTGTGGTGCTCATTGGAGTTTTGCTTGATTTAGCTCCATACATTCCAAACTTCTTAAGAATGTCCCTTGCATATTTGGTTTGATTGATGAAAATCCTATCTTTACATTGGTTGATTTAAAGTCCAAGAAAGAACTTAAGTTCCCCCATCATACTCATCTCAAATTCTCCTTGCATTAGCTTAGAAAATTCCTCATATAAGCAATGGTTAGTAGCACCGAAAATAATATCATCAACATAAATTTGAACAATTAATAAAGCGTGCTTAGATTTCTTTATAAAAAGAGTTATGTCAACCTTTCCTTTAAAGAAACCTTTCTCTAGTAAAAAGTTACTCAATCTTTCATACCAAGCTCTTGGAGCTTGTTTCAATCCATACAATGCTTTTGATAGTTTAAAAACATTATTGGGAGAGTTAAAATTTTCAAAACCTGGAGGTTGTTCAACATATACCTCCTCTTCAATAAAACCATTTAAAAATGCACTTTTAACATCCATTTGATAAAGTTTAAAATCCATGTATAATGCAAATGCAAGTAACATCCTAATAGCTTCTAACCTTGCAACGGGAGCAAAGGTTTCATCATAATCAATTCCTTCCTCTTGATTATAACCTTTAGCTACTATTCTAGCTTTGTTCCTAGTTTTGACACCTTGTTCATTCATCTTATTTCTAAACACCCATTTGGTGCCAATAATAGGATGATGTTTAGGTCTAGGAACCAAGGTCCAAACCTTGTTTCTCTCAAATTGATTTAACCCTTCTTGCATAGTAAAGACCTAAAATTCATCACTCAAAGCATCATCAACATTTTTAGGTTCAATTTGAGAAATGAAAGCTAAATTAACAATAGACTTGAGTTTAGATCTAGTAGTTACCCCTTTTTTAGTGTCACTTATAATGAGGTCTTGAGGGTGAGCTTTCTTGAATTGTTAATCCTTTAGAAGTTCATCCTTCAAAGTAGGTTGAGGTATCTCCTCATTTTCCTTCTTGCTTGGATCTTCAAGTTCCAAAGGCTTACTAGCATTTTCTTCTTATGTTTTCACAATCTCATTGTCACCTATAAGATCATCAACACTACAAACATCCTTTCTAGGATCAAGTGAGTTTGATTCATCAAATACCATATGCATTGACTCTTCAACTACTAGAGTTCTCTTATTAAAGACCCTATATGCTTTGCTAGAGATGGAATAGCCTAGGAAAATTCCTTCATTGGCTTTGGAATCAAATTTCCCAAGATTATCCTTGGTGTTCAATATAAAGCACTTGCATCCAAATACTCTTAGATATGAGATTTTGAGTTTTCTATTGTTCCATAGCTCATAAGATGTTTTATTTAAAATTGGTCTTTTAAAAACTCGGTTTGAAATATAACAAGATGTGTCAATGGCTTCTGCCTAAAAGTATAGAGGCAAATTATACTCGTGACGCATTGTTCTAGCCATTTCCATAAGAGTTATATTTTTCCTTTCAACTACCCCATTTTGTTGAGGAGTTCTAGGAGATGAAAATGTATGAGAAATACCATTTTCATTACAATAGTTTTTGAAAAATTCATTTTCAAATTCGGTTCCATGATCACTTCTAATAGATGAAATACAAAATCCTTTTTCTTTTTGAACTCTTTTTGAAAAAATTTCAAAAGCTTTAAATGCATCATTCTTATGAGCAAGAAAACACACCCAAGTAAATCTAGAGTAATCATCAACTAATACATAAGCATAGTGCATTCCACCAAGACTAGCAACTCTAGTTGGTCCAAACAAATCCATATGTATAAGTTCAAGTGGTCTAGAAGTGGACACTACATTTTTTAGCTTAAATGAAGACTTAGATTGTTTTCCCTTTTGACAAGCATCACAAGGTTTATTCTTAGTGAATTCAAGCTTAGGTAAACCAATCATAAGTTCATGTTCACAAAGATCATTCAAAAGCTCAAAATTTGCATGTCCTAACCTTCTATGCCATGTCCATGTGTCATGGGAAATTGATATTAAGCATTTTATGTCTTTGTTATCAATTTTATTCAAATCAACAACATAAACGTTATCTACTCTTTCACCACTAAAATTACTTTGTCTTCATCAAGACTACTAACAAAGCCATTTTTAGGATAGAAAGTCATCTTATTTCCTATATCACATAATTGACTTATACTTAGAAAATTATGTTTAAGACCATCAACAAACAACACATGATGTATAGATAAGGATTGAGGATTACCTATTTCTCCAATGCCAATAATTTTTCCTTTTGCATTGTCTCCAAATGTAACATGTCCTCCATCCTTAACATCAAGTTTGTTGAATTGCTCCTTGTCTCCCGTCATATGCCTTGAACATCCACTATCGAGATACCACTTGCTTTTTGTTCTTGTAGATTTCAAGCACACCTACATAAAATATTTTAAATGTTCTTTTGAACCCAAACCTTTCTTGGTCTAGGTTGGTTAGTTTCAAGATAATTCAAAGGAAGCAAATTCATGTGTAGTTTTCTATAAAAGCACACATTATTAATATGTCCTTTGATCATGCAATATGAACATACAACATTTTTAAATTTATTTCTCCTAGAATGAAATGCTTTCCTAATATATACAGCATGCCTTTTGGTGTTGTGTGTATCTCTTATTATTTTCTGACATTGAGTGAGACATAGATTGGCAATGGTAATGAGTATTTTGATAAGATTGTACAATAGGCTTATGTGCATTGTGTTGTACAGTATACTTATTATAATTATGTTTAGTGTACATATAAGTATGCTTAGGTTGAGGTGCTCTAGTTTGAGCCTTACCTCTTTATGTTAATGAAGGGTTAATCTTATGAGACTTTGCCTTCCTATTTAACATATGAGATTTTTTAGCTTGAATCTCATTAGAGGTTGAAGGAGTAGAATCATGTGAAGCTTTAACAAAAGTAATATGTGATGAGGATGATGAAGACATTCCATTTTTATATCCAAATCCATGGGTATCTCCATGAAATTTTTGAGATTCAAGAAGACTATCTAAAGTTTCTTTTCCTCTCTTAAATTTAACAATGGAATTTTTTAATTCTAAGACTTACTTAGAAAGCTTATGATTTTCATCATTTGCTTTCTTAAGTTGGTCTTACAAAGAATTATAACATTTAGCATCACTAACAAGTTTTTCATTTGATGCAACAAGTTTAACAAAATCAATTTTTAAACATTCAAAATCCTTATTTAAGCTAGCCAACTCATGTTTATATTATTTCTTCTTAGATAATAAACTTTTTCATTTAACAAGTAATTTGCTCACAATAGAGCTCTCATTATCATCATCATTATCATCATCACAATATTCATCACAATCATCAAAGGAAGAGTAAGAAGTGGATGGTACCTTATTTTCATTTTCAATGGCCATGAAGTAAAGATTGGCAACTTCTTATTATTTCTCTTTCTCTTCGGATTCAGAGGAATCATCCCAAGTAGCTTTGAATGCCTTCTTCTTATCTTTTGCTCTTTTGCTTTTGAATTTGATTTTAGGACATTCACTTCTAATATGTCTCAGTTTCTTGCATTCATAGCAAGTAACCTCTTTTGTTTTCTCTCTTCCATCTCCTTTGAACTTCTTGTTGAAGTCCCTTGTTCTTGAGAAATTTTTCTTTCTTAAGAACTTCTTGAAGTTCCTAGTAAGCATGGCAATGTCACTATCTTTATCATTAGAATCTTTGAAGTTTTCCTCTTCACTATCTTCTTGAAGAGCTTTCAGAGCAATGCTCTTTTTCTTTTCTTCTTTCTTTTCTTGTTCTTCACCTCTTTGCTTGATGGTGAGCTCATATGTCAAGAGCTTACCAATGAGCATATCGGTTGATAGAGTAGAGAAGTCTTGAGCTTCCTCAATTGAGGTAACACAAAATTCCTAACCCTTCTTAGGTAGGATTCTTAGAATCTTGTTGTTTACCTCTTCCTTGGAGAAATATTTTTCAAGTTTCTTGAGAGTTATGAGGAGAGCATTAAGACGGTTTGTCATCTCCGTGATTGATTCTTGAGGCTTCATTTTAAAGAGTTCATATTCATACATATGAAGTTGAACCTTCTTGCTTCTTACTTGAATGTTGCCTTCATAGTGATTCTCTAAGGTCTCCCACATTTCTTTAGCAGAAATGCAATGTTAAAGCTTGCCTCCTTCTTCTTTTGTCATGGAGGAGACTAGAGTAATCATAACCTTTTTATTTTTGTGATTTTCTTCCTTTTGATCAACACTCCATTGGCTTTTTGTAAGAGTAGTTATCATACCATCAATGATGGTTGTAGGTGGTTCCCAACCTCTTAGGACAATATCCCAAAGTTTGATGGAATCACAATCAAGATATAATTCCATTTTGAATTTCCAATATGGATAGTCACTACCATCAAAGAATGGTCTAAGAGAATAAATGTTTTGTGATTCACTCCCCATGATCTTGTATTCTAGCAATGAAGTACCTAGAATTCAAGCTCTGATACCAATTAAAAAAGTCCTAAAGGGGGGTGAATAGGACTATCAAACAAAAATAGGAAATTAAAGGAATTCTTTACAAGAATTAAGTGAGAGTTGAGAAGAAAGAATGAAGAACACAAATATTTAAAGAGTTCGAATTCAAAAATAATCCTACGTCTCCACCTAACTTATCCCTAAGTTAGGATTTTTTAATCACCCATAATCTTATTAATAAGATTGAGAATACACAAGAGTTTTATGGCTCACTCTTACAACCTTACAATCTTGAGTTTTCAAGGCTCACTCAAAAACCAAATTCTCAAGTGTTTTAATGGCTAAACACTTAAATCAATTCCTTTAGAATAGAATCTCACTTCCCATTTTCTAAACCCAGAAAATAGAAGAATAAGAATGTATATTCTAATCACTCACCAACTCTTATAAGAGTTATACATAAAGAATTTGTTTAAAGGAAAGTTTTAGAGCTCAATTGAAAGTTTAAGAAAATGATGAATGATAAACAAGTTTTCTTAACCTGTCAATTGAATTTTTAGTTGTGTTTATATAGAAAAACACTCAAAAATGTAGTTATTAAATGTATCAATCATGTCACCAATGTTTAGAATTGATTTTAAATCAATTCTTGGACTTTTAGCAGCTCAAAGGTTGCTCATGAGTGCCTCACGAGTGAATAGTGCTCATGAGGGGTGAAATTGTAACTGTTGCATTCAAAAATTCCAATTGGAATACTATCAGAGGTCTACTCATGAGCAGGTTATGAGCAAAAAATTTATGAAGAGCGCTCATGAGGGGTGCTGCCAATTTTTTGCAAAAACATGCTCCAAAGGCTCTATTGAAGGACAGCTCATGACCACTTCGAAAGATGCTCATAAAAAGGACTGAAGAAGATTGATTTAGCCAAAATTTTCTTCATAAAAGTTGTATATAATTGTCTTATATTTGCATGAAACTTTAAATCAACTCAATTTAACATTTTTATCTCAAGATATTCCTAAAATACCAAGAGTTATGCAAACTAAAATGCAAGCTGCATATGCTGACTTCGACTAAAGATTTGCATATCCAAATGAACTTAGATTTTGATAAGCAAGCATAATTTGGAAAGCTTAAGATATCTAATTCAAAAGTTAAGAGGCTCATTTTCTAATTTAAGAGCTCTAAATATGTCAAAAGTGATCTTCAATCTCAGAGGTTCAATCAGCCCGAAAAGTCACTATTCACCCAAAAGTGTATATGCTTGGTATATGTTTGGTATATAATTTCCTACACACTTAATTGAAATTATTAGTATAAAAATTGTTTGTCAAAGTCCAAAATTAGGAGTTTGATCATGCAAATGGTCAACATAATGTATCACAGAGCTAGTAAATTAGTCAGAGGAGGAACGTCATTTGTCAGATTGTATGTTATAGCACAAGATGATGATGACCAATCGAGGGGAAGATCGGCCTATATACACCTCATCATTAACCTCCACTCTTATTGCATATGGCATATCTATTCTTGCTCCTACTCAAGTTAATGGAGCTGAGTGGAGACTCATTGACACTCAGCCTCCATCTCTCTCCACTCTTTATAACGACGTTGCTTTCGCTCTTGCTCTAGCCAAAGCAACTAATTCTACTCCTCCTTTAGTTTCTTTTAAACTAGATGAAGTACATGTTGATGTGCTAGTGCTACCTAAGGAGCCGCAATAGAGAGCATAAGCATGTGATCCAAGGTTATAGATGTGCTACTTCTTCTTGTAGCTATAACCTCGAGATAGAGACTCATCATGTCCACTATAAGTGGTTGTGATCCATCATCAACAAGTTTGGTGTGTGTGTGTGTGTGTGTGTGTGTCTGCCCACATCTACACCCATAGAACACAAAACTCAACCAATTTTCTATAGAGTTTTATTTGTAACTATGCTCTGCTAAACCTTGTGTATAAGCCAAAAATTTAAAATTCACTTATTTAAACCTACAAATTAAAAACACGCCCAGATAATCCACCTTATACCACTAACTTCTTCACACATATGTTCACATTCACATTCACATAACACTTTTATAGTATCGCCCATAATTTAAATTTCAACTAAACCGAAGTTACAATATAAATTAAATTAAATATTTTAAGTTTTTGATACATTGGGGCTATGTGTGTTTTGGATAATGGTGACCTTGAATGTAGGTTAGACACGATGAATCAACTCAAAAGCATAAACATCATTAGTAAATTTTGGTAAGAAATAATTTACACGATATCACTTAAACTTATCATAATTCTCATGTGGATATTTCCTACCAAAATTTATTGTCGATGTCTATACCTTTGAACTAATTGGTCGAGACAATCAATGAATTCAAAACACACAAACATCATTAGCAAATTTTATTAAGAAAAAATTACATGATATCACTCAATCTTATAATGATTCTTGTGTATATATTTTTTATCAAAATTTATTATCAATATCAGTGTGTTTGAACTTGTTGATTGAGGCAAAACTACATTCAATGTCACCATTTTTCAAAACACAAAAACAACCTTGATGTACTTAAATTTATGGAAATTGAATGGCATTAACTCAACTAACAAAATTTTTTAAACACATTCATAAAATATTTAACTCAAGTAATTAAAATTCACTATATTATTTAAATTAACTATTTCTCTAAATATATACATTACATTATTTATATAAATTCAAGAAATGCAATAAAAAATTAACTAAATTAAATAAACTAACTTTTTCTCTAAATATATACCTGTCATTTATCTAAATTAACTAAATTCATTAAATTCACTCAACTAAATACTCTCTAAATGTGTTCTCAAAATATTTATCTAAATTCAATAAAATTATTTATCAAAAATAACCATATTATTTTACATTATAATTTACAAATATATAGTCAAAAAAAATATTTATACTCAATTAACTACATGAACTAAGATATTTCTATAAAATTATTTATGAAATTAACTAATTTACTTGCACAGACTATATTCACTAAGTTAAACTACATAAACTAACAACTAATGTAGCGAAAGCTATAAAATAAATGGGTAATAATTTAATCTATTGATTCAATAATAATACTAGAAATTCAACCCCCCCCCCCCAACACACACACACATATACCTATCAATTAAAAAATACTAGGATATAAGTATAAATTTCGTTGATTCAAATGAGTACTGAAAATTAGAAAAAATATGGTTTTATATTTAAATTGGAAAAAATTATCTTCCAAACATAACAATATGAATAAATAGTTCTAAGGATAAAATCCCAAAAAGAAAAGGGAAAAAAGGTCAAACAAAATTCTAAAATAATAAAAAAAATGAATAATAAACTTTAAAGCCCCAAAAAGAAGGTTTAAACAGTCAAATTTAAGCCCAAAAATAAACTATGACAAGTAATGCCTTGTAGCCCTCTGAATAAGCTTTGATTTGATATATTATAAGCCCCATAACTCAACTGATGTCAAAAGATATGGCTTTTTAAAGCATTATTACGCACTTTACCCTTTGATCAAAATCCAAACTGTTGACCATTTGCATGATCAAACTCCTAATTTTGGACTTTGACAAACAATTTTTATACTAATAATTTCAATTAAGTGTGTAGGGAATTATATACCAAACATATACCAAGCATATACACTTTTGGATGTATAGTGACTTTTCGGGCTCATTGAACCTCTGAGATTGAAGAAGGCTTTTGACATATTTAGAGCTCTTAAATGAGAAAATGGGCTTCTTAACATTTGAAGCAGACATCTTAAGCTTTCTGAATTGGGCTTTTTTGAGAAAATCCAAGTTCATTTGGTTATGCAAATTTTGAGTTGAAATTCACGTGTACGTCTACCATCTCAGACTGCACATCTCTTAGTATTTTGGACATATCTTGAGTTACAGAAGTCCAATTGAGGTGATTCAAAATGGTATGAAAATATAAGTCAAATATCTACAACTTTCATGAAGAAAATATAGGCAAATTAGAATCTATTCAGGCGCAGATCACGGCTTCAACTTGTATATAGCTGTCTGACAATATTCTGCATTTCAAATTGCACAATCCTCAGTAATTTGGACATATCCCGAGCTACAGAAGTCAAATTTAAGTGATTCAAAATTTAATGGAAAGCTAATTCAAATATCTACAGCTTTCATGAAGAAAGTATGAGCAAATTCAAATTTCTTCAGGATCAAATCACGGCTTCAATTTGGGTATAGCTGTCTGACCGTAGTCTGCATTACAGATTGCACAATCCTTAGTATTTTGGACATATCTTAAGTTACAGAAGTCCAATTTAGGTGATTCAAATTGATATGGAAAGATAATTCAAATATCTACAGCTTTTATGAAGAAAGTATGGGCAAATTCAAACGTCCTGAGGAGCCAATTACGGTTTCAATCCATGAATAGCTGTCTGACAGTATCAGTCTCAATAATTCAAAATATACACGTTGGACACATCATTTGCACCTCCAACAGCTATATTTTTTAGTATAAATACCTCTAGAGCTGAATGGAAGTAAAGCAACTTGTTTTATCATTTTATTATCTCTTAAGCTTTCATTGAGCTCTCAAATTCTCTTAAATAATTCTTTGTTTGTATAACTCTTGTGAGAGTTGGGTGTGTGTTAGAAATAGAATTTCTCTTCATCTTAAATCTTGGGTTAGATTAGAAGGGAAGTGAGATTTATTTCTAAAGGAATTGGTTTAAGTGTTATCCATTGAAACACTTGGGTTTTGGTTTTTTGAGTGAGCCTTGAAAACTCATGTTGTGAGGTTATAAGAGTGAGCCATAAAACTCTTATATAATCTTAATCCTGTGAATAAGATTGTGGGTGATTGAAAATCCTAACTTGGGGATAAGTTAGGTGGAGACGTAGGATTGTTGTTGAATCCGAACTCCTTAAATCTTTATGTTCTTCATTCTTCCTTCTCTACTTCTATTTAATTCTTGCAAAGAATTCATTTAATTTCTCATTTTTATTTCATAGTCCTATTCACCCCCCCTCTAGGACTCTTTTCATTTGGTATCAGAGCTTGAATTCTAGGTACTTTATTGCTAGAATACAAGATCATGTGGAGTGAATCACAAAACATCTCTTCTCTTAGACCATTCTTTGATGGTAGTGACTATCCACATTGGAAATTCAAAATGGAATTATATCTTGATTGTGATTCCATCAAACTTTGGGATATTGTCCTAAGAGGTTGGGAACCACCTACAACTATCATTGATGGTGTGGTAACTACACTTGCAAGAAGCCAATGGAGTGTTGATCAAAAGGAAGAAAATCACAAAAATAAAAAGGCTATGATTACTCTAGTCTCCTCCATGACAAGAGAAGAAGGAGGCAAGCTTCAACATTGCATTTCAGCTAAAGAAATGTGGGAGACCTTGGAGAATCACTATGAAGGCAACATTCAAGTGAGAAGCAAGAAGGTTCAACTTCATATGTATGAATATGAACTCTTCAAAATGAAGCCTCAAGAATCAATCACGGAGATGACAAACCGTCTCAATGCTCTCCTTACAACCCTCAAGAAACTTGGAAAACATTTCTCCAAGGAAGAAGTAAACAACAAGATTCTAAGAATCCTACCTAAGAAGGATTGGGAATCTCGTGTTACCTCAATTGAGGAAGCTCAAGACCTCTCCACTCTATCAACCGATGTGCTCATTGGTAAGCTTTTGACACATGAGCTCACCATCAAGCAAAGAGGTGAAGAACAAGAAGAGAAAGAAGAAAAGAAAAAGAGCATTGCTCTAAAAGCTCTTCAAGAAGATAGTGAAGAGGAAAGCATTAAAGATTCTAGTGATGAAGATGGTGACATTGCCATGCTCACTAGGAACTTCAAGAAGTTCTTAAGAAAGAAAAATTTCTCAAGAACAAGGGACTTCAACAGGAAGTTCGAAGGAGATGGGAGGAAGAAAATAAAAGAGGTTACTTGCTATGAATGCAAGAAACCGGGACACATTAGAAATGAATGTCCTAAACTCAAATTCAAGAGTAAGGGAGCAAAAGATAAGAAGAAGGCATTCAAAGCTACTTGGGATGATTCCTCCGAATCCGAAGAGGAAGAGGAACAACAAGAAGTTGCCAATCTTTGCTTCATGGCCATTGAAAACGAAAATGAGGTACCATCCACTTCTTACTCCTCTTTTGATGATTGTGATGAATATTGTGATGATGATGATGATGATGATGAGAGCTCTATTGTGAGCAAATTGCTTGCTAAATGCAAAAGTTTGTTATCTAAGAAGAAAAAATATAAACATGAGTTAACTAGCTTAAATAAGGATTTTAAATGTTTGAAAATTGATTTTGCTAAACTTGTTGCATCAAATGAAAAACTTGTAAGTGATGCTAAATCTTGTAATTCTTTGGAAGACCAACTTAAGAAAGCAAATGATGAAAATCATAAGCTTTCTAAGGAAGTCTTAGAATTAAAAAATTCCATTGCTAAATTTAAGAGAGGAAAAGAAACTTTAGATAGTCTTCTTGACTCTCAAAAATTTCATGGAGATACCCATGGAATTGGATATAAAAATGGAATGTCTTCATCATCCTCATCACATATTACTTTTGTTAAAGCTTCACATGATTCTACTCCTTCAACCTCAAATGAGATTCAAGCTAAAAAATCTCATGTGTTAAATAGCAAGGAAAAATCTCATAAGATTAACCCTTCATTAACACAAAGAGGTAAGTCTCAAACTAGAGCATCTCAACCTAAGCATGCTTATATGTACACTAGACATAATTATAATAGGCATGTTGCACAATACAATGCACATAAACATATTGCACAAACTTATCAAAATGCTCATCACCATTGCCAATGTATGTCTCACTTAATGTCACAAAATAATAACAAAAGATACACACAACACCAAAGGCATGCTGCACACACTAGGAAAGCATTTCATTCTAGGAGAAATAAATTTAAAAATATTGTATGTTCATATTGCATGATTAAAGGACATACCAATAATGTGTGTTTTTATAGAAAACTGCATATGAATTTACTTCCTACGGATTATCTTAAAACTAACCAACCTAGACCAAAAAAGGTTTGGGTCCAAAAGAACACTTAAATTGTATCGTGTAGATGTGCTTGAAATCCACAAGAACAAAAAGCAAATGGTATCTCGATAGTGGATGTTCAAGGCATATGACAGGAGACAAACAGCAATTCAACAAACTTGATGCTAAGGATGGAGGACATGTTACTTTCGGAGATAATGCAAAAGGAAAAATTATTGGCATTGGAGAAATAGGTAATCCGCAATCCTTATCTATACATCATGTGTTGTTTGTTGATGGTCTTAAACATAATCTGCTTAGTATAAGTCAATTATGTGACATGGGAAATAAAGTAACTTTTTATCCTAAAAATTGCTTTGTTAGTAGTCTTGATGAAAATAAAATTATTTTTAGTGGTGAAAGAGTAGACAATGTTTATGTCATTGATTTGAATAAAATTGATAACAAAGACATAAAATGCTTAGTGTCTATCTCCCATGACACATGGACATGGCATAGAAGATTAGGACATGCAAATTTTGAGCTTTTAAATGATCTTTGTAAACATGAACTTGTACTTGGTTTACCTAAGCTTGAATTCACTAAAGATAAACCTTGTGATGCTTGTCAAAAGGGAAAACAATCCAAGTCCTCATTTAAGCTAAAAAATGTAGTGTCCACCTCTAGGCCACTTGAACTTATACATATGGATTTATTTGGACCAACTAGAGTTGCTAGTCTTGGTGGAATGCACTATGCTTATGTATTGGTTGATGACTACTCTAGATACACTTGGGTATGTTTTCTTGCTCATAAGAATGATGCATTTAAAGCTTTTGAAAATTTTTCAAAACGAGTTCAAAAAGAAAAAGGATTTTGTATTTCATCCATTAGAAGTGATCATGGAACCGAATTTGAAAATGAATTTTTTAAAAACTATTGTAATGAAAATGGTATTTCTCATACATTTTCATCTCCTAGAACCCCTCAACAAAATGGGGTAGTTGAAAGGAAAAATAGAACTCTTGTGGAAATGGCTAGAACAATGCTTCATGAGTATAATTTGCCTTTATACTTTTGGGCGGAAGCTGTTAACACATCTTGTTATATTTCAAATCGAGTTTTCAAAAGACCAATTTTAAATAAAACGTCTTATGAGCTATGGAATAATAGAAAACCCAAAATCTCATATCTAAGAGTATTTGGATGCAAGTGCTTTATATTGAACACCAAGGATAATCTTGGAAAATTTGATTCTAAAGTCGATGAAGGAATTTTCCTAGGCTATTCAATCTCTAGCAAGGCATATAGGGTCTTTAATAAGAGAACTCTAGTAGTTGAAGAGTCAATGCATGTGGTATTTGATGAATCAAACTCACTTGATCCTAGAAAGGATGTTTGTAGTGTTGATGATCTTGTAGGTGACAATGAGATTATGGAAACACAAGAAGAAAATGCTAGTAAGCCTTTGGAACTTGAAGAGCCAAGCAAGAAGGAAAATGAGGAGACATCTCAACCTACCTTAAAGGATGAACTTCCAAAGGATTGGCAATTCAAGAAAGCTCACCCTCAAGACCTCATTATAGGTGACACTACAAAAGGGGTAACTACTAGATCTCAATTAAAATCTACTGTTAATTTAGCCTTCATTTCTCAAATTGAACCCAAAAATATTGATGATGCTTTGTGTGATGAATTTTGGGTCCTTGCTATGCAAGAAGAGTTAAATCAATTTGAGAGAAACAAGGTTTGGACCTTGGTTCCTAGACCTAAACATCATCCTATTATAGGTACCAAATGGGTGTTTAGAAATAAGATGAATGAACAAGGTGTCATAACTAGGAACAAAGCTAGACTAGTAGCTAAAGGTTATAATCAAGAGGAAGGAATTGATTATGATGAAACCTTTGCCCCCGTTGCAAGGTTAGAAGCTATTAGGATGCTACTTGCATTTGCATCATACATGAATTTTAAACTTTTTCAAATGGATGTTAAAAGTGCATTTTTAAATGGTTTTATTGAAGAGGAGGTATATGTTGAACAACCTCCAGGTTTTGAAAATTTTAACTCTCCAAATCATGTTTTTAAATTGTCAAAAGCATTGTATGGATTGAAACAAGCTCCAAGAGCTTGGTATGAAAGATTAAGTAACTTTTTACTAGAGAAAGGTTTCTCTAAAGGAAAAGTTGACACAACTCTTTTCATAAAGAAATCCAAGCATAATTTATTAATTGTTCAAATTTATGTTGATGATATTATTTTTGGTGCTACTGACCATTGCTTGTGTGAGGAATTTTCTAAGCTAATGCAAGGAGAATTTGAGATGAGTATGATGGGAGAACTCAAGTTCTTTCTTGGACTTCAAATCAAGCAATATGAAAATGGGATTTTCATTAATCAAACCAAATATACAAGGGACATTCTCAAGAAGTTTGGAATGGATGAAGCTAAATCAAGCAAAACTCCAATGAGCACAACAACCAAACTAAATAAGGATGAGAATGGTAAACCAATTGATGAAAATCGATTTAGAGGTATGATTGGATCCCTTCTTTATTTAACTGCTAGTAGACCCGATATTATGTTTGCTACTTGCTTGTGTGCTAGATTTCAATCAAGTCCTAGAGAGTCTCATTTGAATGCTATTAAAAGAATTTTCAAATATCTTTGTGGTACAATGCATTTAGGACTTTGGTATCCTAGGAGTTCTTCTTTTGAACTGATTAGTTATTCTGATGCTGATTTTGCTGGTAGCTTACTAGATAGAAAAAGCACTTCTGGAACTTGTCAAATTTTAGGAAATTGCTTAGTTTCTTGGTTTAGTAAGAAACAAGTTTCAGTTGCCTTATCCACCGCTGAAGCAGAATATGTGGCGGCTAGTTGTTGTTGCACCCAAGTTCTATGGCAAAAACAACAACTTTTGGACTATGGCATTGATATTAATCACATTCCAATTAAGTGTGATAATACAAGTGCTATAAACCTTAGTAAGAATCCCATTCAACATTCTAGAACTAAGCATATTGACATTAGACATCATTTCTTACGTGATCATGTGCAAAATGGTAATATTTTTCTTGATTTTGTTGATACTAATCATCAATTAGCAGACATCTTTACCAAACCTCTTTGTGAGGAAAGAATGAATTTTATTAAGCATGAACTTGGTATGATTGATGGCTCAAGCTTGTCTTGATCACTTGTTAAATTGAGAAATTGATGTTTAGATTCTTATGTGATTTTATTAAAAAAATATATATTATTTTCAGTGTCATGTATATATTTTGTTTTAAAGGTATTTGCTTTAGCAAATTTAGTTCATATACATGATATATTGTATTTCCCATTTGCATGATCTTTGTATCAATTTTAATTGGATTTGTGTGGATTCATTCATTTTTTTTAATCCCTCCTATTTTGCAAATTAATAATTAATTATTGAGCTAAATTCAATTAATTAATTATTTTAAATAGCATAAATATTCCTCCTCCTTAACAAAATTTTTTATTTTAGGTTTATTTTTGGTATACTTTCTGTATCTAAGTTTTGAGCTGTTAAATGTGTTTTATAACTATTTTTCGTTAGTTTATGTTCGGTTTATTTTTTGAATATTTTTTGGATATAAAACATGAGCTGTTAGTTTTATATCTTGATTACAATTGGTATTTTAATATCATTGTATTTTTTTAATGCAATTTTATTTGCATTTTGACGAAAGGTAATATAGGTTGGGTATGACCTATAAAAGTTTTCAATTGGTAAAAAAAAAAAAAAAAAAAAAAAAAAAAAAAAAAAAAAAAATTTGAGTTTGTTTAATTTTTGTGTTTTCTAAGAAATTATTTTTATCTTTGATAATGCATGGATATTTTTAAGATTTGGTCTATCTTTGCATTTTGACAAAGGAGGAAAAATAATTGAGTTTGCATGTGTACCTAGTTAATTTCTTTTAAGGGAAATTTTTTTCAAAGATGTGTTTATGTAAGTGACATAACTATGTGATAGTGTGTCCTTAATATCAATATTTTTTAATTCCATTGAAATAGGGGGAGAAAATTATTTGAATTTATTTCACATAATTCTTTTTCTCATGCATAATAACAATGTAAGCATGACTAGTTTTGTCCTTATGATAAATAGCCTTGTTTTGCTTACTTTATTTTTATATTACATGAATTTTTTTTTTTGCATGACTATTAATTGAGCTTATTCATGCAACATTCATGTATACATTTTTTTTAAATGGCTTTTATCTTTTAAAATGACATGAATTTCATAAAGATTTTGAATATCTTTGCTTGCATTGTTTTGGTTCTTAATCTTTTATTCCCTTTAGTATTTTTGGCTCCCTTAGGTCTATTTCCCCTTATATCTCTCTCTTTTCTTTTTGTCTTTGACAAAGGGGGAGAAGAAACTAAAGAAGCTATGTGCTTAGGGGATAGATAATTGTGTTTAAGATATGCTAAGTACCACATGATTATGTATGATTGAATAGCTAAACTCTATATGATCATGTGATGTTTTGATATAGCATACATGTTATTTTGTGATGCATTACATGTTTGAAATTATTTCCTTCATATTATTTAATAACTTGTTATCTTTATTTTTGATAAGAAGGATGATGAAATTTATTTATATTTCTTATCATGTCCAAAAAGGAGGAGAAATAAAGAAATATATTTTTGATTAAGGAATATATTTGTTAAACCCTTATACATGCTATGATAAATCATTTATTTATATGCTCTAATACATGATAAATATTGAATTTATGCACATGTTAAGGGGGAGCAAAATTATTTCTTATTTTGCATCTGTTTAATTTGTAAGGGGGAGCTATTTTTATTTAATATGCTTATATATGTTATTTATTTTTTACACACACACACATATTATTTATCATCTTTTCAAATTGGTTGTCAAAGCCAAAAAGGGGGAGATTGTTGACCATTTGCATGATCAAACTCCTAATTTTGGACTTTGACAAACAATTTTTATACTAATAATTTCAATTAAGTGTGTAGGGAATTATATACCAAACATATACCAAGCATATACACTTTTGGATGTATAGTGACTTTTCGGGCTCATTGAACCTCTGAGATTGAAGAAGGCTTTTGACATATTTAGAGCTCTTAAATGAGAAAATGGGCTTCTTAACATTTGAAGCAGACATCTTAAGCTTTCTGAATTGGGCTTTTTTGAGAAAATCCAAGTTCATTTGGTTATGCAAATTTTGAGTTGAAATTCACGTGTACGTCTACCATCTCAGACTGCACATCTCTTAGTATTTTGGACATATCTTGAGTTACAGAAGTCCAATTGAGGTGATTCAAAATGGTATGAAAATATAAGTCAAATATCTACAACTTTCATGAAGAAAATATAGGCAAATTAGAATCTATTCAGGCGCAGATCACGGCTTCAACTTGTATATAGCTGTCTGACAATATTCTGCATTTCAAATTGCACAATCCTCAGTAATTTGGACATATCCCGAGCTACAGAAGTCAAATTTAAGTGATTCAAAATTTAATGGAAAGCTAATTCAAATATCTACAGCTTTCATGAAGAAAGTATGAGCAAATTCAAATTTCTTCAGGATCAAATCACGGCTTCAATTTGGGTATAGCTGTCTGACCGTAGTCTGCATTACAGATTGCACAATCCTTAGTATTTTGGACATATCTTAAGTTACAGAAGTCCAATTTAGGTGATTCAAATTGATATGGAAAGATAATTCAAATATCTACAGCTTTTATGAAGAAAGTATGGGCAAATTCAAACGTCCTGAGGAGCCAATTACGGTTTCAATCCATGAATAGCTGTCTGACAGTATCAGTCTCAATAATTCAAAATATACACGTTGGACACATCATTTGCACCTCCAACAGCTATATTTTTTAGTATAAATACCTCTAGAGCTGAATGGAAGTAAAGCAACTTGTTTTATCATTTTATTATCTCTTAAGCTTTCATTGAGCTCTCAAATTCTCTTAAATAATTCTTTGTTTGTATAACTCTTGTGAGAGTTGGGTGTGTGTTAGAAATAGAATTTCTCTTCATCTTAAATCTTGGGTTAGATTAGAAGGGAAGTGAGATTTATTTCTAAAGGAATTGGTTTAAGTGTTATCCATTGAAACACTTGGGTTTTGGTTTTTTGAGTGAGCCTTGAAAACTCATGTTGTGAGGTTATAAGAGTGAGCCATAAAACTCTTATATAATCTTAATCCTGTGAATAAGATTGTGGGTGATTGAAAATCCTAACTTGGGGATAAGTTAGGTGGAGACGTAGGATTGTTGTTGAATCCGAACTCCTTAAATCTTTATGTTCTTCATTCTTCCTTCTCTACTTCTATTTAATTCTTGCAAAGAATTCATTTAATTTCTCATTTTTATTTCATAGTCCTATTCACCCCCCCTCTAGGACTCTTTTCACAAACGTTCAATGAACTGTAGGGCTATCTGGTTTGCATCAACTACATTATCTAAATATATTCTCAAATTATATATATGAATTACCTAAATTCATAAAAATAATTAAACTACGTAATTCTATAAATATATTCTCAAATTAAGTAAACAACTCACAATATTAACTCAATTAATTTACTAAGTCATTTCAAAGAAATTATTTATCAAAATTAACTAAACTGACTAAATTCTCTAAATATATTCTCAAAAAAGTATATATATATATATATCTGTGTGTGCGTGTGTGCGCACACATACCTGATCGACAATGGACATATAAGGTGTTGGAGAAGCTAATCAAGGGTAGTGGCAGTGTTTAAGCCAAAGGTGGTGGTGGCAGTTTTGAAGGGTGGTGGCAGAAAAAGGTGTTGCGATGGTGGAGACTCTAGTGTCATTAAGTCTTTGTCGATGGTAGTGGTTATGATGTAGTGGCGGTCAGCACTCTAGTGCTTATGGCATAAGAGAGAAATGTATTTTGTTTAATTTTTTTCTTCTTTAGTTCTACTAAAAGAGGAAAGGGTAATTTTAACCCTAAAATTCAGTAACAGACTAATTTGTCATTGAATTTTAGGGTTTTCCTTCTATTAACCCCTTAATAATGGATTAAAAAGTCACTATTATTTAATGATGGCATGTAATTCATAGTTAATTAATGATGAATAATTCATCGTTAATTGGTAATTAATATAGTGGCACTAAACACCCACTAAAATTTAGAGACAATTTTGGTTATTCATTATTATATTCATCTTCAATGACTCTGTATTTGTCTGATATCCCTTATCTATCTCTAACCCATCCTTAATTAGCAATGGATATTTTTCATTGCTAATACTTGTCTTTATTTTGCTTATTTTTAACAATGAATGTTACCATCCTTAGAGTCATCATCAATGTCCCATTATGAGGCAATCAAAATAGCACCCTTTTAACACTTGAGACATGCTCTTAATTCCACACACCCTATGGTCACTATGGCTTAAATGGATCACTTAAATCCCTCGGCAACTAAATATCCTTTTTTTCTAGTTAAACCCTTATGCTATACACAAGAAATCAAGGATCCCAATTGAAAAGATTCTATATAAATTTTATTTAATGCCATTTAATATAATAACACTTAGATTCTCATTTCTTGCCCTTCCAATGCCTACATTATTGGATGAAAGTTAGTGTTCCAAATTAATAAAATATCACCTTAATGAGTCAATTGACATGTATAGGTACCTACTTGTAGCCTAAGGCTTCAATCAATAGTTAGGAATTGATTTTTTTGAGTCTTTTTCATATGTGGTTAAACCTACTTGATGTAAATAATGTATTTCTTAATGGTGATCTTTCATAATAAGTTTATATGGCCCAGTCACCTTGTTTCAAGGATGCAACATATCTTGATCATGTTTGACTTTTGAAGAAAGCTATTTATGGTCTAAGATAGTCTATACTTGCTTGGTTTCACAAGCTATATAATTTCCTCTTGGAGTAAGGTTTTCAAAATTTTTCTTCTAACTCATCCATCTTTATAACTTATAATGATGGTTCCATCACCTATATATTGGTTTATATTGATGATTTTATCCTTACTTGTAATAATGCTTTCAACTTGTGCTACTTCACCATTGTTCTCAATTCAACATTCTCTTTAAAGGACTTGGGTCCACTTAATTATTTCTTGGGGATTGAAGATAGCTCACACGTTAATGGCTTATTGCTCTCTTAGTCCAATCTAAGTATATTTTAAATAGATTAACCAGAGTACAAATGGATGGTTCAAAGCCTATCTCCAGCCATGCAATCCTTAGCTCCCCACTCTCTAGTTCTGATGTAGCCATGGATGGTCTTAATCTTTATTGCAACATTATTGGTGCATTACAATATGTTATGATTATTCACCTTGACATTTCATAAAATGTTAATTGAGTTTGCCAACTTATGCACTCCTCCAATACTAATCATTGGCAAGCAGTCAAGTGTATATTACACTACTTAAAAGGCACTCATCATTATGGCCTTTTTATCCACCCCTCTTCTAGTTAAAATCTCAATGCGTATTCCAACACTAATTGGGTTAATAATCTTAATACTTGTAAGTCTACTCAAGGATATTGTTTATATTTTAATGACAATTTAATCAATTAGTCTTCTTTTAAACAATATTTGGTTGCTTGATCTAGCACCAAAGCATAACACAAGCCCATGGCTATTATAATAGCTGAGATTATTTGGTTCTAACAACTGCTTCATGAGCTTCACATCTATCTTCCTACTCTTCCAATTATGCATTGTGATATTTTGTTTGCTACTTACATAACTGCCAACCTTGTTTTTCATAAATGTTCCAAACACATTCACATTGATTTTCATTTCATTTGTGAATATTTTGAATGAGGGAAACTTTAATTTATTGATGTTCCTTCTCATTATAAAATTGCTAATATTCTAACAAAGGGTCTTCCCAAGCAAAGCTTTTGTTTATTTTTTTTTAAACTGTGCATTCAGTCCATGCTTAGTTTGTGGGGCATGTTAAAGAAATAGAAACCATTCCATGATCTTTTGCTATTTAATATTTTTTGCTCGATTGTAGGGATACTTCCATGTATGTATCAATTATTATTACATATTGATTCACTATCTATTATAAAAGGAGTGAGAGGAATTCAACATATTTCACTATTTTTGTAGACGGTGACCAAAATGAAAGTTTTGATAGAAGATAAGACTTAAAAGAAAATAGAGAAAAATAGTGGTTAGGATTTTTGACTTGATAACTAGTTACACAATATGGAGCCAAAGCTTCATGTTTTCACTGTTCTTTTTTAATTATCGTTTAAGAATTATACACATAAATTAAAAAATGTAATTAATATATTTGTAAAATACTATACTACTCTTATAATAATTCCCTCAACTAATTATATTTTTAAAAATGATGTCTATATAAATAAAGGTATAATAAAAAAAATAATTAAAATATATTTATAATTAAAAATATTAAATAAATTTAAATAAAAAATTCAACGTAAAATAATAATTAAAAAGGAATAAATTAAATGATTTTTTTTTTTTGGAAGAAAGATTAAAGTCAAATCGAGACTGAAAAAGTAATGTGGTTGAAATATAGATATGGTTGCATTAATATCATTGTCAAAAGTTGTTCCAAAATATATATATATATATGTATATATCATTGTCAAAAGCAGTAGGATTCACGAGACTAGGATCCTATAATATGAGATGAGTGGGACTTCCAAATGTCAACAAAATGGGGACACGAATTCATGTTCAAAAAGTAGACACTTCAGTTAAAAAAAAAAAAAAGTTAGGCACTTAGTAGGGCCTTTAAATTAACGTTTTTGGGTATTTGTCAAATGTCAAAATTTTCACGATTTGAAAGCGCCTTTTATTACTTCTCATTAGTCATGAAACCTTCATTTCACTTTCATATCTCCAAAAAACAAAAATCATTGTAATGGACTAATGGTGGAAATCGATCAGAGGGTTTCTAACTTACATTGCAACTTCTAAGGTTGGTGCATCTGTCTCTTTATTCTATATGTTCATTTGTTTTAATTGGTTTTTTTTTTTCTTTTTTTTTTTTTTTTTTAGTTCAATGGTAATTATATATAATAAAGAAAACTGAACTTGGGTAATGAATAACATCATGTCCTAGTTTAGAGAATGCTGCCTACCAATATTTGCTACTTGCTTCTAAGAGAAACCTGCTCTGCAGATGGCTATTGCAATAGAAGAAAGTGAAGATGGCTATTGCAATAGAAGAAACTATGTAGATGGCTATTGCAATAGAAGAAACTATTTATAAATCTCTTTATTTCATTCTTTGCTCTTTTCTTATTATTATCAAGTATTTTGTGCCACTAAACTAAAACTCAATTGTTTTCTTGCTAGATTAAAAAAAAATCACGTAAACAATCCAGCAAGAGGAAAATTTTTTTGTTGGAGATCATTTAAGCAGACCATTCAATTCAAAAACTGGTTGTGTATGCCTGATTTATGACTAACTTCCTCTTATTCTTAAAGCAATTTGATATTTTTTTTCTTTTGTGAACTTAGTAGAATGAGTTTCACCACCCTGCGGTCGTCAGGATTTGTTATTCCGTCAGGATTTGTTATTCGGCTACTCAACTTTCCACAAAACTGTTTGATATTGCAGTAACAGGCACAGCCATTTGTGAAAAAAAACAAATCACCAATCTTTAATCTGTTGATTAGAAGCAACTAAAACACAATTATAAAAAAGAATTATTATAAGCCTTACCATTTATGTTTGTTTTTCAAGTTTATTTGTTACCTCCCTTAGTCGAATCATCTGCATTTCTTGACTGCCTTAGTTTATTTTTTGTCAGAACTCAAACTCTTCTTTGTACAACTAGAACCATAAATGGGGAAAGCTCAGGACATAGCATTCTACATCACAATATGTTGCGTTGCTTTCATTATATCCAAGATAATCATTGCAGTCCTCTGCTACAAACGATGGAAAAGAAAACACTTAGTTCATGTTTCAGGTAGAAGTCTCAGCTGGTATTGATTCTTGTCTTCATTTATTTTATACCATCCAAAGAAATAATGAAATATTTTTTATGTTTTCCTTCTGGCGGTTACAGGAGGGAAGATGGTTTTGTTCAAGTCTGTAGCAATGCAATCTCTAACTTCTGATATGATTTTGAAGAAGACATTAAAATTGAGCAACAAGGATATAATTGGCTCAGGAGGGTATGGAACTGTGTATAAATTGACAATCAATGATTTCATGGCCTTTGCGATTAAAAGACTGAGCAGGGGAAGTGCAGAGAGAGATCGAGGTTTCGAGAGAGAATTGGAGGCTATGGGGGATATTAAGCATCGGAATATTGTCACTCTTCACGGATATTACAATGCTCCTCACTATAATCTTCTCATATATGAATTAATGCCTAATGGAAGTTTAGATGCACTCTTACATGGTATGCAAATATAGTTTCGAAATTGCTATTTTATTCTCTTTTCATGTTCCTTTACTATGAACTGAATGCAGCGTGTTTATACACATATGTAGACTAGCATGCTTGAATGAATGCACTAGCACAATGAATGCCTTTCCTTGTCAATTTTCTACAGAATATAAGTAAAAACAAATGGAAGACCCTGAAACCAATTCGTTCATTGCTTGGCTTTCTTATGATGAAATTTATTGTTGTACAGGAAGGTCAAGTGAAAACAAGAGTTTAGATTGGCCATCCAGATACAAAATAGCAGTAGGTGCTGCAAGAGGAATTTCATACCTGCATCATGATTGCATCCCCCATATAATCCATAGAGATATCAAGTCCAGTAATATATTGCTTGATAAGAATATGGAAGCTTGTGTCTCCGATTTCGGATTAGCCACCTTGATGGAGCCTGATAAGACCCATGTTTCTACATTTCCAGCTGGAACTTTCGGATACTTAGCTCCTGGTATTAGAGCAGTAGCAACTAGCTTTTACAACCTTTGACTTCCCACACTGATACTTGAACTAATGCATATTAAATTACGTTTTTCTGTAGAGTACTTTGATTCAGGGAAGGCCACTGCAAAAGGGGATGTTTACAGCTTTGGAGTCGTTCTACTGGAACTTTTAACCGGAAAGAAACCGACGGATGAATCATTCTTTGAGGAAGGAACTAAACTTGTGACATGGGTAAGTTTTGAACTCAATGAAACACTGCATCATATATTTGTCGCCTCTAGTTCTCACCTCAAAATGCTCAACAAAGCAAACATGGATAGTTACTTGATAATTTTGACAAAGAGTTCTGCTAAAGTTAAAACCTAAAACAGGTGAAGACAGTTGTTGAAGATAAGAGGGAAGAGTATGCACTTGACGATAGGCTAAAGTGTGGTCCAATTGATGAGATTAACAATGTTTTCAGAATTGCAATGATGTGCCTTGAACCGGAGCCTGCCAACAGACCTACCATGACTGAGATTGTACATATGCTTGAGCACGTAAAATCAGAGAAGGTTGTATTTGAATGTTAAAAATGCTGGCTTATCTGCCCATCCTTTTGCAGGAAAATGTCAATTGAAGTTCATGAATAGACTCCCAACAATCCTTTTCTGATAGATAATTGTAAGTAGAGACTGAAAGAGAATTATCATTTTTAATATAAACATGATAGAATGGTAGAAATAAATTCTTCTAGGGTCGCAATTGGCAAATAGGCACACACCTGTCCCATAAAGTCCAGATTCCAATTGCATATTGATATATAATAAAAAATTCACAAACAGCAATGAAGACTAGCAATAGAGAAGAATGTAAATACAACAGTGATACATGATAAATTTCAAAATACAAAGTCACAGGTTTCACTTAAGAATTGCTGCCAGTCCATTGGCCACTGAAGCTTTCAACGAAGGAGAAACTGGAGAACCTCCAAAAAAGACATCAAAAAGTGCAAATGTGACATTTGTTGACTCGATTGTAGCATCCACAGAAGACGGCATCCCATTTGATGAGACACAAATCTAAAAGCCACATAATAACATCCTGTATTATTATGCAGAAGAAAGACTCCAAATATATAGAAATTGGAACAGGATTGAATATATGTATATATATGTAATTTCACTTTGGAAACAATTATTTCTCTGTCCACTAAATTCAAACTTACTAGCATTTTTGAGGCATCCAACCATGTCAAAAATATGAATGTTCCTTTCTTAAGAGGTCGCCCTTGGAAGATACCACGAAATGTGGACAAAGCAGATTCATCAACTGGAGTGGGTGCTTTGATTCTTGGGGAGATGGCATCATCTAAGGCATCCCAGAAAGTTTTACCATCAACATCTCTCACCAGTACAATCTGCAATGATTTTTCCAAAGCAGCTACACTCATCCGTGTCAGTAAAATCATTTATAATTTCCCCTTTAAAACCAGTGAGCATGTGAAGACATTTGTTACCTTGAAAAATTGAGCTGAACAAAGCTGAATTCTCCTGGATCTCAACAGCTGATTGCCCTTTCCAATCATTCAATGCACTTAAGATTGATTCATTAATATACAATCCGGCAGCATAGACCTTAACACCAATTATTGCAAAAACTTTCTCCCTGAATCCTGAAATTTGTTGCAGATCATCAGAGTTCTAATGGTAGAAAAAGTGCATACAACTGTCCACTACATTCTCCTGATTGAATTTCACCATCAAAAACTAGAAAACATTCTTCTAATATTGTGATTTTTTTAGGCCATTGAAATTACAATGCTATTAAAAATTTTGAGTAGCAGGCACTTTAATCTAAGGCTGTCATGAGTAATTCTCCGTTAAATATCAATTGCATGCTCATCAATATAGTAGAGTCTAATCCATTCAGCATTTTGACTGCTCAAAATCGTATCAACAATAACAAATGACAGTTGCAATGATGTTTCTTTTATCCACTGGGAAAAAGAAATCTCCTTTGTATTAAATCCCCTTAATTTAATGTCCATTACTTCATACATCAGAAGAAATATAGATTACAAGACTTTTGTAGCCATAATGCTGGCATTTTAACATCATATAAGTGTTTCACATATTCAATACATAGACACTTTCGAGGATATAAAGTTACTAACCAGTTCCAAGCAGTGATAATGAACTTGAGCAACCTGGCAACCTTATCGATGTCTGAAATTTCACTGTGGTTGCAGGTTCCTCCTTGTAGTCAGCACTTCCAACTGCAGGCAGAGATCAAAAGTGAAAAAAAAATTCAAAAGTCAGATATGGATACAAATAAATATAATTTTATGCACATACAGCAGAACATACAACTTCCATTTCCTTGACCATGTGTTATCTAATGTTCTAGATATAGAATCTAATTTTTCACTCTGGAAATGGAGCAAACTTGAAAATCTAAAAGCTATAACAATCTAAATTAGTTTCCTAATCTGATCTTGTTCTTTGATGTCTTTTCTTTTATTAATTGATGAGAAAAACATAAAGGAAGTAGATTATCATTTCCAGTGGGAAAGATAGTCAGGGAAGCAGGAGCAGAAGCTGAGATCAACCCAGTTCAATAGACAAATGTAACAACAACGTATGAACATGGAAACTTTATTCCTGTGATCTGCTAACTCAACATGCATTGCCATCAGAAATGTAATTTTAACAAATTAAAATTTCCAGAATGAAACTTAAATAAATTCAATACTTTTTGCTAAAAGAAGTAAGGAAATGTAATTTTTAAAGAAGCACGTCTAGCCCTACAGCCCTAATAAGAAGTATATGTGCTATACTGGAAATTCTGATCTTGCTTGCTGTACGAGCAGTTCCATGACTCTGCTTTAAAAATGCAGGCTTAACCTTTAAATCAATTAGGTCATTTTGTTATATCAACAGAAGCATGTTTCATTTTAGAGGCTCATAACCAGCAATATCAATACTCAAGTATGCCACTTTTTTTTTTTGGTTCAAATAATCTCCCACTCAACTTATTTGGATGTATAATTAACACAACATATTGCTTAAAGTAGTTAGTTACCAGTCGGTTGACAGTGAACTGATGTCCAAGAGTGAGCAGAAAGTGACACTACCAGGCACTGGTGAAACTCCAATATTTGTGAGAACCCATGAATTAAAGGTATTAGTAAAGCAGCAATGGTCTTTGTGTATTCCAACAAGGCCTCCTATACCAAAAATTAGCTAAAAAGAAAAAGGAAAAAAGAAAATTTTTTATTTTAAAAAAGAGCTAGCAAGAAAGGGTTAACTTATTCATTGGCAACCTTCATAGAATTTTTAGCTTCAAGTATGAATCTCAAGTTTCAACATTTCCACTTCCTTAAGAATGCCATGGAAAATTTTCTCCAAATGCTGTTATCATGGGAGAAAACTTTTTATTTTCTGAAAAAAAAAAAAAGCTTTACTGAGATGGTTTTTAATTAAGATTATCATTGTTATAAACATATACTTTGACACATGGACTGAGCAATGAGCATGTACAGATCCATAGTTGTTTCATATCATTATATCTACAAATTGGATTCACCAAATCACCATCATTTTACCTCCAAACATGCACAAATTCCTAAAAAAATTGGCATCTTAGCCAAATCCACAAACTTATTAAGGTAATAATTATCATTAATGAAAGCTAAGAAACTAAAAAGGATTCCAGTATTTGCCAAGGCCAGAAGAACTTTTTAAGTTTCATTGTTCAGGAAGATTACTTATAAAAGAAATTTGACATGACATTGAATGAAATTTTTCGATTATAGACCACCCAAACATACATTGTCAAGCTACTCATCTCACAGTTCCTTCAATTTCACAACATTGTCTAAAGTTATTGCACATTCGTTCCACATTGTTTACCAAAATTAACATGATTACACTATAGAACCCTTCTTCTTTGTAAAAGTATTTATTCAGATTTAAAAAAAAATCTTGGAAGGAGCTAGTGAATTTTACCTGATTTAGATGATGAAGAAGCGTTCAAATAAAAATGGGTCCGACCCACAGTGTGTTTCTGGGTAGGAAGTTCGGACAAGGATGAGAGAAAACAGATTTTACAGAATGGCACAGAAGGTTTTGGAGATTTTCTCGGCAAACTGATTATGGGATTTGAATTCAAGCTGATAGAGCACATGCAAATTGTTCCAAGCATTTTTTTTTCTACTTCAGAATCAGAACTATAGCAGAGTTCAAAGAATGAGAGTAGGAACTGGAATCAGTACAGTGATTTCGATTATGATTTTGTGCAACACAGTACCCTTATAGATGCAGTAATTCTCCAAGGCAATGTAAACCTTAGAAAATTCATTTCTCCTATCCGCATATATATATATATATATATATATATATATAAACTAATGAAAGCGGTTAATTCCCGCAATAATGGCATAATGGAAGCGCAAGAGAATACGGAAGTTCCAACCCCACTCTATTTATTTGAATAATGGCACACGTAATCTGACTCGTAGTGTTTGTCATTGAATTATAAATAATGGAGTATCATAGTTCACTTAAATATAAAAAATAAAAATTACAAGATATTTGGAGATTGCAAGGGTTAGTGTGTCTAAAATTTTAAAAATTGTGAAACTATTTAAGTTCAGAGTTCTAGAGAATACACCAATAACTGTCATAAAAATATTATAGTGTGGAGATAATGAGTCGTCACCTAAGATTATAATTGAAACAAATCGAAAATATGGTACTCGATTCCCTAAAATAAAGCTACCATCACAACAATTAAGAGATTCTGAGTATGAAATACCAACTTCTTTCAGTCTCATATTCATTTAGAATTATTTTATGATTTACAATATTATTCTCTATTTACATATAATTTTATATTATGAAAAATATTATAATGACTAATATTAATTGATTTAGATCTATATGATGAACGATGACATGAATTCAATTTTTTTGTTATATTTTACTATTTTTATTAAAATATAAAAAATAAAATTATTCAAAAATGTAATAAATTATTGTTTTATTTTAGATCATTAATACACAAAATCAATTGAATTTTGATTAATTATTTTCGATTAATATATGTACAAAAAGATACTTTGTAATTTTTTTTTACACTTATGTAACCTATAGTACACTATCGCTTGCACTTCAATAACAAATTAGTGATGTTATTTGTGTCACGTCATCCCCTCGCACACGCCAGTTATCATGTAGAATTACTTAATAGTGTTACAAACTTTGTCACTAAAGTGTTAACGGCAAGATATCACAATCACCTAAGTACAAAAAAAAGAAATATGACCCCTCATGCTAAAAACGCTAAACAACAAGGTACTTTTTTGTACTTTCCCCTTATATCTATAGTTGATAAAATTGTACAAATTTATATTAATTAGAGACTTACTGTATATAAAAATAATAGTGTAAAAACTTATTGTTTACAAAAATAAAAGTGCAAGGGTTAAATTAAAAAAAAAATTTAATTATATTTATTTGTCAGGTAAGTCCTTTTATTTAATGGCAAGTGAGATTCACTTTCTCATTCACCATTACAAAATGACTTAATTATTGAAGGTGTAAATGTACAAAATTAAAAGTGCATGGGGAAAATCCAAAAAAAATAAATGTGAAGGGGAAAAAGATGGATTAAGCCATTAATCTTTAAAACTTCTTAATTTTTAAATTTTTATTTTAAACCTTTTAACCTTTCAATTGGTAGTTTTTAATCTATTTAATTTATACAATATCAAAACAAATAAAAATTTAATTTCAAATAATTTAAAACATATAAAATGCTAAATTTTGCTTCAAAACAATATAAATAAAATTTAAAATTAATATTAAAAAAATTTAAAATTTTTTAATTATATTCTCTCTTCCATTAACTATTATTTCTATTTATATAAATTTCACTTATATTTATATCATTATTGATTTATAAAATATTTCAATTTTATGTATTATAAGTGTTAGATATGTTTAAAATAAAAATTTAAAAATTGCATAGAGCATAATAAAAATCAATGAATATTAGACATTAATTGAATAAAGTTCATGGACGTGAAATTATACATTTGACCAAAAAAAAAACTACTCAATATTTTCACTTTTTATTAATTCTTAACATGTAATTTATATATTGGATAAGGGTCAAAATTGCAACCTCAACTTTATCTCAAAGTTCATAAATGATGTTTATTTTTTTTTAATAGGGCCATTATCTAAAATTTAGACTATATTGAAGATTTTTTGTAATTAACTCCTATAGATTAATAAAGTTCGATTCTAATAGTTGATTAATAAAAATGGTTCCAAAGATAAAGATAATTGATGAAATTTCTCTCAAAATATATAATTGTAAAATTTTTAAGTTTGTAAAAATATTTTTATAATTTTTTAAAAAATTTTAAGATATGAAAAAAATTCTATAGACTTAAAAAACTTTTTAAAAATAATTAATCTCACCATTTGTTTTAAAATTTTATTGATTAAACGTTAAGGTTACATTTTTCTATTAAATTTTTTTAATTTATAGAATTTAATTACAAATGCTCTTTAAAAAAAGTCCAATATAATCTAAATTTAAAAGAAAAAGGGTATATTGGGATAAAAAAAATACTATAAAAAAGTTAAATATGAACTTTAAAATAAAGTGAAGGGTCCAATTTGAACCTTATTATAAATTAGTACTTCATATTTGTAGGATTTCATGATACAAACATGCAGTGGAAAATAAAAGTTTATTACTGGAATCCATGTAATTTGGTTAAATCAATTCAAAAGGGGTTTCAAAATCTCACAAAAGACGAATATGAGGCGAGACAATTGAAAGGATGAGAGGGAGTTCACGTCGGTGATACCCTACTTTGAGTTTTTCGTATTTTTTGTTGGATTGAGACATCACTATAATAGCACTGTCCTCTACAAGTATCCACACTAACACAATGCCCATAAAGCAATGTTGGTAGGCCATCACTTTATCTTAAAAGACCTCAGTTTTCTCTGTATGTTTTTGTTTTCTTTTTTGAAAATGAATGTTTTCAAGGTGAATGAATAAATGGCAGAAAACCTAACAGTAAAAGATGTATATATACACATTTTATTTAAGGTTTCTAAAACCTTTTACTCATTAAAAATGTTTTGGTATATTCACCTTCCTTTGCTGATTTGATTTTAATTCCAAAACTAACTTCCTTCCAATTTTATAAGATGACAATTACCTTAAAAGAATCAGGAAATATATGCGAGTGGTCTAAAATTTCAATTCTAACCCATAAATCATAAGTAGTTGTGGTATGCGATCAGTGATTGTGGCTCATAAATAATAGATGATAGAGATATTTGATTTTTTTTTAATGCTGTTTATGTGGGGGGACAGCCTTGTGAAGCCAACCTTATGAGTTTTGAGTCACCACCTGACTATAGTCGAGAAATAGGAAATGAGTCGAAAAAGATCCACTTCCTTTGTCAGATAGGTTCATAGAGTCATCATCTAGTGGACTTTATTCTTTAATATACATATCTTAAATCACTTATCACATTACCCTAGTTTCAATTTTAATGATGCATTTACCAAACTTGATATTAGTCAATTTAAAATGGTAATGGATTGGTAGTTGGAACGCGAGATAGTTGAATTTGGTGTGTACATTACAAATATATTAATAAAAAGTGAATAAATAAATAAACAAGGTAGGCATGGCAAATCAGATGATCAACATGTATTTCAAATAACTAAAAATGAAAATTTTATGTTAAAAATATAAAAATTATATCAAAATATTGTTTTTGGCACGGAAAAGTTGTAAAAATATACACTTGATGACAAAAATATAGATTTCAAGAATAAAATAGAAACTTTATAATAGAGAGGTGAAATTTGGCACAAAACATGCCATTTTCAATAAAAATGAAAATTTAAATACAAAAATGTAAACTTTAAAGCAAAAATATAAGCTTTAGTATAAAAATAATAAATTTAATGTAAAAGTGCAAGCTTTAATATAAAAGTGGCAACTTTACCATAAAATTGCAAATTTTGTTAAATAAAAATAATGAAAATGATAAAAATGTGAATTTTGGGATGTGAATGATGATAATTATGTCAAACATCACAAAAAGCAATAAAAAACATAAACAAATATTCAAACAAGTAAAAAAACACTCCTGGATACTTTCTCCAACTTCCACAGCT
Organism: Mallotus nudiflorus; assembly: GCA_947683625.1. Classification (NCBI taxonomy): domain Eukaryota; kingdom Viridiplantae; phylum Streptophyta; class Magnoliopsida; order Malpighiales; family Euphorbiaceae; genus Mallotus; species Mallotus nudiflorus. The sequence goes on from CANTUR010000625.1 coordinate 163,106, forward strand.
CCAAATAAAAACTTCACATACATACCTCCAAAACCACAATTTCAACACAAATAATACAATCAAGAAAATTTAAAAAAAATGCATGAAATGTGAGGACGATGAAAATGATAAAAAATAAAAATAAAAGCAAAAATAAATAAATTAAATAAAAAGAATATGTAAACAATGCGATTAAGAAACTAAAAAAAAGAAAAAATGGTAATTAAAAAAATATAAAAATGATTAAAGAAATAAATAAAATAAAGAAAAAATGGGAGAAAAATAAAATAATAAATAAAACACAATTTCCTAAAATACAATAAAAATGCAAAATTTTGTGAAATATAATCAATCGAGCTCTCAGAGAGCTTACCTTTGATGTGTACTTCAATAAAGTAGTGGTTCGCTTTGGATTTTGGTGCTAAAATCCTAAAAAAGAAATTTTTGTGATTTGAGTGTGTAGAAAAATGGGTTTCCACGAGTTGATCATCCTATTTTAAGGGTTTGCGGCTTAAAACAAGTGTTTTTTAATGCTATTGGTTTAAAAAAGTTTTTTAAAAAAATGTCCTAAAATCGTCCAGGTGATATAATATTATAATAAATTCACCAAAAGTCCTTTGAATATTCAAAAATAGTTAATTTATAGAACAGTGGGACGCACAAAAGAACCCATACACGTGACTACTCGATCTACACATATAGGTTGTCAAATTGCATTGGTTTTTTAAAAGCCACATGTATTTATCAGCCCCAATGTATTTTCGGGTTGCTTTTGGGTCATTTTTCAAATCTTTAAAGTTTTGAGGGTCTTTTAGACCTACTAGGTCCAATTTGGTGACTTCTTCAAGGTTTTAGGGGGGGTTTTCAAACGTTTAAGTGTGATTCGGGCTCTAAATAGGTGAATTGGACCTTAAAAACTTTGATTTGACTTATTAAGGCCTTAGATCAAGGTTTTCAAGCCCTGATTTCCTACCCAAGGTTCGGTTTTTAAAGTATAACCCTTACTAGGATGTTTTAGAAAAAGGTTTGGCCTTTTAAGCATCAAGTTCAATGATTTGGACTCCCAATTCAAGTGTTTGGGTGTACGGTTTAGTATTATGGAAGTTGAAAATTCAAAAGCAAGTTATAGGTAGCCTTTTTCAAGGTTATCCTTTGTCTAATTGATAGAAGACTTTCATTATCGAATCACTTTTAGAGGACTGTTGAAAATCAAGTGTCAACAGTGACCTCTACCAAGACATTATAACTACCCAAATTATACCACGACCAGTAATCTGATATAACATAATCCATAGTAAGTATTATAGTCATTCACATTATATTTATAATAACCCAAATTTGGGTTTATTATTATTATTATTATTATTATTATTATTATTATTATTATTATTATGAGGAAGAAGACAAAATAAGGACTAAAAAAAAGAGAGAGAAGATAAGTCAAAGTTGTGCATGTGGGTGTGTGTTTCATTAAGGGAGAAAGAGTTTCAGAGAAGGAAGAAAAGCGGACAATAACGGGAACGAATTAGTTTTGAGTGGAAAATTTCATTTTAGTACCAAAAATCTTTTTGTTCTCCATTAACCACCTAAACAACCTCATATTAACACCAAATTTGAACCATAACTTCTCCTCATCCTCCTCTATACTCTTATAGTTTTTGTTTCATGAAAACTAGCTCAAAATAGTACAGTTTAAGGAAAAAATAGTCGATCATTCTACCACCATTCAACACTATTCAGGTGACTTTCAGCCTTTAAGGTTACTACTAGCATGTTCCTCTTGTTAGTAGGAGTCTATAGCCACCAACCACACGTCCAATCTCAATCGTTTGAATTTTCTATAAACTTTTTGGTAATTTTTCTTTAATGTTCTAATTTGTAAATTTTGTGTATTTTTGGTGCATTTGAGGCTTTAGATGTGTTCTTCTAATTATTGTGAACGTATCAATATATTTAGTTTATTCGAGTGACCTAAATTCTGATGAGTAAACAGTATTGACTTGGAAATAATTATGAAACTATTTTTAATAAATAGGAGTTAGTCTAATTCCTTATGGATTTTGATAAATAATTCTCACAATGGCTGTGGCAAAAGTTGTTTAATTTCTGTTTAAATTAGTTGACTCATCGGGAATAATCCTTACTTTAAAATGAATTATTTAGGACATTAACAAGTCACTTTTAGTGATTCCTTCATTTTTATAATTTTTAAGAATTTTTAGAGGTATTTATTTAATAAATATTTTAGTTATTTAGAGAGTTCGGAAGTAAGAGGTGCCAAGTTGAGGTAGTCAAGGACACGTTGGCCAACACACACCACATGTGAGTTAATTTTATAAAATGTTTGTTGAAGATATGGTACTACAAAATTGAATATTTAATGTATTTTGATAAATGTGGTATTAATATTCTATGAATTTTATTGGCTAACCTTTATATATATATACACCGTATGAGCTATTATTTCTTTTTATTTATTGATGAGAATTTTGGAAAAAAATGCTTTTAGCTTTATTGTATTTTATTTAAATATTTACGTATTTTTTGGAGGATTGGTAGAACATGCTGTGTCATTAGGACCACATGTGCACGGGTATAAATCTGGGTAAAATATAGGTTAGTGTGTGGCTTGGTTGAGCTTGTGCTCTCAAGCAGTATTGTAAATTGAGCTCAATGGAGCTTATTTTCTCAGGCCGGACTGAGATATAAATTAGTTGAGCTTGTTCTCTTAGGACATCAATTTGGGTTAAGAGATTCAATTGTAGTTGTAACTCAGTTGAGATTGATCTCTTGGGACGATAGTCATTTATAAAAAGTAAGCCAAAAGGCTAATAAAATTGAGGTTTAGGGTTCTACCATAAACTCCCACCAAAGGTTTTATTTCATTAATAAATATTATGTTTGCACGATTTATTTTTCATCTTTAAGAGAGTTATAATTTTGTAAGAATATATATTTCTATAAAAATAATTTTATCGAATAAAGACTTTTGGAATATTTACCTAGAAAATGAATTTTATGGTATTAAATAAGTATTTTAAAATCTAACATGTATTTTATAACATTAATTCACTTAGTGAGGTCTGACTCCCCTCAATTTTGTTTTTCCTAGGATCTCACAGTTATACTGATAATTCTCATTGTCTGCACCGGGTGTCTTATTCTCTAGCTATATTATGTAGGTTTGTTTAAATATGTATTATGTGCTCGAATTCTAGATGCCACAGTAGTAGACAGTTTTTGTAATTTGTATTTGTGAATTATCTTATGATGAGTGTATTATGTTGGTTGTGTGTTGTGGTTGTAGTGGGGAATGAAAATATATAATGGAAGTGCTATTTACACTCTTTTACAAGTTTGAGATTGTCCTATATAAGGGAAATTCTATCGAATTTACATTAGAATTTTAGAGTTAATTATTTGTTTATTGTAAAAAAATATTCTTTAAGGCTTACTACGGGTTTCAGAAGCCTTACGCTTTCCCATTCCTTAATGTTAGTCACGTACCTTTAGGTTCAGGTTGTGAAAATATCTTTGACTAAAACATAAGGCATGATTTATGTAATCTTTATACAATTCAAGGATTTTATTTCTTAATCTTAAATAGAGTAATATTGATAACTCTTTGTCAACTCATTCCAATATGACCATGCATTTTTCCTCAGTTTAACTTATCAAGAGGCCTATTGATATCTTACTCAAAATAAATGAGGGATAAATTTCATCTCAATAACTCACTTTCCTCACATAACTCATTTTATATCCTATAATAATCTAAAATATCGTTTGGTTAGAGATAATGTTAGAATGTCTGAAAATTTTTTTAAAAATTATTATATAGAAAATTGTGGTGATTTTAGGTTAGAGAACTAAAATAATGCTAATATGATGAGAATCACTTATGATAATTCTCCATGCAACAATCTTATAGTGGGTTAATCTAGTACATTGTTTCTCAAATATGTACCTTTGAGTTGTCTTAATTTCTCATACACATGATTAGTAAAACATAATCATCAATCATGATCACACTAAACTTCATTCATTATTGTTCCAACAATATTGATAGACTAAAGATAATTTTGAATAAAATATAAGTTTCACCTAAGAGTTTTACTATTAAGTTGCATACTTGATGACCTTAAGTAAAATTAACTATTCAAGAAATAAAAATAATGAAAATATCTTTTTATTAATAAAATGGAAATATGATGATTTCAAAATATGGACATTAAATAATTAGTTTAAGGCATATCACTAACAATCTCCCATTTGTACTAGAACCAATTAACATTGAATCATATACCCTTTAACATAGTATAACTCTCATGTTATGAAAGAGGCTTAGTTTGTGGATCATCAACATGATCATTTGTAAGTACTCTCCATATCTTCACATCTCCTAGCTCAATAATTTCTGAAATGAGATGACAATGCTTAAGTACATGTTTGGATCATGGTGGCTGACCTATCTACAAGTGCATGCAATCTTCCAAGTATTAAACAAATTGATACCACAAGGATTTGAGAACTAACTATTGAATTACTTTTAGTATTTTCTTAGTTAAATGGCCGATTTATTGAATAATGGAAATGAAAGTAGAAATTTGAAATAAACTAACTAACTACACTCAAATTCACTATATAGAAAATCATTAGGACTTTTATCCTCGACTCAAACTGTCTAAAAATCATGTCAATTCTTTTCTCAATTATGAATTTCATTTAATTTCCAAGCATCTTTTAAACTATGAAAGTCTCTCTTAATCACTTTCATAATTAATTAATTATAAAAATTACCTAATCAATTAGCTCTCAGTAACTTAAGTAATTTATCACACTTAATTTTAAAGCAAAGCTTTTACAGGAATATTACCAATTGAATTGTCTCTCAACTAATTCAATTAATTAATAGATTGTTATTTTAATCTCAATACAATTAATCTCTTAATCTAACCCTATTTTCCAATTCATTTTAATGGGTGATTAGTCCAAAGAAAGTATCAAGTTTAATAATAATCAAAGAATGAGAATTGTTTAATCAAGAATTTAACCTAATTTGGTTCATATTGAGTCAAGTCTAAAAACCCTAACTAAATAATTTAGTCACTCATCGGAATTGGAGAAGAATATGAAATAAAAATAAGAGATTCAAACATATTCATTATGATATAAAAATTAAGAACAAATATAATAAATAAAAGAAAAACCTTTTTAATTCCTTTTTATTTTGGAAAATGCTTGTGTTCTTTGCACTTGAATCTCCCACTTTTAATCTCAGAAGAATCAATCACTTGAATTTCCAAATTATAAGTTTAAATCTAATTATAATGATGAAAGATAAAAATTCACAAAAGTATACATCTAACCAAAAACCTAAGCTCCTTCTCCTCCTTTTTTAAGAGGAATTAATTATCTATTTATATCATTCTTTCAAAAACCCTAAAATAACTTTCCTTTAAGAACAGCTTCGGTGCACACGGTTATTATGAATATGCACATGGTTGTGTTAAATGTGTTATTCTAACTTGAATAGAATTAAGCATGGTAGTGTGGCCAAATGCGCACAACCATGTCTGGTTGGCTTCTCTGCAGTCCATTATCCTTCAAATTAGGCATGGTTATGTCACTCCAGGCATACAACCATACTTGTTTAACTACTATTTATACCCAAATTTTGACAGTTTTTAAAAAATTCAATGATGAAGGATTCCTATTAATCAGATAAGGGGAAGCCTCTTCAAGAGTTTTCTCGGCATGCTCAAAGTTAGTGGAAACATAGAAAAAAGAAACCCAAAAGAAACAAAACATATACCAAACCTATACCTAAAATGGTAAAAAACCCATTTAATGGGCTGAAAATTACTAAAAAATGAGGGAAGAGCCCATGGGGACGACCCTACCCACAAGCTTAGGTTGATGAGCCACGATTGTGGGATTGCAAGCCAAGCTCGTGGGTCAAAATGACCCATTTGTCGTTGTATGGGACTATAATCCCACGCACATGGGATCATTCCCAAGGGCGTAGGATCATGATCCCATGCTTATAAGATTACCACCATGTACTTATAAAAATTCATTTTTTCCTTTTTTGAAAAAAAAAAAGAAAGGGAGATTGCCTACACTTCGAGGCATAAGTTTAGTGAGAGAAAAAACCATTGTTTTGGAGGTCTTTCCCATTCTCTCTCCCACTCCAAATACACTTGAATACCCATTTAACCAAACACTTAACCAAAAATCACTCTCTTTATCTTAGGGTTTAGACCAATAAATCCAAATCAAGCCACATCTTTGTCAAACCATGCATCTAGGGTAATTACCCAGTCCCTTTGAGGATCTCCCTATTGTTTTTATTATTAAAAACCATCATTTTTGCATTTTTTTAATCATTTTATTGCATTTTCGATCATTTTTGCATTTTATTCTTATTATTTACTTTGTTGTGATTTTTATGTGATGATGAAGTTTAAGAACAAGATATGTAGAAGGTATGGGTAGCTCAAGTGTGATTCGGGAGTGTTTGCATTCATTTTTGTATCATTTTCTTTCTATATTAAAAATGAGTATTTTGGTGTAAATTTAGCATTTTTATTATTTTTTTTGCACCATTTTAATTTTTTATTTTAATTTTTGTACTTTGTATTTATTTTATTATTATTTCTGTAATTTTTATTATTATTTCCATATTTTTCTCATTTTTCCTCTAATAATGTCATTTCTAGGAAATTCGGCATTTTTATCATAAAGTTTATGTTTTTATGGTAAAAATGTCAAATTTATCATATTTATTTATTTATTTCTGTCATTTATATTTATTTTTATAATTTTATTATTTTCTTTGTATTTTTCTTATTTTCTTGCATTTATGTCATTTATGGTAAATTTGGCATTTTTATCATAACGTATATGTTTTTATAGTAAAAATGTCAAATTCAACATATATATTTATATATTTCTGTTATATTTATTTATTTATATTTATTGTTGTAATTTTTATTATTTTTCTTATTTTTCTGGCATTTATGTCATTTATGGTAAATTTGGCATTTTTATCATAACGTATATGTTTTTATAGTAAAAATGTCAAATTCAACATATATATTTATATATTTCTGTTATATTTATTTATTTATATTTATTGTTGTAATTTTTATTATTTTTCTTATTTTTCTGGCATTTATGCCTTTTATGATAAATTTGACATTTTTATCATAAAGTTTATGTTTTTATAGTAAAAATGTCAAATTTATCATTTTATTTATTTATTTCTGTCATTTTTATTTATTGCTGTAATTTTTATTATTTTTCTTGCGTTTATACCTTTTATGGTAAATTTAGCATTTTTATCATAAAGTTTATGTTTTATGGTAAAAATGTCAACTTTATTATTTTTATTTATTTGTTTCTGAAGTTTTATTTATTCATATTTATTGCTGTGATTTTTATTATTTTCCTTGTGTATTATCCTTATTTTTCTTGCATTTTTGCCTCTCATGGTAAATTTGGCACTTTTTATCATAAAGTTTATGTTTTTATGGTAAAATTGTTAATTTTATCAATTTTATTTATTTATTTATGCACTTTTATTTATTTTTATTTCTGTATTGTTATTATTTTTAGTGCCCTTTTCCTTATTTTTATTGATTTTTCATCATTTATGATAAACTTATTATTTTTATTATAAAGTTCACATTTTTATGGTGAAAATAATATTTTTATCATCTCTATAATTTTATTCTGCATATTTTTATTCATTTTTCTATATTTTTATTTATTTTCATCATTTTTATTGCATCTTCATCAATTTTATTGTATTTATGCCCTTTTGTTGATAAATTTGTCCTTTTTATCACGAAGTTATTATTTTTTTTTTTGGTAAAAATGACATTTTTATCATTTTTTATTATTTAAATTCTATACTTTATTATTTTTATTTTTTCTATTTCTATTATTTTTTGCTATTTTTTAATCTCTTTTGATGATATCTTTATCTCTTTTATTATTTTAATTATGCATTTTATTACTTTTATTTTCACTTTGGCTATTTTTGTTATTTTGTTATTTTCATATCTTTTTCTTGATAACTTTACTATTTTTATCATAAAGTTAATATTTTTATGCTGGAAATAGTATTTTTATCATTTTTCCCATTATTTTATTTGCATTTTTTTTACTTTACTAATTACACCTTTATAATAAAAATGGTAATTTCATGTCAGAATACCCGAATTTTAAATTCTTGCATCATGTATATCCATTAGCATCCTTGTTTGTTTATTTGCTTTATTTTATTTTGTCTTAGTTATAAATATATAATTGCCTTAAATGTGGTGTGTGCTTGCATGTGTGGAAACTGTCACGACCCAAAACAGGGGCCATGACCGGCGCTAAGGAACGGGAATTCTTTCGAATCCAGAACCCGTAACAAGCCTAAAAATAAAATAAAGCATGTAATAATAACAGTAACAATATTATATGCAGCGAAAATAAAAATCATAAATATCACAATAGTATATACACCAACTGGATTTAAGTTAAATCTTATCTCATCACATAGATATATAAATCTTTTAATACAAATATAGTTTCAATATAATACATCTCTTTAAAATAAAATACATGAAATCCCACATTTAATTCACAACTACTGCAGTGTCTAGATTATAAAAATAAGACTCAAGTGGATAATTTACACAAAGAAGCCGAGGCGGAAGAAATCCGGCGTATCGACCTACTACTGAGGTCTGAAGATGTTGACTCTCCTGAAAAATAGTCAACAGAGGGGAGTCAGACCTCACTGAGTGAATTACTATAATATATATACATGCATACTAAATGACAATGCATACAGTCAACGGTATATATCTAATATGTACATATACAGGCAAATTCACACAGATGCAGTAAAATCATTTTTTATCTATTTAATTGAAAATCACAGTTTATGAAGGATCACATAGAACCCTAGAATATCGCAACCTCGAAAATAGTGTTAGACAACACTCTAGCCACACAGGCTCACTTATTCCAAAATATATCCACTTAATCCATTTGGACAGTAGACTGGCCCCGAGACACTAAGTCAACCGAGCTCCAGCAGTCTGACTGCCAGTGTGATTGGCCCCGAGACACTTGGTCAATCGAGCTCCAGCAATCACACCTCTAAACCATATCTCACACATCAAATAATCACAATCAATATCCACAAATAGGTTAGTAATATAGCCTAAATACTATAGGCGTACCGGTACGTACTCGGTCCTAGTGCTGCCCACTAGGTAGCACGTTCTATTGATATCCTTCATTAATAAATATAAAACATTCATTCATAAAAATAAATGATGCATGAAATTAAATAAAATAACATTATAAACCATATATATACTGGAAATATACCAAAAGTAAACCAGGTATATTTCGAGTATATATATGTCAAATGAATCCAATCAAATTGTAAAATAAGCTAGAAATATATTTAAAAATATTTTAAATATATTTTATTTACAAAACATGCATATAATTTAATATATACCAAAAATAAACCAAAAATATACTTAATATAAACTTAAGAAATAATCAAATTATTTATGCATATTTAATCAACATAAAACATGCATTTATAAATCATGCATCCTAAGCATATATATATATATATAGTATAGTAACTCACCTAGTACGCTCCACGAGATGGGTCCGACGGGCCTGGTCCACTAGCCCTCGGTCTCGGCGCAACTAAACAAACAATAACGACAGACATTAGAATAACCCTAACAGAAATCCTAGAATTCGATCTAGAGTATTAAACATAGAATTGAGATTAGGGTTCGACCGGATATCACGTTTTACGAGAATTCTACCGAAAATTCGACAGAACCTCCCCTGTAAAACGAACATCTCTCTACTCAAAAGAGTAGAGCCGACCCTGCAAAGAAATACACTTCGAAAAACAAGCTCAACACTCAACCACAACCCCTCGGTCGGACTCTAGACTACAATCTACCGATTGGGGTTCACAAACACAGAATAATTATGAAATACCAAAAATACCCTTATAATATAGAAATTCATTTTATATGTAGAAATTACATAATTAACCTTAAAACACAGTAAAAACTGATAGAAACTAATTTTATTAGAAAAATCGTATATTATATATATAATTGAAAATAATTTACGAAAAATAGTTTTAATTAGTTAAAAATATCAAATAATTTATAGAAATCATTTTTATACCTTAAATAACTATTAAAACCAATTAAATTACATTTTTAGCCAATTTTGTATAAAATTACCAAAATGCCCTTATATATATAAATATACTAAAATTACTTCAAAAATTCACCAAAAATTATACAATTATCCAAAATTAATTTTCTCAACATATTTATCAATAATATCAATAATTAAACTCAATTAACCAATTAAATTCAAATAAAAACACATTTAACCCTAATTTTCCAAAATTCCATAAACTCAAATAATTCAAACTAAATACTTAGAAATTCATAAAAATTCCAAATAAATTCCTATAATTCATTTCAACACCTAATTTAACCATAAATCATAATTTCATAATTTAAATAATTAATTTCCAAAAATTAGAAAATAATATTAAAATATTCAAAAATACCCAAAAATCCAAAAAATCTTCAAAAATTCCACAAAAATTCATAGATGTAGATTAAGCTACTAGGATCAACATTTGTGAAGGGAGTTTTCATGAATCAATCAATTCGAAGCTCAAAAAAATTAAAAACCCTAATATGACCGAATTGGAAAATTCGAAACCTAAGCAATTCTAGACCGTTTAAGCTCAAACCAAAGCTAGAATCACACTCACCGGAGCTCAAGGAGAAGAAAGAGACTGGCGGTGTCAAAAACGGTGGCTGGAATCGTGGTCGACGGCAAAGGGAAGAAGTTTCGGCCAAAGGAAGAAAAAGGAGCTGCCGGCGTCGGAGAAGGAGGCTGCTGGCGGCGGGGGACGGCTGGGAACGACGATGGCAAGCCGGGAGGCACACCGACGGTAGGTGGTCGGGATTTGCAGAGGTGAGGGGAAGGGTGGTCGGGCGCGGGAGGGAGAGGAAGAAGAAGAAGAAAAAAGAAAAGAAAAGAAAAGAAAAGAAAAAGAAAAGAAAAAGAAAAAGAAAAAGAAAAAGAAAGAAAAAAAAGAAAAAAAAATAAAATAAAATAATAAAATAATAAAAAAATAATTTTAATAATTTAATAATAAATAAAATAATTAAATAACAATAAATTAATAAATAAATAATAAAATATTAGGGTAATATTTATTAAACCCTAATTAAATAAATATCGCATACATACACGATGTTTAGTAATTTTAAAAATACGTATGAGTTCATGGAAGTCCGAAAATATATTTAAAATAATTAATAATAAATTATTTACGTGAAAATTTTCCTGAAAATGAAAGTCCCGAGAAAATTTTACGTAAAGCACTGTAAATAATACACAATAATTAAAATAGGTTTTAAATACATATCAACTCGTGAAAATATCATATATATATTCAAAAATTATTAACACTGCATATCCCGGTACAGTATAAAAATATTTTAAAATCACGGGATATTACAGTCTTCCCCCCTTACAAGAATTCGTCCCCGAATTCCAGAAAACAAGATCAAGAAGGAAAGAGATACGGGTAAGAAGCTCGCATCTCAGCTTCAGTCTCCCACGTATGCTCCTCAACTCTGTCGCTATGCCACAGAACCTTGACCATCGGAATCTACTTCGATCGCAATTGTCGAACTTGATAATCTACGATCGCCACAGGTTCTTCCACAAACGTCAAATCTTCACTCACTTCTACACTGTCTGACTACAACACGTGTGAAGGATCTGAGATATACTTCCTCAACATCGAGATATGAAATACTGGATGCACTTGTGACATACTCGGAGGCAAATCCAATCGATATGCAACAGTGCCCACTCTCTCCAGAATCTCAAACGGTCCAATATATCTCGGTGCTAACTTACCCTTCCTGCCAAATCTCATCACACCCTTCATCGGAGATACCTTCAGAAAAATGAAATCTCCAACCTGAAACTCTACATCTCTACGCCTAGGATCCGCATAACTCTTCTGTCTACTAACTGCGGTCTCTAATCTTTGCTTAATCACGGCGACTTTCTCTGCAGCATCCTGAACCATCTCAGGTCCAGTCAAAGCTCTCTCACCAATCTCGTCCCAACTTAGAGGGGATCTACACTTCCTTCCATACAACGCCTCATATGGTGCCATGCCAATACTGCTATGGTAGTTGTTATTATATGCAAACTCAACAAGTGATAAATGATCATCCCAACTACCTCCCAAATCCAAGACACACATCCTCAACATATCTTCCAGTGTCTGGATCGTCCTCTCAGACTGGCCATCTGTCTGAGGATGAAAAGCAGTACTGAAATCCAACCTAGTGCCCATCGCTTCCTACAACTTCTGCCAAAAATGAGAAGTAAACACCGAACCTCTATCTGACACAATGGACACAGGTACTCCATGAAGGCATACGATATGCTTCACATACAACTTCGCCAATCTAGCAACTGAATATGTTGCTTTCACAGGCAAGAAATGTGCAAACTTCGTCAATCTATCTACAATCACCCAGATGGATTCGTATCCATCCTTTGAACGAGGTAAACCTACCATAAAATCCATAGCTATCCTTTCCCACTTCCACTCGGGAATAGGAAGAGGCTGAAGCTTCCCAGAAGGCTTCTGATGTTCGGCTTTCACTTACTGACACGTCAAACACTTAGCAACATAATCAGCGACATCTTTCTTCAATCCATCCCACCAGTATAAATCTCTAATACTATGGTACATCTTAGTAACACCTGGATGTGCGCTATAAGCTGTAGAGTGTGCTTCCTCTAGGATCTCTTCTCTCAAATCATCCACATCAGGAACACACAATCTACCATTGATCCACAACACACCATCATCATCAAGTGTGAAATCAGTGAACTTCCCTGCTCGAACATTCTCTGCAAGCTCTTCTAGAATAGGATCTTGGCTCTGAGCTGCTTTAATCCTATTCCTCAGTATAGATCATACTTTAAACTAAGCTAGCAGTCCACCTGATCTACTAGTCTTCATCATCAGACCTTGATCCACCAATAGATGCAATTCCTGGATCAATGGTCTCCTCTCAACACTGATGTGAGAAAGACTACCTGAGGACTACCTACTCAAGGCATCTGCTACCACATTAGCTTTACCCGGATGATATAAGATCTCACAATCATAATCCTTCAATAATTCCAACCATCTTCTCTGCCTCAAATTCAGATCTCGCTGCTGAAAAATGTACTTAAGGCTCTTATGATCAGTAAATATCTCACAAGTCACCCCGTACAAATAATGTCTCCAAATCTTCAAAGCAAATATCACTGCAGCCATCTCAAGATCATGTGTAGGATAGTTCTGCTCATGCTTCTTCAACTGCCTTGAAGCATAGGATATCACCCTTCCATTCTGCATCAACACACAATCAAGACTAATTCTAGAGGCATCACAGTAAACTGTGAACTTATCCACACTATTAGGCAAAGCTAATACTGGCGCTGTGGTCAACTTCTCCTTTAACAACTGAAAACTATTCTCACAAGCTTCTAACCACTCGAATCTAACATTCTTCTGAGTCAAGCGAGTCATAGGGGCTGTAATTCTGGAAAAATCCTGCACAAACCGCCTATAATACCCGGCTAAACCCAGAAAACTCCGAATCTCTGTGACAGAAGTAGGTCTAGGCCATTCAGATACTGCCTCAATCTTCTGTGGATCAACCTGAATACCTTCTTTAGACACTACGTGTCCAAGAAAAGAAACACTCTCCAATCAGAAATCACACTTCGAGAATTTAGCACAAAGCTGATGATCTCTCAATGTTTGTAGTACAATCCTCAAATGATATACATGCTCATCCATACTCCTTGAATATACCAGTATATCATCGATGAAGACTACTACAAACTGATCCACATATGATCTGAATACCCTGTTCATCAGGTCCATAAAAGCTGCTAGTGCATTAGTCAAACCAAAAGACATCACCAGAAACTCATAATGGCCATATTGAGTGCGGAATGCTGTCTTAGGAATATCAGATTCACTGATACGCAGCTGATGATAACCCGACCTCAAGTCAACCTTGGAAAAGAACTATGCACCCTGTAGCTAATCAAACAAATCATCAATCCTCGGGAGAGGATACTTGTTCTTCACTGTCACCTTATTCAGCTCTCTGTAGTCAATGCACAGTCTCAGGGTACCATCCTTCTTCTTCACAAACAAGACTGGTGCACCCCAAGGAGAAACACTAGGTCTAATGAAACCTTTATCCAACAACTCTTGCAATTGTTCCTTCAACTCTTTCAACTCTGCAAGAGCCATTCGATAGGGTGGCATAGATATAGGAGTAGTACCTGGTACCACATCTATACAGAACTCAATCTCTCTATGAGGTGGTAAACCTGGCAACTCCTCGGGAAAAACATTAGGAAACTCACAAGCAACCGAAACATCTGTGAGCGACAACTTCTCCACTGACGTATCCCTGACCAATGCCAAATATCCCTGACAACCCTTCTTCAACAACTTCCTAGCCGTAATAACAGAAATAAGATTCTAAGGTGCTGAACTCCTATCACCAACAAACTTAAAACCTTCTTCACCAGGAATTCTAAAAGTCACCTCCTTATTCCTGTAATCTACCATGGCAAAGTGCTGAGATAACTAATCCATTCCCAAAATAACATCAAACTCCATCACATCCAACAAAATCAAATTAGCGGGTAATTCTCTATCTCCCACGAGAACTGGACAATCAGAAAGAATAATATCGGTGTCCAAGGAATCGCTCAGAGGAGTGGCAACAGACAAAGGAAAAGCCATCCTCGAAGCTTGCCAACAAGATTTAGAAGCAAAAACAGGAGAAACAAATAAATGTGTGGCACCCGGATCAACCAAAACCCATGCATCTAGATAACAAACAAAAACAATACCTGCCATGACTGCATTAGATGCCTGAGCATCCTGCTGAGTCAGATGGAAAACTCTGGCCTGACCTCGACCTCCCTGCTGACTGGTAGAAGCCTGGCCAACACCTCTGGCACCTCCTCTAGTATCTCTACCATGACTCTGCTGTGGGACAAACTGAGTGGAACTCTGATGCTGAGCTAGTGGTAACTGAAATGGCACGGGTGCAGCACTAGCAATCGACTGCTGTGGGAATCGTGGAATCTGCTGCTGCTGATACCCGGAATAAGGACATGATCTGGCAAAATGTCCTGTCTGCCCGCATCTGAAGCATGTCAGTGGTGTCAGATAACACAGTCCTTGATGGACTCTACCACAAGTCTGGCAAACACTGGCCGCTGATCCAGAACTACGACCACTGCTGCTGCTCGAAGCACCTGACCCGAATCTGAACGATCTACGCTGACCTCCACGGCCATGTCTACTGCTCTGATGCACTCGCTGCTGCTGTCTCTGACTCTGCTGAGTTGAACCTCACTGCTAACTACTCGATCCAACATGAAAACTCGAATACAGAGTAGCCTGCAATCCACTCGACTGAACTCCTAGCTGGTAATAATCAGGCATCGCTCCCTGCCTAACTAGTCTCAGCTCAATCTCCTTGGCCAACTCAATCACAAACTCGAGAGTAAGGCCTGCAGTAGGCATATCGGTAAAAGCAGAACCTAAACCAGTAACGTAGGTAGTGACCGCGAAATACTGATCTCGCATCAGATCCTCAGCATATCTACCCAGACGAAGAAACTCTCGGGTATACTCCTCTACAGATCGATCTCCATGAGAAATACTGGTCAAACAGAGACGATAGCTCAAACGAAGAGGCTCTGGACAAAATCTCCTCATAAATCGCTCTCGGAACTGAGCCCAGGTCATCGTCATCATATAAGGCTGGATCATCTGAATGAACCAATCTAAGGCTGGTCCCTCAACAGACAACTCAACGATCATGATTCGCTGGTACTCGGTATGAGCAGTCCGAGTCCTAGTCTCAATCGCATGCAAAAAGTCTAACGGATCAGAAGTACCATCGAAAGCAATTCTGCCAACTCGGGCATAGAACAAAGCTGCCTCAGGGTCAGACATACCCTGCTGATAGGCAGGCTGAACAGGCTGAACAACTGGAGGAACAGGAACATCAAACTCAGGCATAACAGGCTCCTCATCCTGTAACTCTCTCTGCCTACGGCGACCTGTCGCTCCTCGAGGTCTACCTCTGCCACGACCTCTACGTCTAACTGGCTGCTCAGGAGGTAAAACCTCATCCTGGAAAGACTCATCATCCTCAGCCTCAACAACCGGTGGAGCGACACGCGCTCGCCTCCTCATACTGAAAAGATAAATGGAAAGATTCAGACAAAATAGACAACGGAGGAATAACGCAGAAAACTAAGCAAGGAATACTTATCAAAACGTACTCGAACCTAATTCACTGCAGTAGTTCAACAGAAAACACAATTCGAAAACTAGGGCCACAACTCACATAACTAAGCCCTGACACAGAACTCCGCTGTGATACCAACTTTGTCACGACCCAAAACAAGGGCCATGACCGGTGCTAAGGAACGGGAATTCTTTTGAATCCGGAACCCGTAGCAAGCCTAAAAATAAAATAAAGCATGCAATAATAACAATAACAATATTATATGCAGCGGAAATAAAAATCATAAATATCACAATAGTATATACACCAATTGGATTTAAGTTAAATCTCATCTCATCACATAGATATATAAATCTTTTAATACAAATCCAGTTTCAATATAATACATCTCTTTAAAATAAAATACATGAAATCCCACATTTAATTCATAACTACTGCAGTGTCTAGATTATAAAAATAAGACTCAAGTAGATAATTTACACAAAGAAGTCGGGGCGGAAGAAATCCGGCGTATCGACCTGCTACTGAGATCTGAAGATGTTGACTCTCCTGAAAAATAGTCAACGGAGGGGAGTCAGACCTCACTGAGTGAATTACTATAATATATATACATGCATATTAAATGACAATGCATACAGTCAACGGTATATATCTAATATGTATATATACAGGCAAATTCACACAGATGCAGTAAAATCATTTTTTTATATATTTTATTGAAAATCACAGTTTATGAAGGATCACATAGAACCCTAGAATATCGTAACCTCGAAAATAGTATTAAATAACACTCTAGCCACACAGGCTCACTTATTCCAAAATATATCCACTTAATCCATTTGGACAGTAGATTGGCCCCGAGACACTAAGTCAACCGAGCTCCAGCAGCTGACTGCCAGTGTGATTGGCCCCGAGACACTTGGTCAACCGAGCTCCAGCAATCACACCTCCAAACCATATCTCACACATCAAATAATCACAATCAATCAATATCCACAAATAGGTTAGTAATATAGCCTAAATACTATAGGCGTACCGGTACGTACTCGGTCCTAGTGCTACCCACTAGGTAGCACGTTCTATTGATATCCTTTATTAATAAATATAAAACATTCATTCATAAAAATAAATGATGCATGAAATTAAATAAAATAACATTATAAACCATATATATACTGGAAATATACCAAAAGTAAACCAGGTATATTTCGAGTATATATATGTCAAATGAATCCAATCAAATTGTAAAATAAGCTAGAAATATATTTAAAAATATTTTAAATATATTTTATTTACAAAACATGCATATAATTTAATATATACCAAAAATAAACCAAAAATATACTTAATATAAACTTAAGAAAAAATCAAATTATTTATGCATATTTAATCAACATAAAACATGTATTTCTAAATCATGCATCCTAAGCATATATATATAGTATAGTAACTCACCTAGTGCGCTCCACGAGACGGGTCCGACGGGCCTGGTCCACTAGCCCTCGGTCTCGGTGCAACTAAACAAACAATAACGACAGACATTAGAATAACCCTAACAGAAATCCTAGAATTCGATCTAGAGTATTAAACATAGAATTGAGATTAGGGTTCGATCGGATATCACGTTTTACGAGAATTCTATCGAAAATTCGACAGAACCTCCCTTGTAAAACGGACATCTCTCTACTCAAAAGAGTAGAGCCGACCCTGCAAAGAAATACACTTCGAAAAACAAGCTCAACACTCAACCACAACCCCTCGGTTGGACTCTAGACTACAATCTACCGACTGGGGTTCACAAACACAGAACAATTATGAAATACCAAAAATACCCTTATAACATAGAAATTCATTTTATATGTAGAAATTACATAATTAACCTTAAAACACAGTAAAAACTGATAGAAACTAATTTTATTAGAAACATCGTATATTATATATATATAATTGAAAATAATTTACGAAAAATAGTTTTAATTAGTTAAAAATATCAAATAATTTATAGAAATCATTTTTATACCTTAAATAACTATTAAAACCAATTAAATTACATTTTTAGCCAATTTTGTATAGAATTACCAAAATGCCCTTATATATATAAATATACTAAAATTACTTCAAAAATTCACCAAAAATTATACAATTATCCAAAATTAATTTTCTCAACATATTTATCAATAATATCAATAATTAAACTCAATTAACCAATTAAATTCAAATAAAAACACATTTAACCCTAATTTTCCAAAATTCCATAAACTCAAATAATTCAAAATAAATACTTAGAAATTCATAAAAATTCCAAATAAATTCCTATAATTCATTTCAACACCTAATTTAACCATAAAACACAATTTCATAATTTAAATAATTAATTTCCAAAAATTAGAAAATAATATTAAAATATTCAAAAATACCCAAAAATCCAAAAAATCTCCAAAAATTCCACAAAAATTCATAGATGTAGATTAAGCTACTAGGATCAACATTTGTGAAGGGAGTTTTCATGAATCAATCAATTCGAAGCTCAAAAAAATTAAAAACCCTAATGTGACCGAATTGGAAAATTCAAAACCTAAGCAATTCTAGACCATTTAAGCTCAAACCAAAGCTAGAATCACACTCACCGGAGCTCAAGGAGAAGAAAGAGACCGGCGGTGTCAAAAACGGTGGCTGGAATCATGGTCGACGGTAAAGGGAAGAAGTTTCGGCCAAAGGAAGAAAAAGGAGCTGCCGGCGTCGGAGAAGGAGGCTGCTGGCGGCGGGGGACGGCTGGGAACGGTGGTGGCAAGCCGGGAGGCACACCGACGATAGGTGGTCGGGATTTGCAGCGGTGAGGGGAAGGGTGGTCGGGCGCGGGAGGGAGAGGAAGAAGAAGAAGAAAAAAGAAAAGAAAAGAAAAGAAAAAGAAAAAGAAAAAGAAAAAAAAGAAAAAAATAAAATAAAATAATAAAATAATAATAAAATAATTTTAATAATTTAATAATAAATAAAATAATTAAATAACAATAAATTAATAAATAAATAATAAAATATTAGGGTAATATATATTAAACCCTAATTAAATAAATATCGCATACATACACGGTGTTTAGTAATTTTAAAAATACGTATGAGTTCATGGAAGTCCGAAAATATATTTAAAATAATTAATAATAAATTATTTACGTGAAAATTTCCCCGAAAATGAAAGTCCCGGGAAAATTTTACGTAAAGCACTGTAAATAATACACAATAATTAAAATAGGTTTTAAATACATATCAACTCGTGAAAATATCATATATATATTCAAAAATTATTAACACTGCATATCCCGGTACAGTATAAAAATATTTTAAAATCACGGGATATTACAGAAACTAACCTTTGTTTTACAGGCTTATTATAATAGGCTTTTTTTTTCCTTTTCTTTTCTATTTTGATGTAATGAATAGAATAGGAATTTCCAAAGCAATGTAATCCTTAATCCCAATTCCTCTTTTATTTCTATTTTGGATGTATTTATTAGAATAGGCTCTTTTTTTGAGTTGTAATCCTTAATTCCTTTCCCTGTTTTTATTTTGATTATTTGCTTGCTTATTTTGATTATTTCTTGTATGCTTGCGTGTTACATGCTTACATGGTTATTTGCTTGATTGATGGATGCTTGTTTATTTATTTTGTACTGAATGCTTGTCAATCGAACTATCCCATGCTTTATTTTCAATTTAAGTTGATTAATAATCAAATGTGGTAAAATGCATCATAAAACCAAAATTAGGGTGAAGTAATGAGTAATTAAGTTATGTATAATAAGGAACAAGATAAGTAACTCCTACCCCTCGAACTCAGAATCTGTGGTTAGGAAAGTGAGTTCTTGGTAATTCACTTTTTCTCGATTAAAATCGGGTGGTGACTTCAATCCATAAAGCCTATTTAAGTAGACCCTCCCACAAATAATAACAACCAGTAGATGATCACCATTAGCCTGTGTGCTCCGATATCACACTGATCCTATTGTCCCTATTCGTACTAGAAAGTGGGCAGCTCCCTATAGGTTTTTGGTGACTCCACTGTGGAGAATCTCTAGTTTAAAGGGTATGAATGAAAGACTATTTCCTATTATACAAAACTTATTTACTCATCTTCATAACAACATAAATGTATTTCAGTACACTCACCACGTGCACCCTTAGTCCCTAATCCCTCGATAATATTGAATGACATTGCAACCGTGATTCTAAATGAGTCATAGGGTGACAAAGATAGTAATTATCACCTTTAGCCTTTACTCGATTAAGAAAAGTTGCAAGGCTTACAGTTTTGCCACCCGACTCCTAAGTCCAAAGTGGGGTATAGTTTTTCTTGAGTAGGTAAAAGAATGCTAGACTCTCTAACCAGAGTCTATAACCTTAGTCATATGAGGGCATTATTGCTAAGGGAGCGCAAGTCGTAAGCCCAATACTACCTATATAGATAAACTAGTAGAAATCTTCCTTAGGATCCTATCTAGCTTTTGCATGCTTACCTTGTCCTAATGTTATCCATTTAACCTGACATTTACAAATGCTATGACATTCCTAGCGTCTGTCACCATTTATTGTCATTATGTTAATTCTTATACATTGCCTACGCTTAGATTAGTGTGATCCATATCTATTTTATATAAGTTTGATACATAAGGAATGACAAGAGTCATGGGCGTCAGCTTGGATAGTCCACAAGAACTGGTGAATAATGATGTCTTTCGATGATGGAACCTAGAGAAGTCATTCATTTATTTTTATTAGATCATGTGGATGAATTAGGAATTCAACTAGATTGTGGACTTTCATACTCAAAGAATCAAATTATAAACTACTGAGTGACATTCTTATATTCCCTAGTAACTATAATGAATGTCAATAAGGGGACACGAACTTAGATCCCTTATGCTAACTATAATTCCTGTGCTCGTAGGCGCACATGAACTATAGGCATCACCTGTGACCTAATGATTAGTCCCTTTATTGACATTGTATGTTTCCCTTGAGTACATTTGAGTATTACTCCATGGTTTATCTTTTGAGTCTAATCAACATGAATGGAAACAACCTAGTCTGAGAGTGGAACCATAGTCCCATAATGGCTATGATTCAAAAACCCACCTAGGATAGAATTCTTAACCACATGGAGTGATAAGGTCAAAGGGATTGATTGCTTGTGTTTGGTTTATCATTTTGTAAGTTTTTCAAAATACCCTCATTTGTTCATTTTGTTTTTTCTTTCTTTCCCTTTTTTTTATGCATACGTACATACATACATTCATAATGGAATTTCACTCTGAGCTAACCCATGGTTTTCTTATAGCCATATCTCACATTATCACTTTAGTAAAGTTATGGCCATCACGCTATGCATACATGCTAACTTGTTTGTTTTGCAGAACACGATATATTATGCACATATGCATCATCCCTTTCCTATTTTAACTATTATATTTGTACAGAAAGATAGCTCTTAAAAAGTCATGTAAGCTCAAACCAACCAAGTCATTATTAGTCCCACTGCTTATATGATCGATCTAACCTAAAAGAATGGCTTAGAATACAAAAGAACAATTGAGGGATGCCCTTAAGAAGATGGTGAGTAATGGATCCTTTTATGATTTTCTAAAGAAAAAGATGAAAATTGAAATGGAATAACTGATCTATGATAAGGATGACTAGGGTGAAGCTTATGAGTCAATTAATGTAAGGGTTGATGAAGGAAAAGGCATAATGCCCACTCCATGTTTATTTGCTGAGATGATGAATATTATTAGGTAATGAGAGGAGCACCTCCTCCACCTCCTACTAAACCATTCAATTTGACTAAGTTTGAGCCATTAGAGGAGGTTAAGATACTAGCCAACAAGATGGCTTAGCTCGAATTCTCACTTAAGGAGAATAATGAGCTGTTGGGATTACATTGATGTTTCATTGTTTAAGGATGAACCTCTACCTAAAGATTTTAAACTACTAAATCTCATTAAGTTCAATGGTACCGAAGATCCCTGAGTCCCCTTAAGATAGTATACTACTTTCATGACTTCTATGAATCTCATTGAGTCATAAATTGTGAAGTTCTTCTTTACTTCACTTGAAGAAGGGTCGAGAGCATGGTTATTTAATCTAGAAGATAAAATAAAAAATGTCTAGATGCTCCTTGCTTAAAAATTTATTAAGCAGTATAAGTATAATACCCAACTAGATGTTACTAGGTATGATCTGGAGACTACAATATAGAAAATTGGAGAGAGTTTTTCATACTATATAACTTGATAGAGAGGAAAAACCACTTTGATAAGAGACAAACCTTTAAAAGATGAACAAATAGAGATGGTAATTAAAGGAGCTCTACCCCCATTTTTATAAATGATGATGTTTGTCCATTATCCCACCTTTAAAGCACTTCACCAAGCTAAAATCCAAGTTTAGGATTAAGAAGCCTCACAACCTAAAAATCTCTATAGAAAACTAACATAACCTAGCCAAAATGCTTGTACCATTGACATAAACCTAACTATCAATGCCCTGAGAAACAAAAAATACTCAAACTTTAGCCTACCCTTATCCAAAGTTTTTTAGAGACTTCAATAAAAAGGCCTTCTCAAGCCCCTAGAACCACGACCTTTGCCTAACCCTCTACTAGCATGAATCAACCCTAATCTTTATTGTCACTACCATCAAATGTCTACCGTAACACTAATGATTGCTATATCCTAAAAGACTGAATCCAAGACCTCATAGACTTTGGTAAGATTAAGGATCCTGAAAACCAACCCTTTACCCAATTATCAAAAGATGTTGCCTCTAGCATCTTATGCCATCTCTTTTGGGTTGCCTAAGACCTTTTTTAAGAGCTCCATTCGAGACATATCTAAGAGTGAGGAAGTAAAAGCTGAGAGGGAAAAGAGGAACTTTTGGCAATACTGGATGTGAATCTCATAGTACTTATCTATGAGTTGAGTGGTGATGAAACAACTCCTTCCACCTATTAATATATATCCACGCTTCTTTTTTGCACACCTCATGTAATGATGCAAAAGTGTCTTAGCTAGTTGGCAATAATATGAGTTAAGGAAGTCATCGATGACCACAGAGCATTTGAATCTGAAGAAAGAAGTTCAGGACTTGTTGGGACAACCTTTTAAAAAATTTTATTTTAAAGTAAAGTGCATTGCCCCACTTTCAATTGTCATTAAAAAGGAAGATACCATACCCTCTGTATGGGGAGAAGAGTTTAATGAAGAAGATAAGCAAAATAAAGTTATCATTACTCAACTGATAGGTGCACTGTATATGATGGGAATCAATATATGGTATAACTTACATGAAGAGCTTTTGACTAACCATGTGACTAGAAGTAAAAGGGTGTACTAACCCACTGAGAAGGATTTGATGAAAGGAAAAGAAGTTTCCAAAGAAACTACAAAGGAGAGTGAACTAGTGATCTAAATAAAAAAAAGATTTAGTTTTGAAATAGCTTAAAAGGACCTACGCTCAAGTCAATATCTAGATCTCTTGATGACATCAAAGAAACATTGAGATACCCTAGCATGTGCTTTGGATGGTGTAATTATTTCTTTGGACATTTCCCCTAAAGACATTTCCCTCCTGAAACCCGATAATGCTATTTCTTTCTTTGATGAAGATTTGCCATTGAAAGGGAAAAGTAATAATAAACCTTTGTTCATTTAAGTGATTATGAAAGCTAAGAAGACTTCCTGTGTCATGGTTGATGATGGGTTGACCATTAATGTTTGTCCACTCAAGCTACTCCATAAGTTTGGTATAATGGTTGAAGATCTTAAAGCTTCTAATATGATATCAGAGCTTATAAAGACTCTAAAAAAAAAGTAGTGGGGACCTTTAAGGCTATAGTCACTATAGGAAAAACGGAGTCTATTATTGAGTTTATAGTACTGGACATTCCATTTACTTTTGCTCTGTTGTTAGGAAGACCTTAGTTCCATCCATTGGGAGGAGTACCATCCACTATGCATTAAAAAATGAAGTTTCCACTCAATGGGAAAGTAGCTACTATCGAAGTTGAGACTAATAGTTTAATCGCATACATGAATATGACCCCTCTAGCTTTGCAAGTGTTAATAATCAGTGAAGATTAGGTTAGTCCAAAAGTGGTAGCCATAATGAAATGGATGAATTATGAATCAAGAACTAGGCTTGGAAAGAAGAAGAGTGGAATCTCAGCACTACTAGACTTTAAAATGTAGACTAGCAAGCAAGGATTAGGGTATGATCCAACCACTGATAAAGGAAAGAAAACCACTTTCATCTTTGAAGACCACTCTGAGTGTCAAGGCCAGTTGGAAGAATGGGAATGCAATAGGATCAAGAAACCTAGCTTTGAGATTTTTGTTACAGTCGACAGTATGAAGAAGGAAAAAGATCAAAAAGTGGAAGAGGAAATTCCTCTTGAAGAAATTGAGCACGTCTTACAAAACATGAGGTTGGAAGATGAGATCTCTAGTCACACTGACATTGCAGCTCTCATTAAGCCCAACATATAGGAAATTCTGTTTGAGTATGCACCTATTTCTGATGATATTTATATTGATAATCTATTTAAATCTTTTGATGTACTGAACTCTAAGTATGATGCAAAGAAATATAATTTTTCTTACTTGTGTGATTTGTCTTATGATAATGATGAGCATTTCATTGAACCTTACATGAGGATTTTTGACATTCATTCTATTAACACTGAACCATTTAACATGGGAACAAATGAAAATCCTTGAATATTGCATATTTCAAAGGATGTTACCCCTAAAGAAATGAGAGAATTAAAAAAATATTAATAAAATATTCAAAAGCATTCACTTAGACATACAATGACATGCCTAGCATTGACAGAGACATCGCTCAGCACTACATTCAAATTAAGAGGGACATAAGCTACTGAAGTAGAAATTATAGAGACTGAGATCAAAATGGGCACAATTGGTAAAGGAAGACATAGAGAAGAAAATTAAAGCCAAATTCTTAGAGGTAGTAGATTATCTAGAATGGTTAGCTAATATGGTTCTAGTGCCCAAGAAGGATGGAAAAGTAAGGATTTGTGTAGACTACAAGGATCTTAATAAGGCATGCCTGAAGGATGACTTCCCGTTGCCTCATATAGATATGTTGATCGATAATACATCTACATGTGCTATGCACTCCTTTATGGATGTTTCAAGATACATTCAAATCCTCATGGCAATCATTAACAAAGCTAAGACAACCTTTATCACTGAATGAGGGATGTACCATTATAGGATAATGCCTTTTATTTTAAAGAACACAGGCGCAACCTATCAAAGAATGGCCACAACAATGTTCCATAACATGATATATAAGAAAGTAGAAGTCTATGTCGATGACATGATGGTGAAATTGAAGACTCTAGAAGAACATCCTACCATATTAAAGAAATTCATGCAACAAGTAGACAGGTACAACTTGAGATTGAATCCTAAGAAGTGCGTGTTTAATGTAACTTTAGGGAAGATATTGGGATACATAATCAGTTAAAAAGGAATTAAAGTTTATCTAGACAAGGTAAAAGCAATTTGAGAAATGCCAACACCAAAAACTAAAAAAGAGATTCATGGATTCCTAAGAAAACTACAATTTAATAGCATATTCATAGCTAGATTAACTGAGGTGTGTGAGCCCATACTCAAATTGCTTAAAAAGAATCAGTCAGTTGTGTGGAATGAATAATGTCGTATTACCTTTGATAGAATTAAAGACTATCTCATGAATCCTCCAATTCTAAAACTCCTAGAAATGGGAAAACCTCTAATTCTGTATTTAGCAATTTAAGGGAACACAATATGAGCTATACTAACCCAAGAAGGAGAAGCATAGGCTGAGCATGCAATCTACTATTTGAGTAAGAATATGTTACCCTATGAGGGGAAGTATAGCCAGGTTGAGTAGATTTGTTTAGCAATGGTATAGGCAATGAAGAAGCTGAGGAATTACTTTTAGTCTTACAAGATTCAAGTAGTTTCAAAGTTAGATTTGATGAAGCACTTGTTTGAAGCTCCTTCATTAGTTGGGAAGCTGGCTAAATGGTTGGTGTTACTCATAGAATTTGACATTGAATACCTTACTAAAAAGATAGTAAAGGGAAGAGCAGTGACTAAATTTCTAACACTAAACTCGGCTTTAGATGATTAAGAGATAGAGCATGAGTTTCTTGATGACCTTACTACAATAATCAAAACCCAAGGATGGCAGATGTATTTTGATGGAGTAGTGAATTAGTTTAGAGTAGGAATAGGGGTAATATTATTGACCTTAAAGAATCAAGTAATCTCGATAGTAAAGAAACTGACATTTTAGGTTACGAATAATAAAGCAGAGTATGAAGCATGCGTGATGGGAATAGAAGCACTGTTGGCCCTAAAGGATATAGAAGTGGAAGTTTTGGGAGACTCAATATTAGTAATCAATCAAGTAATAGACGATTGGGATTTAAAGGAGCCACACCTAATGTCGTACTTAGAGTATTTACAATAGTTAAAATAATCCATTTAGAAATACAAATTTATTCACTTGTCTAGAAATCATAAACAGATGGCAAACGCTCTGGCATTGTTAGCATCAATTTAGGATGGATCAATAACTATGCTAATAAAGTTGCATATACTATTAAAGTCTAATTAGCCATGTCACAAGACTATGAAAGTAATGGAGATAAGAGAATATAGAAGCCTTAGTTCTATGATATATAGCAATACTTAGACAAACATTACTAGCTTACAGGTGCAAGTGAGAAGGATAAGACAATCATTAGAAAATTGGCCATAAAATTCATTCTCCAGTAAGGCACTTTGTACAAGAGAACTTCGAATGGGATGCAACTACATTGTTTGGATGAAAATGAAGCAAAAAAGCTAATGACAGATGTTCATGAAGGGGTTTGTTGTCCACACATGAATGGTCTAATGCTAGCTAAGAAAATAATGTGACAAAGGTTCTTCTATATGACAGTAGTTGAAGATTGTGTTAAGTTCACCAAGAGATGCCATAAATGTTAGATTCATAGAGATATCATCCACCTTCTGCATTTAGAATTACATACCATGTCCTCTCTTTGGCCATTCTCAGTATAAGGACTTGACATCATAGGAGAAATTCATCCTACAACTTCTAATAGACATATATACATCTTAGTAGCAATTGATTACTTCATTCTCTATGAATATGAAATTTGTGGCATCTCTTGGTGAACTTAACATAATCTTCAACTACTATCATCTAGAAGAACCTTTGCATTCATAATTACATACCATGTCCTCTCCTTGGACATTCTTAGTATGGAGACTCAACATTATAAAAGAAATTCATCCTATAGCTTCTAATGGACATACATACATTATGGTAGCAAGTGATTACTTCATAAAATGGGTATAAGCCAAATTATCTATCAAATTAAGGGTAAAGAAAGTAGCCAAGTTTCTAGCAAAGAATCTATTATACAGATATAGGATTCCCCACCAATTGATTTTGGATAATGGGGTACAATTTTCAAGGAGAAGTATGGACACTGCTTGAGAAGTACAAGGTAAACCACTATAAGTCATTGCCTTATAGACTGCAAGCTAATAGGGCAGTATAAGCAGTAAACAAGAACATTAAGAAGATCCTTTTGAAGATGATTGAAACCTACCATGACTGGGCTAATAAGTTACTATTTACTGTTTGAGGGTATCACACGACAATGAGAACATCTATAAGGGCAACTCCTTTCTCATTGGTATATGGAATAAAAGTTATACTACCAATTGAAGTGGAAATGAAGTCACTAAAAATGATAATCGAAGTCGACTTACTCAAGGTGAAGTGGGCAGAACATAGACTAATACAGTTGAATCTGATTGATAGTGAGACATTAAAAGCACTCTATCATATTTAGCTCTACTAAAGAAGGATTGTAAGGGCTTTTGATAAGAAAGTGAGGCAACATGACATCAAATCCAGAGACTAGGTACTGAGGCAAACTAAGCAGAATGCACCAGATCCAAGAAGGTAGTTTAGACCTAATTAGGAAGGGCCTTATTTGGTTAAGACTATTCTTTTAAAAGGTGCAGTTAAGTTAACTGATGTTGATGGGAATGCATTCTTATAATGGGTTAATATTGATAATCTAAAGCGATAATACTCATAAAAAAAAGAAAAAAAGGAAAAAAAATGAAATGTTGAGGAGAGGTAAAATACTTAATCCCCGGACTCTTAACTCCTTCAATTGAGCTCATAACCTTTAAATCTCGCTCTGGTAATAAGTGGCCTCCTACTGACGAAGCCCCCCATCACGCTCCTACATCATCCTCACATGCTCACGTTGCATCATAAGCATACATGCATTAACATACAATCATGATATACATGGATACATATATTACTATGTGATTAGCTAGGTACATGAAGAAATGAAGAAGTAGTCACATGAGTCTCTACAGAATAGTGAACATGAAGTTCACCAAGCCTAAAGCACATTGATACCAGTACTTAACCATCTCCTGAAGAACCTATAAACAAAAGCAGTAAGTGAATGACAAGCCAAAAGCAACAGAGTAGTAAAGATGGAAACTCATATAGGTAGTGTTCTCTAGGATAAAGGCCAAAGGCTCAGTAGATGTAAGAAATATATGAGTCACCACTCCACCATGGAGGCTATACCCTTTAACCCTTAGAAGAAAAGGTAGTACAGTGCTCCTATAAACCATTTGAGTAGCCTCATAAAGGATACCAATAATAGTGCCAGCTGCCTCTGTCCCACTAAAGCTCTTCGTACCACCCATGCCTTGAGCCCTCTTCGAATAATGCTATTAAATATAAAAAGAGAAGGTTATAATAAAAAGATTAATAATAATGGCCAGTGTGAAGAAGCAGTAAATGAAAAATGAGATATACCTAATGAGCAGAAGAAGAAAAAACACTAATAAATGGAGTAGGAGGAGCTGCTCAAGACCTTTAATAGCACCATCAATCAGCTAAAGGATAAGGCTCTCTACATAGGAAACGCCCTCTGGCTCCTAATGCAACTGATGATCAGTCTCGACCAATGCTCCCTCTAAAGTAGGACCTACCATGTCCTTCCCCCAAAACATGTCAAAGGGAAGATCAGAGGAACCTGACATGTAGTAGGCACTTTATGCCAATCAATAACATGCTCATTAGGGTACTAAGCGCAATCTATAAGAGCCATAAATAGAATCCTCCTGCTGGTGATCCCCACAACTCTACAATGTCGATCAAAATGTCATAGGGTAATTGTCCCACCACCAATGGAGATGAATCTACTATCATAAAAAGAAGTAAAATATGAAACATGGAACACTTAAAACAAAGTCAAGAATAAGTTATAGGCTAACCCTCTTAAAGGTGAGCTTTATAAGAGTAGCGCGAGTTGCCTCTAAAGTCCGTGCAACACCTCTCTAGTTCTACACAGTCCTGATATAAAAGCATAGAAATCCCTTTCACAACCTGATAGCCATACCATGAGGGGTTAGGATGCAGAACTTAAAGGCCTAGAATGCAAATTATAAATAGCCAATCCACAAAAAGAATAAAAAGAAATGCTAAAGCGTTAGCAATAACTCATATTAATTACTAGCAACACATCATAGACCTAAGAGTTGTCATTGTATGCGTCATTTAGTCTGTGAAAAAGATAGCCAAAGGTAGGAGATCCCCAATCGTACTCCCTCAGAGCATCAAGATCTTGAAGGAAGGGAAGTAGTCATGAACCACCAATATTGTTCATATTAGGAATTATCATAATGCTCATTAAATAAAAGATGAAGCACCTAGCCCATTGCTCGATGCCTAATGGTCCTTCTCTAACCACTACCTTGCACACCTGATAAAGATGCTCATATGAAATCAAGCAACCTCTGCTAACTTTGAACTCAAGGTTGCAACTAAATAGCTAAATACACAATGCTACTAGATTGTCAGGAACCTCGAATGGAATCAGTTGACTAGAAAATAAAAACCTTATGATGGTAGTGAAGTCGAGGGGCATGATCGTCATTTCTCTAAATTAAAAGTGGAAAGTGTGCATTCAATCTGACCACCTCTCAATTAGAGTAGTCATAGCGGCCTACCAACTCCTTAACATCTCAGGACTGTCCAACATTCCATCCAATAATCCTTCAAAATCTAGGTCATGAACTTGATCTTGCACCTCCCAAGGCAACCCCTGGTAAAGCCTCTTAGCTCTAGTGATGTTACCAAGTAGCACCAGTAGAGTCACGATAGCTTAAAAGGGAAGTTAACATCAAAATAAATTTTTGCTAAATTTTTTTCCCTATATATGGTAACAAATACTAATCACTATTCTACTTGTGATTTATAAGTAATCGATACCAATATGTATAAAGCTAAAGCTAAGCAATAAGGTTCTAGCATGAAACCTAAAGAATTTACAATATTCAAAGGTAGAGTAAAGGAATCCTAGACATGCTAAGGGAAGTAAAAAAAATTGGAGTACTTACCCATTGATAATGTAGCATCCAAACATGCTCTGTTAGGTTTAAGACTAGAGGAATCTTATGGCCTTAAGTTACCCTATGTCTTATACAGTAAGTCAGCATAGGCTTATAATAAGTAGCACCACCCACTGTCTGACCCTCTAGATCATTTAGACCCAATTCATCTAAGTCAATCCTGAGATCTGAGGGGACATACCCAAAATCATCAGCACCTCCTTACATATGTATATGAAAGTGAAGGAAGCCTAAATAAGTTCAGAGAATTCTAAAAGAGAAGAGAGATAAAAAAAATGTGAGAATGATGAAAAAGGAAAAATTGAAGCCTTTTATACGCCCTAGCTCCATGGGATCAATTTGAAACCATAGGCATGGGTTTGCTCCCATGCATGTAGGACCACTAACCCAAGCTCAAGGGTTCATGCTCCCACCTATATGGGATCAACCCATGAGGCTATTTCAAGTGTGCCAAGGCTTCCAAGATGCACGCTTTGACCCCCCCCCCCCCCCCAAGGCTCTAAAGACGCTTAAGAGACACTGCCAAGGTCTAGAACCTACAACATGAGCCCAAAGGTCTAAATCCCATAACTCAGGGAAACTTTAAGAGCCAAGAACCCACAACATGAGCCTAAAAG
Organism: Mallotus nudiflorus; assembly: GCA_947683625.1. Taxonomy (NCBI): domain Eukaryota; kingdom Viridiplantae; phylum Streptophyta; class Magnoliopsida; order Malpighiales; family Euphorbiaceae; genus Mallotus; species Mallotus nudiflorus. Next base: position 194,684 of record CANTUR010000625.1, read on the forward strand.
TGACCACACAAGGCATAAAGGTGTTAGGGAAGTCTTCTGTGTCACCATATTTTAAAATCTTTAAATGCATCCATACATTCAAACATTCACACTCGCACTTGCATTTCATATATTATTTCTTTATGCTCTTAGAGGTGAACCCACACTAGAGAGGGGGCACATAGAAAAAATGAACCAGTCAACCTCGACAATGGCTATCTTATTGAGAACCGTGATGCAAACGCAGCGGAAAAATTAAAATTTTGTCACGTTCCCAAGCCTGGATCCATGTAATTCGACTAATTGATTAAATCTAGGGTTTTTAATAATCTTACCAAAACGCAGAAGAGGCAAGATTCTCTGGAAGGATGAGAGGAGGTTCACACTGGTGACACCTTACCTCGAGCTTTTTGGCTTGGTTGTTCGGATCAAGACATCTCCAAAAGGATGCATACTCTATAGGTATCCACACGAATAGCCCTTCACAAAACGAATTTGAGTGTGTGTGCTAGCAACCTCTTGACTGTCTCACAAATCAAGAACAAAAGGAAAAACTCTATCTTTGTTTTCTAAGAGGAAAGAAAACAAATTTGGAGGCAAAAAAAAGTGTGTGAAACCCTAGAGAATATAACATATTTATAGACTCCAAATTAGGGTTTCACTTACCAATGACCTTTTTGGTAATTTTCCATTTATTATATTCTGATTTTGTTTAAAAACAAATCAAAAAATAATATCTTATTTATTTATTTAAAATAACATTTATCTTAAATAAATAAATAAATAAATAAAACACTTTAATTTTTTATTTCTACAGAGTTTATTTTGGGCTTATTAAACCCATATCCGTTTTGGGCTTGTTCTAAGTGTGTGACCCTGTAGGTTCACATAACATTGGCAGTGGGCCTAAATCTCTATTTAGGCCTACAAGTCATAAGTGGCCTCTAGCAAGACATTATGACTACCCAAGTCATGTGAAGTCAATAATCCGACATAACCTAATTACAGTGAATTTTATTGTCCCTTTATCACATGATATCTTAATTGAATATAAGGCATAAATGTCATCCTTATATAGTTCAATATTATGACTTGATTCCAAGTAGACTAAAAATGATAACTCTTTATCAATTCATTTCAGCATGGCCATGCATTTTATTCAGTCTAACTCATCAAGGGGCCTTTAGGTATCTTTCTCATATTAATGAGGGATAAATTCCTTTTAAATCACTCACATTCCTCACATAACTAATTTTATATCCAACAACATTCTTTTAATCATCCGGTTAAAGACAATGCTAAAATGTGTCAAAACATAAAATAGCTATGTAGAAATCCATGATGATTTCAAGGTCAAAGGACCGAAATAAAATTACTGTGATAAGAAATACTTATGACAATAATCTATGTAGTATTCTCATAGTGGGTCAATCCAGTACATGATCTCTCATCATGTACCTATGAGTTGATTTAATATCTCATATTTATGATTAGTAAAACATAACCATCAGTCAACATCATACTTGCCTTAATACTTTAATATTCATATAATGAATAAATGGCTAGGGATAATTAGAATAGAACTCTTATTTTAATCTAAGGGTTTTACTATCAAGTCACATACTTGATGGCCTTAGTAAGAATTAACCATTCATGTAATTATCATAAAATCAAATGATAATATAAGACCTCTTTATTAACAAAATAAGAAAGTCAATACATAATCACAAATGATTGACCTAGTGCATATCACTAACATATCTCACCCTAATGAAATTTTTAAAATTTCCTAACTTTAACTAGCAACTTAGAGCCAAGATTCTCAACTTTAATCAATATAATGTTTGATAGCCTCATGAAGGATAGAAAATCCACCAAAAGAAAAGTCATTAGGGATCGAGGAGTCTAGGTTGCCAGTGATTATCATGTTGGGCCTAGGAAGAGGTTCAAATGCAAAAAAGAAAAGAAATGAAAAAGAAAAAAAATAAAAAATAAAGAAAAAAAGAAAAAAAGAAAGGAAGGAAATAATAATGACCATACTCAATCTACTCCAATGCTCAAACCATAAGTAATAGTATTCAAAGAACTCTTTAACAACATTCATGCTAAGTGACAAAAGGTGGGGAATGCTTTAGAAGAGAAAGAAGTGTGATCAAAGCATATACTTCAAAGAATGACATAACATTAAAGGTTGCCTTGTATGTTGTGATTCTCAATGACCTTGCTTGCTGTATTTACCTTCTAATAATGTGGGATGCTTGCTCTCCATATAGTAATAAAAAAAATCCTTGGAAAAGGGATGTTGATCGAACCTCAGAGAAATGGTGAAAACCACATTAATGTGAGGCAGATGTAGCCAAGTTGACTAGAATTTCTTGACACACGTCCCTCACTAAGAAAGGTAAGCCACTGATAGCACCAATGAACTTACATATATCATAATTTTTCAAACCAAGTTATATTATGGGGCCTTGATTTTATGAACACCACAATCCCATAACAACTCTCATAACAAGTTTTCAGAAAAGTGGCAACCTTTATGAAAAATGTTACATACATTTTGGTTTTTCAGAAACCTAGCACTTTAAGCCTATCAAGGCTATATAGTTTACCCATGCTTATGACTTAGATAAGGTCACGACACCCCACTTTATAGCTTAGTAAAGGTTACAAAGCACCCCTATGAAAAAGGTTTTACAATCTCACTAGTTTTCAAAGTTTGCTCTCATATAACGATAAATGTTTGTTTGATCAATGAATGTGGAGTAGGGGGTTACCCCAAAATAGTTCTCATCCCTTATGTTTTTTTTTTCAAAAAATTCGCTTAGAGTAGGGGTCACCCTGTAGATCCTAAGCTTTTATCTCATGCATTTTCACTTAGAGTAGGGGGTCACCCCGTAGATCCCGAGTTCCCATTTCATGTGTTTTCAAAACTTGCTTCATGTGCATTTACAAGCGCTGGCTTGATCAACGCACGCAAAGCAGAGGGCAACTGTTAATACCTAATTTTTGATAGTTCTCTAAATATCTAATGATGAAGGATTCCTATCAATCACACAAAGGGAAGCCTCTTTGAGTTTTTTTCCGGTGTGCTCAGATTGAGTGGAAACCTAGAAAAACCATAAAGAAACAAAAAATATACCAAACCTATACCCAAAATTACAAAAACCCCATTTATTAGGATGAAAAGGACTAAAAATGAGGGAAGAGCCTATTGGGATAGGCTAACCCATAAGCTTAGGTTGATGATCCATGAGTGTGGGATCATGAGCCAAGCTTATGGGTCAAAATTACCCATTTTTCGTTGTGTGGGACCATGATCTCACGCATATAGGATGACTCCTAAGAGCATTGGATCATGATCTCAAGCTCGTGGGATCACCACCCTATACCTATAAAAATTCATTTTTTCCTTTTTTGAAAAAAGAGAGATTGCCATACACTTCGAGACAGACATTTAGTAAGAGAAAAAACTATTATTTTGGAGGTCTTTCTATTCTTTCTCTCACTCTTAACACACTTGAAGACCCATTTAACACAAAAAATTACTCTCTTTGTCTTAGGATTTAGACCATTAAATCCAAACCAAACCATATCTTTGTCAATTCATGCATCTAGGGTAATTACACGGTCCCTTTGAGGATCTCCCTATTATTTTTATTATTCAAAACCATAATTTTTGTATTTTTCTTCTTTTTTTTTTTTTTTTTTTTTTTTTGCATTTTCCATCCTTTTTGCATTTTCTTCTTATTATTTACTTTGTTGTAATATGTGATTTTTATGTGATGATGAAGTTTGAGGATAAGATATGTAGAAGGTGTGTGTAGTTCGGGTGTCATCCGGGAATATTTGCATTCATTTTTTCATTTTTCCATTATTTTCGCATCATTTTCTTCCTACATTAAAAATAAGCGTTTTGGTGTAAAGTTAGCATTTTTATTATTGTTTTTGCACTATTTTAATTTTTTTATTTTTATTTATGTAATTGTTCTTTATGTTATTATTATTTCTGCAATTTTTATTATTATTTCCATATTCTTCTCATCTTTCCTTTGCTAATGTCATTTATGGTAAATTTGTCATTTTTATCATAAAGTTTATGCTTTTATGGTAAAAATGTCAACTTTATCATTTTTATTTATTTATTTCTACAGTTTATATTTTTTATATTTATTGCTATAATTTTTATTATTTTTCTTGTGTATTTTCCTAATTTTTTTTGCATTTATGCCTCTCATGGTAAATTTGGCACTTTTATCATTTTTATTTATTTATTTATTTTTATATTTCTATATTTTTCTTATTTTTAGTGCTCTTTTCCTTATTTTTATTGATTTTGCATATTTATGATAAACTTATTATTTTTATCATAAATTTCACATTTTTTTGGTGAACTTATTTTTATCATTTATGTAAATAAATAAATAATTATATAATTAAAAGTAATAAAACACAAAACACAAATGGAGGCCAAGCACAAGGTTAGGTCGGCATTCCAAAAGTCCATACCTAATTTTTGAACCCAGTCTCTAAGGATGATTGTTGGGGCCCTCCATGGGATCCAATTGTTATAAAAGTATGTCCTGGATTTTACTCTGGTGGCGACTCCACCTCTGATTTGGGCTTTAAGTCTTAATTGCATTTCCCAAGTGGGCTTTGAGCCAATACAATGTCATGGTTGCCAAACACTTGGGTGCTTGCTGAACCTTGCTGCCTATAATAGTGTTCATTCCTGCCGTTAAAAGGTAGAATGGTTACAATGTTCTTTATTCGCCATTGATGGTAGAATGATCTCTTAGAGTTTTCTTCTTCTTTTTTTTTAGTTTTTTTAGCATCATCTCTTGTCTATACAAGGTATTTGGACAAATTATTAATGTACATAAATATGAAATTTTGTTTAATGGGAATAATCTTATCAATGTGAAATACCAAATTGTTCAAATTTGGAGAATAGAGCAATTTGAAAATCTAGGTAATTACTTGGGTCTACTAATTAAGTGGGGAAGATCCAAAAGGCAAATGTGTCAATTTCTTATGTAGAGAATTCTAGATAAAGTCCAAGGGTGGAGGAGCAAAATTATTATCTTTAGCAAGTAGAGAGTTGCTAATCAAGGTTGTCAATCAAGCAATACCAAGCTACATAATATTAGTCTTTAAGCTTCCAATCAAAGTCATTAAAAAGATTAAGAAAGATATTAAACTATTTTAGAGGATGTTGAACATTTGCATAATCAATTATGATACCACTTATATTTAACTTTAACAAACAATGTTTATATACTAATGAATTTTGCTTAAATGATTGAAGTAAAAGTTAGATTTAGAAGACTTCAAAATGGAGGTGTATGAGCTTCTGCCTTTTGTGGTATTATGGTGGGACAAGAATATGATTAGTGTGATGTCCGGGCACACATGCCAATGGTGACCATCTACTAATTGTTGTTAATTGTGGGAGGGTCTACTTGAATAGTCTTTGTAGATTGGAGTCGCCACCTGAGACTGAGTCGGTTGAAAGTGAATCAAGAACTCACTTTCCTAATTGAAAATTATGGGTTCAGGGGGTAGGAGTTACTTATCATATTTCTTACTATACATTTCTTAATTACCCATTACTTCACCTTAATAATGGTTTCATGATGCAAATTGATTTGAATTACAAATTAAAATATGGGATAATTGGAGTTGGTGTGCATATATCATGAATAAATAAATAAACATTCGTCAACCAAATAACTAACAATGCAAACAAGTAGGCAATTAGCATACAGCACACAAGCAAACATACAATAAATAATCGAAATAAACAAAAAAAATAAGCAAAATAAAAACTGGGAAAGGGATTAGGGATTACAGTCCTTGGAAAATGCCTATTCTAATAAATACATCCAAATTAGAAAATAAAAGGGGAAATTGGGATTAAGGATTACATTTTCTTGGAAAAGCCCATTCTATTATTTACATTAAAATGAAAAAATAAAATAGAATAAAAATTCTAATTTTGTAATAATCCTACAAAACAAGGGTGACCTGTCACACACATGTAAGCACACATCACATTTATGATAATTGTATATATTCTATTTATCTATAATTTAAATAATAAAGATAATAAAGCAAATTGAAAAATAAGGATGCTAATGTAAATGCATAATGCAAGGACTTAAAATATGTGTATTTTGGCATAAAATTACCATTTATATATATATAAATGTAATTAATAAAATAATAAAAGTGTGCAGATAAAGTAATAAGAAAAATGATGAAAATACTATTTTCACCATAAAAATATTAACTTTATGATGAAAATGGTAAATTTATCAAAAGAGAAAATGGAGTACAGACTCGGATTCATGATACTGGCTTCTATGACTTTATCTTGGCACTCCCAGCATAGCAAGGGTGTATAGACTACCAGCCCTTGCATGCCCTAATGGAGAGGTGGTCTGACATTACCCACACATTTCATCTTCCTTTTAGGGAGTTTACCCTAGACTTGGTGGCCTTTATCGCAGTTACTAGCATCGCTTGTGCTAGGGATTCTATTCCTTTCAATGTCAACCTCCACCAATTATCTCCTACCTATCTTAATTTCATAGAGTTTCTACTTAAGGTGGTCCTATACATGAAAGGGACCCACACAATAAGCTCGAGTTGATTAGGAGCTTTTACACCAGCGTTAGAGTTGAGGCGGCCACTACACCCCTACAAATCGACTAGGTGGTGTGTGCTTTCCTCGTTTATCTGCTGGGCACTATGCTCTATGTCAACATAACTAGCTCTGTGGACTTGAGCTTTTTGATGCCTCTGAGGGATTTAGATTTGGTAGTAACTTATGAGTTAGGGCAATTGTGCCTTAACTTATCTTTATAGGAGCATGGATGAGTTGCTGCATGAAGCTAGGCAACTCTGTAGTTTTTGGCACACCATACTGGTGTTTTTTTTTCTCTTTTCCTTTTATATTCCATCCTAATTATTGCTATGCAATTTCACTAACAACCCTTTGCTTCTTTTGCAAGACTGGGCTCTAAAGCTGAAGTTGATAGTGGGGATTACCAGGGTCCTTGATACTCCCTTCCCTACGATGGTGAGGTAGGGTCCTAATTGGGCTTGGAGGAGGCCTGTGGCTCATGTTCATATCCACCGTGAGTGGCTGAACATGCTCACTTACAATGAGGTTGGTACCTGCAAATGTAACTGGAATTAGTAATATATTTATTAATTAAATTCTTCCACTTACTTATTTATTCTTGCAGCTATGTCCGGACTTATGGGGCCCTCAGGCAAGGTGGAAGTAGGTCATGGTTTGCTTTATCCCTTTATCTAGGAAGAGGGTTTTGCTTAAAGGCCTTAATTGTAAAGCTTAGTTCCTCAGGGAGAGGATACATCAGTGGTGGCTAGGTGCCCGAGTGAGGCATCCACCTCTTACTCCTCCCCGGCATATCTTTTGGGTGTATGAGTTAGAGGGAGATGAGCTCAATCATGCCCTGTAGGGAGAGGATGTCACAAACTATTGTGAGCGGAGGAAGTCTCACTATGTGGAATTTACAGGCTCATCTTTTACAGTGAGTGCCTCTTCCTGCACCTACACTTCAGTTGAGCATGCAATGTTTTATTTTACTTATTTTATATTTCCTAATTTCTTGCCTTTTATCATGCTTTGATAGGATCAAGATGAGGACAACTAGGCTAGAATCATTTCCCTTGAGTGCCAGCTTACCTCGCTTCAAGTTGAGGGCGATGAGGGGGAGGGGGTAGCCGACGAGGAGTCTGAGGATAGTAGTGATGATAGTGGGACTAACCCTGTTGATACTTCTGCAGATGAGCCAACTAATAAGAATATGGATGAGCCAACTGATGAGAAGGCTGATGAGTCTGAGAGTGATGAGTATATAGGGCCCTCTCAAGATTGTTGGTAGTGTAAGGGTGCTATGCTAGAAACATTGGATGCTTTACATTGTCATCCTATTATTGTTTGAATTGATTCTTTTTATTTTTACACCTTCATATTTTGCACTGGATGGATGAGAATTATCACTTTCAAACTCAATTTTTGGTGAAATTTTGAATGTATGTAGGCATTATTATCTCTAAAATGTTATGTTCTGACTTTACATGTGCAACCTGAATAAGTTCCAGCGATATAAAGATCCACTCTACTTGTCATGGGGGCATTGCCTCTATATAAAGAGGTGATGGATAATTCACCTCTTCTTATAGAGGCGCCACCTGAACACAGAGGTGATCACCTCTACAAGTCTTTCCTGCAACTATAAAAACCCCCTAAATCTTCTTTAAAATCCCTAATTTCTCTATCTCGCCACTTCCCTTTATTCTCCTCTCCCAGACAGCATTCTAACCCCTAACCATGACCAAGAAAAGCTTGAAACAACTACAACCGATTTTGAAAAGTCTAGATGGCAGATTATGGGCTAGAATAGAGTCATTTCACCTATCTTCCTTCAGATCTCTACATGTTATGAAGATTAACTTCTCATTTCTCCATGTTCTTGCTCAGTTTTGGGATCCTTAAAGACATGTTTTTCGGTTTAATACAATGGAGATTTTCCCCTACTAGAGGAATTTGAAGCTATATTGGGCTCCTAAATAGATTCTACTCAAAAGATTGTTATTCCTTTAGTCATAACCCCTAATTTGCACATCATTCAATATTAAATGGCCCTTTAATTATCTCTTTGCCACATTTTCAGCAATGAAATCCTAATGAGCCATTTTATGGAAACTGTAGCGGCTGTATATAGCAACGAGGTTCCCTAGCCTTGAATGATAGCACTTTACCTGTATGTTTAGTTCTTGTTAGTCTCCCCTTCTGGTGACTATGACCCAAATATCCTTCATGTTTTGGATTAAGTGGAGAGTGGACTGAACCTTTTCCCTCTTATTCTAGCTGAGACTATCATTGGGCTCGATAACTTCTCTGAGACCAGGTGATTCTTTAGGAGTCCTTTTCTACTAGTGGTGAGTCCCTTCTTCCTTTTATCATCTTTTGCTTTCCATCATTCTTACCCATTTGTCATTTCTATAGGCTTGGTTATAAGAGAAATTGAGGTTGCTTGAACCACCCAGAGACATTGCTCACTATAAGGCCAAACATTATCATACTAGAAGACTTCAGCCTGTTCCAGAAGATACTCACAGCTAGTTGTCTACATTCCCTGATACTCTGATTCAGTGGATGTTCCCATGGTGGAGACTACAACATGTGACCCTTCGATCCTATACTTGTTGTGTTCCTTTAGTTGGACTTTATTTTGCCACCTTCTATAATCTGACATGGCTTTGTAGGAAATATGGGCAGAAACAACTAATTGTGGAACTAATGCATGAGTTTGAACTAGGGCCTCTTTCTCAAAACTTTTTGGACAACCTAGTTGCTACTTGGCCTCATAGAATCATCCAAAGGTTCATTGACTACAGTGGAGATCAGTCTACTGATAGCCAATACAAGGCATGGATTCAACTACAACAAGTGGAAAAGGATGAATATACAAGAAACAGAAGGACAATGGCATTACAGGCATTGAGTGCCTAGGGAAGTCAAAAGAGAAGCAAGCGATATTAGTTTAGTTTATGAAATTTAGTCTTTCTATGTACTTTCTTGCCATATGGGATTTCCTTTTGAGTTAGATAATGTGTAATAAGCATTTAATGTAATATTTTCAATAATAAAGGCAATCCATTCCATTTAATTTAAGCACAACGCAACTATACAATTTTACTTCTTACATATCTCCTGTCATTAATTGGCTTGCCCTTGTAATTTTTCCAACTAACCATTTTTTCTTCCTCTTTCTCTCTCCTTTTACATGTCCTTTACTTTTACTTGGACCGCCTTTTCAAGTTTTCAATCCAGCAGGACTTTTTACTTTTTCCTTTTTCTGTCTCTAACTTTTGCCTAGATAGCCTCTTTTAAAGTTTTCTCCCTAGCGAGACTTTTACAAAAAGTATGTCTTGAGCTTGTCCATATTGATGGGCTCTCTAAATTCATTTCCCTCTAAGTTAGATAGAATAGCAGCGCCTTTGGAAAATAACTTCTTCACTTGGTAGGGACCTTCCTAGTTCAGCTTAAATTTCCTCTGTGGATTAGTTATGATTGGCCCAAGTCTCCCTATTTGATCTTGCCTGGCTTAATCTCCTTATTATAAGCCTAAGCTATCCTTTTTTGGTACAACTAAGAGTGATACATGGCCTTCATCCTCTTTTCATCCAACAACATCAGTTGTGCTAATCAAATTTCTACCCACTGATAATCAGGGATTTTTAACTCTAGGAGAACCCTTAATGATTGGATTTTAACTTTAACTGGCAACACAACTTCACAACTATATACTAGAGAATACGGACTGGCTCCTATTGACATTCTAGTAGTGGTTCTATACCCCTATAATGCAAACTATAGGTAACTTGCCCAGTCTTTGTAATTTTCCAGTATCTTGGCCAAGATTCTTTTCACATTCTTATTTGTTGCTTCTACGGCCCCATTCGCATGTGATCTGTAAGGGGATGATCTATGATGCTCAATTTTGTATTCTTCAAACAAAGTGGTCATTTCTGCCCTAAATTTAACACCATTATCAGTGATGATATAATGAGGCAACCCATACCAATAAATTATATTCTTCTTTATGAACCTGGCCATCTGTTTCGCCCTTATAGTTGTGAATGATTCAGCTTCTACCAATTTAGAGAAATAGTCAATCACCACTATAATGTAACGATGACTGTTGGATGCTTTCGACCTTATCTCTCTGATAATATAAATTCTCCCAACTGCAAATGGCTAAGGAGAAGTTAATCCTTGCAGTTCCATACAAGGCAGGTGGCTCACATCACTATACACTTGGCAGTTGTGGCATTTCTTTACATACTTCATGTAGTCTGCCTCCATGGTTAGCCAAAAGTACCCTTAATATGTTATTTTTTTTAATGAGGATTATCCCATTCATATGCAGCCCACATACACCCTTGTGAACTGCCTCCATGATTTTTTGTGATTCACCCTCATTAATGGATCTCAAGTGCACTCCAATTGGCATCCTTTTGTACAATACCCCGTTATGGCTAATGAACTGTTGAGATAACATCTTTAACGACATTCTTTCTTTTCTATCAGCTTCCTTAGGGAATTTTCCCATCTCAAGATACTGCTTTAGATCATAAAACTAAGGCTTCTCTGCTGGGTTGATCGACATTATTATGATCTCCTCATAGCAAGGAATCTAGGCCATTAATAAGATAAAAGGCTTCATTTTTGCTTATTTGCCTCCTTCCCATGTCGAAGCTAAAGTAGCCAATGCATCTACCATCTAATTCTACTCCCGGGGTAAGTGTATGAATATGCATTGTGTGAAGGACAACAGGATCGTGGCTAAATAATCCTAATACAGCTTTAGCTTATCTTCCCTCACTTCCCATTCCTTGGTGATCTATTTCACTACCAGCATCGAATCCCTATACATTGTCACCTCTTCTTCCTCTATATTCCTAAGTGCTTCCAGACCAAAAATGCAGGCTTCATATTTAGCTTGATTATTAGTGACCTCAAATTCCAGCCGCTTTGCCATCAGAATTACTTCTCCTTCTGGCAAGACTAAAATCATACCAATACCTGCCCCTCTGCTATTCATTGCTTTGTCAAAGTATGTTTTCCATATCTGGATCTCTATTGCCCTAAGATGTTTATCCAAAAATTCTAGCTCCCATTCTTGTCCATCATCTACCGGATTCTAGGCCAAGAAGTCTACCGCAGCTCTAACTTTTATTACCTTTTTAGTAACATAATCTATGTCAAATTCAATAAGTAGAACTAACTATCTAGCTAATTTCCCTATTAGTGATGAAGTCTACTCGAGATATCTAAAAGGATCGTGCTTAAAAACTGCTTGAATCCTATAGTACTATAAGTAATGTCATAGCTTCTTTCTTACCCATATTATAGCCAGGCAGGTTATTTCTACTAGACTATAGTTGGCTTCATAGGATAGAAGCTTCTTACTCAGATAATATACAACATTTTTTACTCTCTTTTCTCCTTTTTGAGCCAACATTGCACCAATCGCATCTTTCTCTATAGCCAAGTACAGAATTAAAGGCTTTCCTGGTCTTGGCGGCTGCAAAACTGGAGGATTCAATAAATATTGCTTAATAGTTTCAAAGCCTTATTGACACTTCTCATCCTAAATGATCGACTGATTCTTCTTTAAGAGCTTGAAGATTGGCTTATAAATGGTAGTCAATTTGGCTATGAACCTGCTGATGTACTATAGCCTTCCTATAAACCCTCTGACTTTTTTCTCATTCTTTGGTGTAAGCATTTCTCTGATTGCTCTAACTTTGTCTAGATTCACCTCTATGTCTTTCTGATTGACAATGTGTCCCAATAGTTTCCTAGGCGTCACCCTAAAAACACATTTCTTCGGATTCAATCTGAGGTTATAATTTTCAACACTTACTAAGAACTTGTCTAAGGCTTTAAAATGCCCTTCTCTAATATAAGATTTCACCATCATGTCATCTACATGCACTTCTATCTCTTTGTGGATCAAGTCATGTAACAGTGTAGTAGCCATTCTTTAATAAGTAGCCCCTGCATTTTTCAAGCTGAATGGCATAACTGTGTAATAGTAAACACCCCACTCAATGATAAAAGAAGTCTTTAACTTGTCAATCACTGCCATCATAATTTGATTGTATTATGAGAAGTCATCCATAAAGGAGTACATGGCGTTGAAAGCTACACTATCGATTAAGGTGTCAATGTGTGGTAGAGGAAAATCATCCTTTAGACAAGCATTGTTCAAGTCCTTATAGTCCACACACATCTTGACTGTACCATCTTTCTTGGGAACTGGAACTATGTTAGGTAGCCACTATGTGTCATCTATCACTTCTAGGAACTTTTCTTTCAGTTGTTTTTCTACTTCTTCTTTGACTAAGAGAGCCCATTCTGGCCTTAATCTTCTCTTCATCGGTGTAATGTGAGAATATATGGGAATCTTGTGTTCTATAATCTCTCTATCGATCCCAAGCATATCCTCATAGCCCCAAGCAAATACTTTCTATATTCTTTTAAGAGTTTCTTTCATTTTTTCTCTCTCATCAGGAGTTAAGTCAGGAGCAATAAGTATATTTCTAGGGTTATTACTTGTGCCTAGATTAAATGATTCAGTTTGCACTAAATTAATGTCAAACACATGCAAAAAATGATCATCACACACAGCATAACCATTAGGAAACACATTGCACAAGTAAGCATAATCATACTTCATCATATTAACTTTAGAAAGAAAAATGTCATCAATCTCAAATAAATTAGAAAGAGAAAATTCAATGTCATCATAGAAAATATCCATAATAGAATTAAGGACAAAGGCTTTTAAGTTGAATTCCTCTTCCTGGTCAATAGCGTCCTTCAACTCTACCGTAGGAATGTCCCCCTTTAATTATGAAGTCAATACCAACTCTTCTACCATAAGCTCTTCAATAATAGATTCTCTGATTCCATTCACATATTCAACAAAGATTTTAAACCCGAGGACTAACTTTTCAGCGATCATCAAAGGCTCATGAGCTCCTTAGTAGGGGTAATTAGCACCTTCCTCTACAAATTTTTCCTAGAGCGTCTTCTTCTTTGACTTAGCCCTAATTTTTTTCTTCTTAGACTTACCCTCAGTCTCTTCCTCTTCATTAGACTCATCTTCCCCTCAATATCCTACCCCATGCTTCAAGATTGGTACTTTAAGTTAATGAATTCCTATGTGCCCTGTTGATTCCTCCCTAATCCCATCCTAGACATGAACTGCATTCTTTTCATCATACTGACAATCTTCAGGTTTAGCTCATCTTTATAAATCATGCAGACTTTAAAACTCAGGCTATTCCAGATCTCAATAGGAGCTAATTTCAATGCATTAACTACAGCCTCTGTTTCAGCCATTATAGTAACCACCCTTCCCTCATGTGAAAATTTGATCTTTAATAAATGGTAGATGGCACTCCTCCCAAAGGATGGAACCATGGTCTCCCCAGAAGAACAGTGAAGGTGATTAGAATATCTATTACATGGAGGTTAAACCAAACTTCAATAGGTCTAGTCTTGACTAAAGCTCAGAAAGTTCCCTCAACTGGCCTTTTTGTATCATCATAAGCCTTTATGACTACATTGGAGGGCTTCAAATCAGCTACTGTTAAGCCCAACTTTGGTAGGATCTTTAGTGGGCATACATTAATGGCTGACCCAATGTTGACCATAACTCAACACATTGCCTTTCACTTCGGCCTTAATGAACAAGGCTTTGTTATGATCCTTTCCTTCTAAAGGCAAGTCACCATCTGTGAAAACAATTGCCCCCTAAGGGCTTTCAGTTAACAAATCCACCATTTGCTCTGGAGTATGCATTGAAGTTATCTTCTTATGATTAAGAGCCATAAGCAGTGCTTCTCGATGAGCTCAAGAGTTCATATGTAGCTCCCAAATACTGGCAAGAGTTTTCTTGTCTCTTTTGGTCTTAATAATCTCCTTATCTTTCTTTAAACCCTATTTTAAACTACTTCCCCCTTTCTCTGCTTTAACCTTTTTCACCTCTCCCTCCCCCTCTTCTAATTTCCCAGTGAATTGTGCTACTTTCTTCTCATTGTTCTTTTACAGATCAACTGCTCCTCCCTCTTCATCATCAAAACTCTAAATATTAAGCACATTTACATAAAACTTAATGGCCTGCTGTATCATATTTAGGTCTTTCTTTTGGTTGTGGTTTTAGTTTTGTGGGTACGATGTCAACAAATGAATTAATGACTTGTTCCTCTGTTAGACCCGTGTTGATCATCAGGATACGGGGATTTAGTGGTGGTACATTTTGGTAGTTGGGTAAAGGGTTATTTTGGGTGTTTGGTTTTCTGGTTTTTGAGTCAGTTATTTTGCTTGAATCGATCAAATCTTGAATCTCATGTTTCAAGTGAGTTTAGCTTTTTGTATCATGCCCAATGTTCTTGTGGTACTTGTAGTATAGCTTCCAGTTAGCATTTGGGAAAGGAGTTCATTTAGGTAAAGGTTGTAGAAGGTTATTCTCAATTAATTTTTTTAGGACTTTAGAGAGGGGTCTTCCCAAATTAGAAAACCTTTAGGACTGTTTGACTGTGTTGATCTATTTTCACTTGACCCAACTCTACTACCAGATGCAAACCCCTCTCTATTCATAGATCATCCACTGAAGAACTTCTTTTCTTATGCAAGGTCTAATTCTTTCTATACTCTAAACCTATACAACTCCTCAAAGTTTTGAATTCCTAAATCCCTCAGCTTCTTAGAAAGAAGGAGTATACATCCTTCCATGGCTATTACTAGCTGATTAGATTCCACGAGTCATTGCTTCATCTGTGCTAATTTTACTCTCCACCTGATCAAATAATATGTAAAGGAGTCATTGAACTTTTGCCTCACATTTTATAAGCCTCTCGAATAAGCCTCTATCTAAATGTTGAGACTATACTACTTGATGAATGCAATGCATAATTCCTCCCAATCAACTTGAACATGGGATTCTAGACCATAATACCATCTGATAGGTGCCCTTTCTAGAGGTAGAGGAAATTGCTTCACAATATGTGCTTTAGTTAGTTTAGTCATCTTTATGTGGGTCACATACTGCTTTAAATGGAGGTGGGGGTCCTTTGTGCCAGTGAACTTCTTTATGTCAAGGAATTTGAACTTTCGTGGTAAGGGATCATCATCCTTATCTAGGCTCAACTTAGAATAGCTCATTAGGGCATTGATCCCTTTTTCCTTCATCATTAATTGCATTTGAGCCATAGACTTGACAAGGTCTTTAGCCCAATTCGGCTTCTCTACATTTCCTGGGGCATCCTCTTTCTGACGAATAAACTGATAACAGGTTTTGCCAAAACTGTCTATTGATCATCCTCTACATCTTACCTTTTAGGAACCTCAACATCTAAATCAAAAGGTCGAGGTTGTGTTATTGGTGGTTGGGGTGCTAGCGGCTAAAGTGCTGATGGTTCCCCTCTAGTTGTACCCATCATTTCCCCCATAATTTCTCTTATGATCATCCTAGTTTGTTCAACCATTTTAGCTTTTAACTATTCCTTGAAGGCTTCAGCATCAAATTCTACCATCTTGATCTCTTTATGGATTTTAACCAGGTGGCCGATGTCAGATCACTTCCAACTGGAAAACTGCTGTAGATCTACATCTGCAACCATGGAAGGTCAGACATGTATGCATGAAATGCAAACCTAATGGTAAGAAAACAACATATAGGCACATATCAGAGGATAAAAATAAAAAGCTCTTTAACGATATCTCCACCCTTATTTCTCCTACACACATGTTCAATGGCGAGTTCCTTATCCTAGGATTTTTGCTCTGAGTTTTGATTATCAACGAGGGATAATAAAATTGACGGATGCAAGATATCTCTCAAGATGGTACAAACGAGTGGCAATTGCTTTAAATAATTCCAAAGTCCATTTTAAACAGGCAAAGAATGATATCGAAGGCCCACCTTGTCAAAATCCCTTTGAAATGGGTTAATAATAGGCATGAGAGGCCCATCTTGTCAAGGTTTATTTAGAATGGGCTTAGACCTTATTTAAAGGATTGCCATATGGCATAAAACACATACATTTGGAAAAAATCCTAGTGGAAATTGCTAGGTCATTACATGAGCTAAGTCTTGGGTAATAAGCTTCGACTCCTATAGCTATATACATCCATTATGTCTCCCCACCCAAGGGTCCATGCGACGCAGATAGGTATATGCCATGAGTGACAATAATCAAATACCTCACCACCAAGTTTGAATGAAACACAGGCAACAACGCAAAGATCATTGTCAGTTTATTTAGGACTTGGAGTGCATTGTGTGGAAATGTGCAGCGAATGAAAAATTTTCAAAGGAAATAAAGAAATAATCAAAGATGATAAATTACATAACACTCAAAATCAATTTCTCTATCTGTAGTGGAGTCACCACTGTAGGCAGCAGTTTTGGTTGCACACCCAAGTGTTGGCAATCACAGCACTCTGTGAGCTCAGGGCTCACTAGAAAATATATAGTGGGCTTGGGGCCCAAAACGGAGATGGAGTCGCCAACCAAATGAAATTCGGGACACACTATACAGCAACTGGATTCCACAGAAGTTCCCAGATGCCATCATTAGAGGTCAAGTGTAGAAACTAGGTATGGACTTTTGGAATGTCCAACCAACCTTGCAGTTGGCCTTCGTGTGTGTTTTGTATTTTATTACCTTTAATTATTAAATTATTTCCTTATTAACATGCTAATCGTGATTGGTTTCCCAATTTTAAATTTTATCCCAAGTTTTCCCATTAGTACCATTTCATGCTTATATTCCCAACATTCAATCACAAATAAAGTAAAATAAAATAAAATAAAAATAATTTACAACCACTCATTCTAAATAAAAGGGGAGAGTGATTAAGGATTACAACTTTTGGTGTAAATAAATGTAAAATTACTAAAAATAAACCATACATAAACCAAAAAAAAACCATACATAAAACCAAATATAAACTAATTAATTATACAAACTAAAACTCTTAAGAATTAATTAATAAAGAAATCATATAATACTTAGAAATCACAACATAATTTTTGCAACAAATATGAGTTAGTTCTATCTCACAAACAACAACAATATTTATAACTCATTCACAAAAAATATTTACAAAATAAATGGAAATAAATCCTCAAAATAGTCTACAAAATAACACAATAATAAAATATTAAAAATAATACCAAATAACACAATAATTATGCATGAAATCAGGAGATATAACAAATTAAACATGGAAATTATGCCAAATATTCGAGATAAGGATTGAAAATAGTTGAAAATCAAGACAAAAACAGGCAGAATGCTGGTCGAGGGGCGACACCTCTTCTTCAAAGAGGTGTTGCCTCATCATGAAGGGGCGACATCTCTATGAAGAGATGTTGTCCCTTCAACAAGGACAGAGACATACTATATTTCTTAAATCCTAAAAAACTTAATGATCATGTAAATAAATAAGAAATAGACACAAATATACAAATATTAATAATCAATATTCAGTATCTCATGCAATCATACTCCACATATGACTTTGAATAAATAATAAAACTCAAGAATACAAACATAAGAGTAATGAATCAATGCTTTTAATGAAAATAAAAGACTCAAAGCTTAAGAAAGGGGAAGCTTACTAACTTGGATGTGCTTGATGCTCCTAACTAGGCCCTCAGAGCTTGGTTGACTAATTTGAGGCTTTTGAATGCAAGAGACACCCCTTTCCTTCCCCAAGAAATCAAAGGTTTTAGCTTCCTAAGTCTTCTTGCTCTTCTTCCTTTCTTCTCTTCTCTTCTTTTTACTTCCCTTCCTCTGTCTCTTTTTTCAGACTTTTTTTTTAAGTTACTAACCCTCAAATTCCTAAGCTCCTTCTCTCATGCCCCCCACATTCCCTTTTAAAGCCTCTTACTCTCTCTCCTTTTTTAATTTCCCAAAAACCATTCTCACCTTGTCCCCTTACCTTTTGTCATTCCTTAAGCTCTTTTTTCTGTTTTTTTCCTTTCTTGTACATCCAAAAATGACCAACTCTTTAGCAGGGAAGCCTCCAACCACTGCCATTAATGACATTTCATACTGTAGAGAGAGGGTGTGAAGAGGTGGTGCCTCTTCAATGAGGTGTCACTTCACCGATGCTTAAGGTGAAGAGATGACACCTGTTCATTGAGGTGATCGCCTCTTCACCTGGGCCAGCTCAAGGCCCATGAGTTAAGAAGCGATGGGCTTAGGCTTTGGCTTGGATATGGTATTTGTGGGCTTGGGTTAGTGTTTGGGCTTTCCGAGTCGATTTTAAAGAAGTCTCAAGCTCTCCTTGCATTCAAAACTCGAACTTTCTCATTATTGGGTTTTCGTTGCAGGTTGATCAAACTGACAGTGTCCACAATAAAAAGATATTTTGTTTCTAATTTACAAAAGATAAAAATTCAAATATATTGAATATTTAGAAATTATATTTTAGAACTAATCCAAAATAGTTTGAGATGAAATATAAATTTCTATTATAATTTAATCTTAATGTAAGGAATATATTTAAGCTTAAAAGTAATTTATAAGAACCAAATCAAAATAAATATAAATATTTCAAATAAAAATATAATTTAAATACAAATTAATATTTAATCTTAATGCAATAGAAAAAAAAATTAAAACTAAAATAATAATGTAGAAATAAGCAAATAGAACAAATGTTAACAATTTATATTTTAAAATATAAATCTATAAAAAAATAATATCAGATGAATATTAAAACTATATTCTCAATTTAATTTAAAAATATTTTGGATATAAATCTTTAATCTAAATGCAAAAGAGGATAATTAAATTTAAAAATAATTTAGAGAAAAGAACCAAACGAATGTTTAAAAAATTATATTTTCGAAAAATAAATCTATAAAAAAATTATAAAATAAAATGATTTTTAAGACGTAAATTGTTTATTAATGTATATGGAAAATAAAAATGCTTCATTATTTTAAATTAATTAAATTAATATGAAATTGTATTAGGGAAAGCGTTTGATCAATTTGGTTAATTTTGTACTATTTTTTGACCAAATCGAACTAACAAAAACAATATGAAAATCTAATCAAATTAGAATATCGAACCAACTCGCAAAATTAAAATTTTTTATAATAAAAACTTAACTGATCAAATCAAACTAAAATTTTAAAAGTATTAATTATTTTTATATTTTTATATTAATTTATATACTATTTTAAAAATTAAAATGAAATTTCAATTTGTTTGTTTATTTCGTCTAACTGAATTTCTAAATTAAAATTTTAGTTCGGTTATATACATAAAAAACGAAATGTAAAAATAAACAAGCCAAAATATTTTTTTATAAGAATATAAAAATTCTTATTTTAGAATATAGATGTTCTATTCATTAAAATTTTTAGAATATATGTATTCTATTCTATATAAAATAATCTAATTCTATTACATCTAAAACATAACTTTTCTTTCCATAAAAATTATATTTTATTCTAATTAAAACATCCTCTTTAACTATTTTTTATTTTTCTATATATATATATATAAAATCATTGGACCAAATTTCAATTCAGTTTTATTTATTAAAATAAATAATAAATAATAAATAAATCAAATTGAACTTAACTTAACTGTGTTAATTCAATTTTAAATTTGATTCATTCAAAAGTCTTGCTCACCCCTCAGTCCTATATCTATGATGCCCACATCAAGAAAGTAATATAAGCACCACCTTTTATTTCTTAATAATCTTGCCACAATTTTTTTTTTTTTTTTTTTTGCACTATGAGCAATCGTTTTTTTTCAGCATAGTTTATTCTTAATATTATTTCAATCAAATTTGAGCCTTCTTCTGTATGAGATCTTGTTTTGTATTTTTTCTTTTGATTGCTATTTTGTATTTCTTGGATTGTGTTGTTTTTGTGAATGATATACTTTGAAAATATTGGGTACTTTCTTCACTAATTTAAAGGAAAAGTTTTTTACCATGTGTTTTTTCGCCATGCAAACACAAGAATTACTAACTATATCACATCAAACATTCAAAATTTCATTAAATTTAAAGTATTAAATTTAGGTTTGCCCTTACTCTTGAATCATTAATTTCTTTTTTATTTTTTTTCATCCTTCTCTTTGTAAAGTATGGTTATTAAGTGGCAAGTGCTCTAGAGGACTTCGTCTCCTAGCAAAGAAAATAGCTTTTCTATTTTCCTCCTTGTCTAAATTAGTTAAAAATCCCCCCACTCAACCACTAAACATCAATCTTCTCAAGCTCACATGGAAATCTCAAAACCGATAAAGTGCTGCACAAGAGAAGGGAAACACCAGCTCTCAAATAATGTCACTATAACTCTTTGATACATCGGAAAAGGTAATTCATCGACAAAAAGAAACTCTGGCAGGAATGGTCTTAGCATCGAGGAAGTACACTTTAACTTCAATCTATCAAATCATCTCTCAGGTATGGTCTCATCCAAACCCGATATTAGTAAAGGAATTACCCAGTTTTAACGTCTTTCTCATCAAGTTTGAAACTAAAAAGGAAAAGCAAAGGGTTAAAGAAGGTAGGCCATGGGCAATATAAAAAAATTTTCTGGTGTTGAAAGACTAGAGTTTAGAATTAACCATAGATGAGCTTGACTTTAGTCAAGAAAGCTTCTGGGTCCATATCCATAGGCTGCCCCTTCAACAAATGACAAAAGAAAATGCAGAGATCATTGCAGGTAGTGTGTTCGCAGGTTTGGTCTCAGCTGAAAAAGCCATGTGCATTGACGAGGATTGGGAACTAGTTATGAGAGTGAGAGTCCTAGTTGACCTGAGAAACCCTTTGCCAAAATGAACATGAGAGAAGATAGAAACCTGTGAGTTTATTTCCAAGACAAAAGGTTGCCATCAATATGTTATCTGTGCAGTCTCTTTGATCATAACACAGCTGGTTGCTATATTACCACCACATAAGAGGAACGCTCTTACATAGTGAATAATGATTTGGCATACGGACCTTGGATTCAAGCGTTGCCGGCGAGGAAACTCGAGTTAGGTGGTAACCCATACTAGAATGATAAGGCATACTATCATCTGAGTCCAGTCCATAAGGAATATTCGATGGTCAACAAAGGAAACTAGCTTTTGCTTAAAGGAAGCAACAATAGAAACAAACATGGCAACAGTATAGAAATCGCACTATACTGATTATAGAAAGGTCCCGGAGAAAAGGAAAGGGTCTAGGAAAAGATTATAGAAATAACACTACTAAGATTCAAGTTGCCAATCAAGGAAAGTTCAAAATGTACTTTTGTATTGGAAAAGAGGGAACAAGTAAAACTACATAAGCCATAGCTAAAGAAGGTAAAGTGATGGGAAAAGAACTTGATGTAATCACTAGCAAGATGACCATCCCAATTGAGAAAGCTACCTTGGATGAAGGAAAAACCTCTCCCATAGGGCCTAGTTTTGGAAGCCTAAAGAGCAAGTGATGCGAAAAAACAACCCTCTAAATTCTTGGAATAAGTTTGCAAAACATTGGAAAGAAGACATAATTTTTCATCATCATCACTATGATGATGATAATGATGATTACTATTACTATTATTATTACTACTAGTAGTACTATTACTATTACTATTACTATTACTATTACTATTATTATTATTATTATTATTATTATTATTATTATTATTATTATTATGTCTTGATATTATTATTATTAGGTATTTATTTTTTATTTCTAATTTAACATTGATTATAATTTGACTTTCCTATATTGTTAAGAATTTAATTTCTTACCTTAGTTAGATTATTTTTATTTTTTTTTCTAAATAATATTAGGGTTTGTAGATTCACCCTGTAAATATGTAATCCTTAAGGCTATTAGAGGTAGTTTTTTGGTGAATCAATCTAAGTTTTGGAATTCTCTTTGAATCAATTAATATTTGATGCCTATTTTTTGACATTTTTTGTGAATCAACAAGTTATAGAATATTGTTTTTAGATATTTGTGTATAAATCAACAAATTACAATATTTATCCATTTGTTCTTTTATTTTATTTTATTTTTGTTGAAGCTTCTACTACGTCAGCTAGGCAAAGCAGCAAACCTTTAAATTCTTGGAATAAGTTTGTGGAACATCAGAGAGAAGCAATAATTTTTCATCATCATCATCATTATTGTTAGCTCTTGATTTTTTGTTCCTAATTTAGCATTGATTAGAATTTCACTTTCCTATATTGTTAGGTAGGGTTGAATATAAGATGGAGAAAATATCAAACTGAACGAAAATATCGAACCAAAAGTGTCACGACCCAAAACTAGGAGTCATGACTGGCACTAAGGAAAGGGACTTCTTTCAAATCTAGAACCCGTAGGAAGTCTTAAAAATAAAAGCATGCAATAAATAAAATAAAATAAATAAATATGCATCATAATTAAAATCTCAAATCAATATAATAAAAAAAAATTCTTTCATATCATATCATGAAATATATTAGTACAATATTCAGATAAAACATCTGAATTAAAATCACATACAGTGAATATAAAACAACACTCACTACTAATACAAATTATAACTACTGCAGTTTTCTAAAGTACAATATAAAATAATTAAGTAGATAATTTACATAATAAAGTTGGGGTAGAAAAAGTCCGACGAATGAATCTACTATTGAGGTCTGAAGATGAAGACTCTCCTGTAAAAATGTCAACTGAGGGGAGTCAGACCTCATTGAGTGAATTGTTATAATACATATACATGCATTTACTATATGCCAAATGCAATCAGTCATCAATATATATATAAAATAAATATATACAGGCATATACACACAAATGCTGAAATCATTTTATATATATACTGAAAAATATCAGTTTATGAAGGATCAAATAGAACTCTATTTAATCACAACCTCAATTAACCATAATATCACTCTAGTCATACAGGCTCACTTAGTTTCAAATAAATTCACTTATCCATATGGACAGTAGACTGGCCCCGAGACACTAAGTCAATCGAGCTCCAGCAGTTTGACTGTTAGTGTGATTGGCCCTGAGACACTAGGTCAACTGAGCTCTAACAATCACATCATCAATCACATCACATCTCAATCAAATCAATCATATCATTATTAATCAACTGCAATCATCACAATTAATTCTCACTCAACCCTAATCTATCGCACTAGTATGTACACGGTCCTAGTGCTGCCTACTAGATAGCATGTTCTATTGATATCTTTCATTAAAAATAAAACATACATGCAAGTAAATAAATAATGCATAATATTATTCATAATAACCAAATAAACCATATATATACCGAAAATATGCCTAAAATAAACTAAGTATATTTCAAGTATATATATATATATATATATATATATATATATATATATGTAAAATAAATTTAAATAAATCATGAAATATACTAAAAATAAACCAATAGTATACTATAAACATGCTAGGTTTAAATCAATAAATTAAACATGCATTTATTTAGAAGTATATCAAAAATATACCTAAAATATACTAATCATTTAATAAAACAATTATGCATAATTATAAATTTTAAACATGTATTTCTAAAACATGCAACCTAAGCGCAATGTATATATAAAATAACAACTCACAGGTATGCGTTCCTCGAGACTGATATAGTGGGTCTGGTCCACTAGACCTTGGTCTGGGTGCAACTAAATAAATAAAATAATTATAGAATCATAATAAATCTAACTTAACTTCTAGAGACTCGATCTAGGATAATAGAACATAGAAACCAAAATTAATCCGATATCACGTTTTATAAGAATTCTACCGAAAATTCGGCATAACCTCTTCTATAAAATGGACATCTCTCTACTAAAAAGTAGAGTTAGTCCTGCAAGAAAAACACACTTCTAATACTAGAATTCACACAACCCTCAGTTAGGATCCCGAACTACACAATTCCCCAACCGAGATCCACAATTCACCAAAAATACAAATAATTCAATAAATATATAAAAATTTGATAAATACCATAAATACCCTCAAAATATCAAAATATTTAACATTAAAATACAAAAAATAATTATTTTCTCAATAATTACGTAAAAATCCTGAAATAATAATATAATATTATTAAAATACAATTTTCTCGATAATTCAATATAAATTAATAAAAATTCACTTTATATATTCCAATAATTAAAATAGCCTAAATATATATTAAAAATTACTAAAAAGCCATTTTATTACTAAAATAATACATAATTTATTATTTGAAAATAATTTTTGAAAATTAGTATTAATTGGTTAAAAATAGTAAATAATTTGTAGAAATAATTTTAGTTTCTTAAATAATATGAAAACTGACTAAAATATATTATTTAGCTATAATTAACATAAAATTACACATTTACCCCTATAATACAAAAATACACATAATATACTATTATTACTCAAAAATTCTAATTCTATAAATGCATAAAAATTATTTTCTCAATATACATATTATTAATATTAACTAAAACACATATTTAAACCATAATTTCAAAAAAAATCCAACTTAAACCTAATTATCTAATATTGACATAATATAAAAAATAATTATAAAAATTACATAAAAATCATAAAAATTATAATCTCAATTCTAAAATTAATAAAAATTAATAATAACTCCAAATATACCAAATTTATAATTTTAATAATTAATTTACAAAAATTAATAAAATATTCAAAAATTCACAAAAATCAAAATAAATTCCAAAAATCAAACAAAAATTCATAGAGGTAGATTGAGCTATTAGGAATCAGATTTGTAGAGGTACTTTGTAAGATTCAAGCTATATCAAGTTAAAAAAAATTCAAAAACCCTAGAACTCAAAAACAAAAATCAAGAAAAACTCATGAAAATGGAGATTAAAGCTTAAACTAAGCTTGAATTAGTGCTTACCAGTGCAAGAGGAAGAGATAAACACCAGAATCGAGAGAAATGGTGGCCGAAAAAGGAGGTGACTGGAAACAATGGAGGTTTCAACTTCCTCCAAAAACAGGCGACGTTGGTGAGCTTCCAATGAGCAGACGATGAGAGGAAAGTTGGGGAAGATGGTGGTGACTGGCCGGAAGAGAGGGAGACGCAGTGAAGGGGTGATCGGACATGCGCGGGGAGAAGGAATATACACGGTGGTTTTATGTGTTAAGGTTGCTGTGTTTTTTGGTTCTATGCATATGTTTATGTTTGTATATGAATATTTGTATATTTGCTTATTGAATGTATGTATGTATGGGTTTATGCATGTATGTAATATACTATATATTATAATTATATAATATGACCACACATGCATTTTATATATATATATATATAGACACACACACACACACACACATATATATATATATATAATAACACATAAAATAACAATGCAAATAATGTAGTTTAATAAAAATAATAATAACAACATTAAAAATAATAATGCACTAAGTATAATATTATTAAAATAATATCATTTAAAGTAGTAAATATAAATAGCGTAAATTAATTATCCAAATAATAAGTCTCAAAATAAATATTTACGTAGAAAATTATATTCAAACATAAAATAATAAATATTAACCACAAAATAATTAAATATAACTTTTGAATTTATTAATACTGCATATCTTATTTTAAAATAAATTAATTTAAAAACTAGGGTTATTACAACAAGATATTAAAACTATATTGAATCGAATAATTTTAACCCTAAATTGAATCGAATCAAACCAAATTTTATGACTAATTTGGTATAGTACTGGAGATTTACAAAAAATGAATCGAGAACCAAACCGAAATCATACCGAATCAAAAATCAAATAAAGTACCGAATTTTAATTTAATAAATAAAGTATAAATATTAATAAATAATTATAAAATTAATTATATACTTTTCATTATAATATCAAGTAATATATTATTACTAAGTAACATATGTATAATAATATATGATAAAAATTAATATGTTTTGTGTTAAAAATATAATAAATAAATTGTTAATAAAGTATTTTTATTAATTTTATTATCATTAATTGTCATTACTACTACTACTATTCAATTGATAAATGAAAATGTAAAATATTTATCATATTACAAGTTGAACTTAAAATATGAAAATACAAAATTTAAATTGTATAATTTCAAATAATTCAACTAACAAATAAAAATGTACAATGTCCATTACAACACACTCTAAACTTAAAATATGAGAAATAAGAAAACTATTATTATTATCAACAAAAAGTAAAAATGTGTAATACCCATTATATTTCAATTTAAACTAAAAATATGAAAATAAGAATACATGATTTCAAATTTTATAATTTATTAATTAAATTATATTGTTGTTGTTATATTTCATAATTATTATTTTTAGTAAGTAACCTAATAATCTTATTGATATTATTTAAAATTAATGAATTAAATAATAGATAATCAAAATGATGTAATTTTGTCTAAATTTGAGTCGTTTTCATTAAAGTAAATAGTGATCTTATAAATAAATAAACTAAAAGTCATTCGGTCAAACATATAACTATAACGATTTGCAAAGATTTTTTTTAATTTTTATGGTTTATATTGTATTTTTAATAGGTTTTAACTATAATATTGTGTAACCATATAACTATAATGCTTTTTTAATGGTTTTTTATATTTTTTTTATCAACAGTGGTTTATATTGTATTAATTACAAAAATTAATACATTATTTTTTTAATAAATATAAACTTAATTAATGATATAATTTTTTTATATAACATAAATAACTGAATCCCTATTTTGAACTGAATCATATTGATCTGTTCCGAAAGAAATGAAATATTGTATTGAATCGTTCCGAAAAATGGAATAGTACTAGTATGGAGTTTTTTAAATTTGATACTAGCAATTGGAGATTTTATTTTTAAAATCTCTAAAATTTGGTATAGTTATGGAGATTTTAGATCTCCAGATCCCCTCATACCGTGTACACCCCTATTGTTAGATATTTAATTTTCTATTTTAATTTAGATTGTCTTTATATTATTTTCTATTTAAAATTAAAGTTGGTAAATTTGTATTATCCTATAAATATCTAAGTTTCAGGGTTATTAGAGTTAGTTTTGGTGAATTAATAAAATTTCTATTCTTTTTCAAATTTTAGTATTTTCTTTGAATTAACGAATATTTTATGCCTATTTCCTGATAATTTATGTGAATTAATAGATTATAAAAAATTACTTTTTAATATTTCTGTATAAATCAATGAATAATAATATTTATTCATTTATCCTTTTATTTTATTTTATTTTATTTTATTTTTGTTGAACCTTCAGCTACATTACTAAGATAGTTGGGCCTGAGCAAGTCATAGAAGTAGCCCCACTAACAAGGGAGAGCCTGTTAGGGCTCAATCAGGCCGAGGACGGGAAGGAAAAGTCCAATTCATCAACTAGCAATAGGCAAAAGGCCAGAAAATTGAAGAGCTGGAAGGCAACACAATTGTAGCAGTGTCGATAACTGAGCCGAGTCAGGTTCTTGAAGTTGTTCATCTAGCCTTTGGGCAGCTGAATGGAGAGAGAATCTCCATTGACTAAGACCTTGTTGTTTGTAAGGTTTTAGCTGGCTATTCTCTTTTGCAGGCACGGATACGAATTTAACAATAGTCTGTACAGTTATGTATAGCTGGGCTTTTTTCCCCAGTTGTTTTCTTTGTTGTAGTCATTCTTGGAATTTAACTTTATTTTTGAAACTTTTGTTTTTTAATCTAGGTACTTAAATCATTGAAAAATTTAGTAGTGTAGGCATAGTTTTACCATGACCACGTAAGAGACTACTTTGAAAATAGTTCTAGGAAGGTCCTGGAGTTGAGTTGTTAATCACCTTTTTGTTCTGATTTTGTATGCCCTGATTTTAGGGTTGAATGTTCCTTTTTTTTACCTCTTAGAGGTAGTATTGCAGTAATGGTGAGTTCCTTTTCCATTGACAAAAAAAAAAAAAAAAAAAAATCATTAATTTTTTTTTCATAGTCTCTCTATTGACTTTATTACTCCATAAAAATGACACTACTAGTATCGGGGTAAGGTACGAGACGAAAAAATATCGAACTGAACTGAAATTTCGAATCAAAAGATAATAAGTTGTACCAAGCTAAATAAATTTAATTCCGAACCGAACCGTGCCAAATTTTATGGCTAATTTGGCACGATACTAGATATTTACAAAAAATCGAACTTAAAACCGTACTGAAACTGTACTGAACTGAAAATCGAATATAGTACCAAATATTAATTCAATAAATAATACATAGATATTATAAATAATAGTGAAATTAAGTATATACTTTTAATTATATTATCAAGTAATGTATATATGATAAAAATTAACAGATTTGTTGTGTCTAAAATATAATAAATAATTAATAACAAATTTTTTATTCAATTATTATTATTATTATTATTATTATTATTATTATTATTATTCAATTAACAAATAAAAATGTGAAATATCTATTACAATTTGAATTTAAAACAAAAAAAAATAAAAAATTCACATTGTATAGTATCAGATAATTCAATTAATAAATAAAAATATAAAATATTTGTTACAACATACTTTAAATTTAAAATATGAAAAATAAAAAAATTATTATTATTATCAACAACAAGTAATAATGTGGATATCACATTATATTTCAATTTAAAGTAAAAATTATGAAATATGAAAATTAACATTGTATGATTTCAAATATTATAATTTTTAACTAAAATATGTTGTTATTATTATATTTGATAACTTATTAATAAATAATATTATTGATGGACCAACTAAAAAATCACATAATTGTTTCAACAAAAATAATGTGTAATAAATATAATTTAAATTAATAATATAAGTTTATTTATTATATAAATTTTTGAAAACCCATTTTGAACTGTACGATACCGATTCATTCAGATAAAACTAACTTTCCGTACCGAACCGTTCCAAAAAATGGGATGGTATTAGTATGAGGATTTTTAAATTAGATAGTGAAAATTTAATTTTTAAAATCCCTAAAATAAGACATAATTTTAAAGATTTTAAATTTTTAAATTTATCCGATCCATACTCATCCCTAACTATTAGAGTTATTTATTTGTACTATCTATTTGTAAATTATGTTGAAATGGATTTATGTTCAATTTTTAAAATTTAAATTTAACTTCAAAAAATAATTAATTAATTATAATTTTTTGACATATATATATATATATATTCATTAAAATTATTTAATTAATTATTTTAGAATAACTTTAAAATATATATTATAATTGCAGTCTACACGTTTTATTAAAATTTAACAAACTTCAGCATAAAACGCTGGATTATTTGTTGATTGCAAGATTTGCCTGAACTACATGCCGTGAAAGTATTTGCTGAACTTTTACAATTTGTCGAAGAAAGAAAGACTTAAACCAGCGACAGACAGAAAGCCAAACGACAGTCAGATGGTAATGAAAGCCTAAAAAGTCATAAACCGAGGCAAAGGCCACATCACGCTTTCATCTTTTCCTTTACCCGATTCCTCCCCCTCAAGATTCCCCTCTATAACGGCTCTACAATCAATATAGCCGTTATCTCTGCCCTTTTAAAGTCACACCTAACTTTTTCTTGTTTTTCTGTAGAACCCAGAAAAAAAAAAATTCCCTCTGCTTTCTTTACACAAAGTACATCAGAAAAGCGACATGGCTAAAGCAGCAGCAGCAGCAGCTCTCCCTCCTTTTCTCTTCTTCTTGTACCTCATTTCAGGTATAGCAATCATGTCTAGTTGATCTTCATCTTCTAGATTTCAGTAACTTGTGTCTCTGAAAAGTACCATGATGAAATAATTCTTGTTTTTTTCAGTACTTTTCCTTGTAAAAAGAACTATAATGCTAATTCATATTTATTAGGGTGACATCTGTTTCTTGATTAATCTCAGCAATTTCTTGTATTAATGATGCTGCTTTATTGTCAGCTGTTGGGTTTAGGTGGATAACTTGGTTACTAACAGATATTGGTTTTGGCTAAACCTATTTTGTTTTTCTTGCATTTGTTACCTGTTCGTTTTTGCTTAAGTCTGTGTATATCAATTCTTGCAGGTGCAAACTTGGTGGCGGCTAATAATAGTGAACGGGTACATACAATCAAACTCCTTACGGAACACATGAAATGAAAAAAAAAATTAATGAATTGATCCTTGATTGAGTC
This sequence comes from Mallotus nudiflorus, assembly GCA_947683625.1. Taxonomy (NCBI): domain Eukaryota; kingdom Viridiplantae; phylum Streptophyta; class Magnoliopsida; order Malpighiales; family Euphorbiaceae; genus Mallotus; species Mallotus nudiflorus. Next base: position 225,483 of record CANTUR010000625.1, read on the forward strand.
GTCCTTATTGTTTGAACTTGAAGTTTGTATGTTTTGCATTAACTGCAGAAAACTTGGTGTGTAGCAAAGCCATCGTCAGACCAAGCAACATTACTTGCAAATATTAATTATGCATGCTCTCAGGTTGATTGCCGAATTCTGCAGAAGGGTTGCCCTTGTTTTGCTCCAGATAATCTCATTAACCATGCTTCCATTGCTATGAATTTGTACTACCAATCAAGAGGAAGGAACCATTGGAATTGCGATTTCAGAAACTCTGGTCTCATCGTCATGACTGATCCAAGTAATTAATTTCCTTGCGTTCATAGTAGAGTTTGCTCTTGATAAGCAACGCAAATGATGTCAATATAGTTCCTCTTCTAATTTTCATTTTTTGTTGCTGTTGGTTTAATTTGCAGGTTACTCTAATTGCATCTATGCCTAGTGCTCAGTCCAAAAGTAGGATGATTTTAATCCGTGAAAGTTAAAGCTTGGGTTGAATTTGTCTTGTGATTATCACTTGACTAAATAGTGATTAGCGGCAATATATTGCTCCAAAGTGACAGCTGAGTTCAATCAAATTCTTATGTAATACTGTCTCATCTAATGAAATGATTGGACTCTGTTTCGTCCAAAGCTGCTGTTTGATTATTTCTTTCTTTACGTTTCAAACTACAATATGGGTGAAACTCTCCTTCTAAATTCAAAAACACAAAAAGCTTTTGACATGGAATTCTTGTGCATTTATGCACACTGCACCCTTTATACCTTCTTTTCCAATACATTTAATCCTTATTTAGCACTAAGAAATGGAATAATCGTTTGCATAAATTAATCCATAAATTCTAAATGTTATTTAATTAAATTCTTTCTAAGGATCTACTTTTTTCTTCCTAAGGATCTACTTGGTTTACTGTTTTTATGAGTTGATAGTTACAGCTGTTAACTCATAGATGATAACTATTAGCCATTAACTATTTTGTAGCAGTGTTTGATAAAATGATTTTGATTTGTTTCAATTAGTATATAAAATTATTATTTCAGAAATAATTTATTTATTTTATGCAAACAAATAGAAAAAGATAATATTAAATTTTAATAATAATAATAGTATAAAAACAATAGTAGTATTGAATTAAAAGAAAGGAAAAGTAAATTGTTTTCTCTTAACAAACTTTTTTTTTTTTTTTGCCAATAAAAAAAATATCAATAAAGAAAAAAAAAGCTAGATCAGCGGGAATGTTAAAATTCCAATTATTCAAAATAAGAAAGCTTAGAAAAGTATCAAGTCCAAAATAGCCATATTTCCCAAGGTGAATCCGGGAATTTCCCAGCTAGAGAATTAAATAAAATCTGGGCGTCTGTTTCAAGCCTAAAGCCCTTTTGAATCGCCAAATCCACAGCCAAAGCATAGCCTCTGACTCCAGCAATGAATCTACTTTGACCATACAACACCCAAATTTCGGTTTCATGCAACACCCAAATTTTTATTTGTTGAACTTGTGAGGCTTTCTATATTATTATTATTATTATTAAACTACCAAATTCTTTGTGAATACAACAAAAACAATAATATCAATAATAAAATGACAACAACAATAACAATAATAATATAAGTCATTTTATCTTAAAGAATATAATATTAAACTAATATTTTAAACAATATTAATAATGAGACTAAAATCAGTATACAATAAAATCATTATTTTCAAAACCAATTATACACTATTTATCTTATTTTATATCATCCCTTACTTTCATTTTTTAGTGAAATGTGTGTTGTGTCTTCTAAATTCTATGTTCATAATGAATGGGGAAACCACAAGGTTTATTGGTTGTCACTCAACTCGTCACTTAAGTTCATGGTAATCATGGAATTTATTATTGTTATTATTATTAACTTTTTTTGGCAATTTTCCTTAGCAATCTATTGCAGTCAAGTATCAGAATCTAACATTAATAAACTAATATGCAGAGCTGATGTAGCAATACCAATATCCATGCAATCATAAAATTTTTGGGGGTCCAAATATTTCAGCTATTTTCCCTTCATATTGTTATGTGCTTGATTATTGTTGACCCCTACCCCTGTCATTTCAAATGCAGAGATCATCGTTTCGGTTGGTATGACAATACCATAGTTGATATCTTCTATAGAAAGGGTCCCTCATTAGAGGGATAAGATCCCAACGATGAAAATATGAATTTTCGAGTATTAATTACTATTTTATAAAATTATTATTAAATGAGTATTTTAATAAATTTTTTTAAAAATATTGAGAGAATGTATTTATATATATGTGTATTAGTAGGTAAATTTTTTACTCTTAATATTATATGTATTTATATATATAAAAAAAATCTCATTTTATTTCTTTTTTTTTTCTCGCCTTTCTTTCTTTTTTTCTTTATTTCTTTGTTATTCTCTTCCGCCAGCTACCACTTCTGCCTGCACCAACCACCACCACCAACAGCTCCAAACACCACTAGTAGCCTACCATTTTCAACCGGCCGCCTTTTTCTTTCTTTCTCCTTCATTTTTTTGGTCAACGAAGTACAAAAAAGGGTGTTGCTGCCGCCTCCGACGCAGCTAGTACCATTGCATTTTTCATCATCTGGGCAACGTTTACCCTCTACCATTTCATCTGATCTACACTGGCAACCACCTTAATTAGAGGTAAAACAATTTTTCGGTGGTTTTTGGCCAATTTCTTTAATTTGAGTAGGAATTATGTTTTGTGGTAGTTATGAGAAATTAAATTGAAGCCAAGAGCTTTCCATTGATATATTTTTCATAATTTTCTGAATTTATTAGAAATTTTCGGGCTTGTAGTGTTTGGGTTACTGTTCCAGTTCCAGATATTTTTATATTTTTAATAAATATTATAAATTATGTAGATTAAATTTATAAAAGGAGTTTTATGAAATTATTTGTGAAATTTAAGATATAATTTTTGAAAGAAATTATGTTTAAATATATTTTTAGAGGAAAATTTATATTTTATTGTTTATTCAATTTTAATTAAATTTATAGTTATTTAATATGTTTAAGACTGATTTGAAATAATAAAAGTATGAAAATAATTTTTATAAGTAAATTGCAATGATGAATTTCTTTATTATTTTAAAAACTTAAATGAGTCCTTTAACATTTGTATTATATAATTGAATTATCTAAGTTTATTTATATTAAACAATAATTTTAATTATGAAAGTTTAAAGGAAGTTTTATAACTCTAATTGTTTTAAATTGTTGATTTTGGTTATATTAAATGAGAATTTTATTAATGATTTGAAAATGGACTTCCTTTATGTTTTAATTATTTAAATGACTTAAATTTTAATAATTTAATTAAATTCTTTGATATGTTAGTAGATTTAATAAAATTATATTGTTTATATGTGTGTAACTATATTGGTTCTCGATTGGGCAAAAAGTGTAGTTCGGAAGTCCAACTTGAGTTATTAGGTTGTGGAATTATAGAAATATTGTTTTATGCATAAATGACTCTTCTTTTAATAGAGAGATATCCATTTTACAGAAGAAATTCTATCAAATTTTCAGTAGGTTTCTCGTGAAATGTGACATCAATATGTGCTAATTATTGAATTTAATTAGAATTGTGTCTTAGATTGAGTCTTTTTCCTTAGACATCTAGAATGTATAAGGTTAGAATTTTTAACCCCATTTATCTTCTATATATTTATATTTATATTTTTCTTTCCACCAAGAGCTAGGCCTTCAAGGCAGGACCAGTCAAGTTAGCATCGAGGAGCGCATCCTACCTGTGAGTTATTATTATGTGTATGCATTTCATAGAGAAATTATTACCCAACATTCATATTTTGATGTTATTATGAATGAATATGTTATGTTGCATTAGACCTTTAATTGCTTCGTGATTATTGTGATGTTATTACTATATATATATATATAATTACTATATATATAAGTGATATAAATACTAGTGAATATAAAAATGTGAATGTTGTATATTTGGTTTGGATACTATTTATATATTGATATGGTTTTGTTATTTTGATGTGATATATTATGAAGGATAGTAGTAGGACATGCTATCTAGTGGGCTACACTAGAACTTTATTTCCTAAAGATCTAAAAATAAATTTTTGAAAATTTATAGCCAATCAAAATTCAGGAAAAATATTTTCAAAAATTAAAAAATTGGAAAAATAGTGCGGGACCTGATCAAAATAGTGTAATTCCGATCGGAATTGTAGATTTCAGATCAAAATAGTACAATTCCGATTGAAATTGTAGATTTTCGATTGGAATAGTACAATTCCGATCGAAATTGTAGATTTTCAATTGGAATAGTACAATTCTGATCAAAATTGTAGATTTCCAATTGGAATAGTACAATTTCGATTGAAATTTTAGATTTTCAATCGGAATAGTATAATTTTGATCGAAATTGTAGATTTCTGATCGAAATAGTATAATTTCGATCAAAATTGTAGATTTTCGATCAGAATTCTATAATTTCGATTGGAATTCTAGATTTTTTATTCGTAAAAATTTTTTAACATTTAATTACAAAAAGACCCTTGAAAGAATTTAAATTTTTCAATTAGGTCCTTAAAAAGCTACAACCCTTTCGTTGATGCTGCAGTTTATAATTGCTCGTGATTAGCTGTAACCCTTTCATTGCTGCTACAGTCCATAATTGCTCACAAATTGATTGTAATCTTTTTGTTGCTCGCTGATGGTGCTGCAGTCTATAACTGCTCGCGATTAGCTGCATCCCTTTCGTTGCTCACTAATGATAATGCTACAGTCCATAACTGTTTGCTGATGATGCTACAACCCATAATTGCTTACAAATTGACTGCAATCCTTTTATCACTCGCCTTTGATGATGCTACAGTCCATAACTGCTTGCGATTAGCTGCAACCCTTCCATTGCTCGCTAATGATAATGCTAAAGTCCATAACTACTTGCAAATTTTATCTTTGGTTATTTGAGTCGAATGCTTTGAATTCTTTGTGCTGACTGATTAGCATTTTTGCTGACTGATTTCAATTTCGATGTGCTAACCATCTTTACAAGTTGGGTGCACTTTCTTCTAGATTTGCAATTCCTACAAACTTGTTGAAGTTAGTTTCAATCATGATGATGTACGAAACTACATTACAATGTTGAAAATTTTATGAGAAAATTCATCACTTTTCACGAGATAGTATGCACTCAACACATCTCATTATTTTTTATTTTCATGACTATCATTTATTTGCCATTCGCAAAGGTTAGATGAATCATTAACCATCTTATATTGAGAGCATATCTTTTACCAAGTGAAGAGCTTACTTCCATACCTAATCTTAGGGAGAATTTGCTAAACAAAACTTATGAAAATTTAGCATAAAAAGATTTTGAGTATCAAAATAGCCTTTGAATTATTTTTTATGCTTTCTTTCCTTATCCGAGTATTCCCTCGCCTTTCTCATATTACTCAGCATGGATACCGTGGGAAAGGTCCTTTGGATACTCATACTCTTATAGGGCATTGGAGTAAATAAAGCAATTTTTAGCATGGTCCTCTTTTAGTATTCCCCAGCCTTTCTTATATCACTCAGTGTGGATACTGCTAGAGGTTTCATGTTGATACTCTTACTCATTTTTTAGCATTAGAGTAAATTATGCTTGCTCTTTTTTTTATTCTCCTCTTAGTGTTCCCTCGCTTTTCTCGTATTACTCAGCGTGGACACTGTTAAGGGATTTTGGACTCGTACTCATTTATGAGTATTGGAGTAGATTATATGCACATTTATCATTCAAAAAACTAAAATGATACTTTGAATTCAAGTAATTTATGCTTCATGTCCACAGATTTTACTTTTGCATTTTCTTCCCCTCGTTTAGGTGCAAAACAAGCATTAGATTGATTAAAGTTTATAAACTCTCAGCACAAAACTATTAACTGCTCATCTAAATTTTACGAGGTTAATAAAAGAAAGCCACTATGATCAAAAGTCATAAGATAAGCTTTTCGCACATGATCTCGTGAAATGGATGAATTTACTTACAATTTGTAAATTTTATAATTGAGATAGTTCTTTATAAAGTTATGTTACTTCCCTTTATTATCTTGATGAGTGTTTTCCATGCTAGATGATACTTCTGATGAATGATTAGCATTTGCAACCTTTCCCATTCTTATTGATGTATCAGTTCCTTTCACTTTCTTCATTCTTTTTTGTTCTTCCCTGAACAAACTACTATAAGTTAGTATGGTTTATTCGCAAGTGAAAAAATTTTGTTAAAATGCCATGTTATTCTTTTTTTGTATTCTTCCCTTCAGATTTGTCTCTGATCACAAGGCATAAACATTAAAGTTGTGGCTTTGGGCTGCATTTGTATTTTCGCCATTCCATCAATGCTATGGTAGGGGACTTTATTTCCCTTCTTGATATCTCATGCAAAAAAGATTCAGGAGTTAGAGATCTTATTTCTTAATTAAATAATTTTTCAGAGTGCATTTATTTTAAGTTTTGAGTGCATTCTTCCCTTTTATAGGGCCATCAAATGTATTATTGACATGTTAGACCTTCTCATCACCATATTTCATACACTACACTAGTCTAACTGTTATGGAGAGATGTTCCAGCTGATGCTCCTAATGAGGCTATGAAGATGGATTTTGAATCTGAGGAGCTTGAATGTCCTATCCAACCTCTTAAGGTTACAAGGGTGATGCTTTTGCAAGTATCACTATAAGTGATATTCCTTTACTATATAGGCCCTTTAAACTCCTAAGGTCTAAAGTCCCATTGAGCATCAGGTTCACCTTATTAGTGCTATCCTTTTCCTTTTAGATGCTTTACATATGCACATTCTGACAACCTTTCTACACTTTTACAACACTGATTTTGAATATTAATAGTAGAGTATTTACACAATCTCACCTAAGCTATTATGCAAAATAAGTATTTCACAACAAATGTATGCAAGTGTATGCATGTTATGTATGACATGCATGATCCTAATAGGTCTTTCGTTTGGAATAGAGCTATGTTCGCAGCTTGGATTGTGAGAATGAGACGCCTCATTAACAACTTATAGGTTTAAGCATTGACTACTTCGTTGTTGGTACTTTTGATGTCAGAGCTTCTTCATATGGTTCATCAGACTGATGACCAGGCTAGCAAGTGGAGTCCATAGCTTAACACTGAAGCTTATGATTGATTGATGCACTATTAAACTTTTCTTTTTGTAATTGCTTTTGTTGTATGATAATCGATGATGTATTTGTATGCTTCTTTCTACCCTGAGATCTCTTGTACTGGCTTTTATACTTTGATGTTCCTTTTTCGCTCTTTGAATGCAGACTTACTATTCTATAATTTGCCCCAGAATTACATTTTCCCCCTAGTTTCATTCTGAACTCATTCAGGCTATTCAAGCAGTCTCTTTTTTCATTTTTGTATGCAAGAGATCTAGTTCTTTCACTGTTGTTATTGATCCTTTGACTCACTAACCCTATTAGTTACAATCTTATGCATTAAAGATGTAAAAGAGTGGGTGCACTGATTGAAGTGAGTTTTTGATGATGAAATTAATTGGACTTGCACTTCAAAGAACTCTTGAGTTGAATATAAGGCTTGATGTTGATGTAATGATTGACGATAGTTACAAGGTAGGAGTTGCAATGTAAGTTATTGAGCCACCTGACTTCTCAAGGTATAAAGGGACATTAGGCTTATAAGGAAAATTACAAAAGGGTGGCAAAAAAAAAAGAAAACTTTACTAAAATAGTGATCTTATAGCTTTGATTAAGCTTTCATTATGTATTGTCTTTCCATTCAAATACTTATGCAGTATGATAAAGACAAATATGCAATATTTGAACAAAAATTTCAAATTTAATTTTAATCATTCATTAAGACAAAAATGAGAACATTCATTACATCACATGATACAAGTCCCGTTATCAGCTAATTCTAAATTTTTTCTCTCTCTAATTTTTTTACCTTACTGTTCTTTTTTCTTTTTCATTCTTTTTATTTTTTCTCAAATTTCCTATCTTTATAAGTTACATCATGTGATATATGAATGTTCTTTGAATTTGCATTTATGCCCATGCTGAATGAATCTAATTGAATTGAATTTATGTCAAACATACAGATGCAATCAATATCATAATACATATTATCATGAAGATGTCAATACATAAGTAAGCATGATCAAGATTTATATCATCAATCACTAAAATAAAATAAGTTCTAAAGAAACTAAAATTTTATTCAAAGAATAAAATAAGAAAATTTGTTTCATATTCTAGATGTTAGGGATGTTGTGTCTAATAGTGGTTGTCCTTTAGGTGACTGACCTAACAATTATTCTTGCATCTTATTACTGATTGTCTCCATGACTTTATCTTTATATTCCTTAAATGTGCATTTTTCTTTCTTGTCTAGCAACTTTTCATCATCAAACTCATCACCCCATCCTATAGGCACAATTAACTCGAAGGATATGTTAAGAGAAGGTGGTTTAGCACAAAACACCTTATAGTCGAACTTGCCTGAAAGCTGACCCAATAAATCTTTTGCTCTTTCCACATCTTTGGGGGCATTAAGAGGTTTCTCATTGGTTTCTAGGTCCTCAAAGGAGCTTAGTACTTCTTCTTTACTAACTCCTAAGTTAATCATCATAGTAGCTTAGGGTGGTACATTTTGGTAGTTTGGGAAAATATTATTTTTGGTGCTTAGGTTTTTGGGGTCTATGATCTTTCTAGAGTCTATAAGGTTTTGGATTTCATGTTTAAGGCGGATGCGTTATTCGTGGAGTGTTGGAGGTTTTGATGGAATTGGCAGTGCTTGTTTGGGTTATAACCTAGAGTTTTTGGGTTTGGTAGGTTTCGATTAGGTAAAGGTTGAAGTAAGCCCTTTTGCATTAGGTGCTCTAGGACTTTTGACAAAGGTTGGTTAAAATTGGAGAATCTCCTTGGTTATTGGATAGCGTGCACTTCCATAACCCGACTAGTGCTTCCTTGTTGCGTGCCCCCAGTTGGGTAGTTTCTTGCTCCGGTGCTTTTAGTAATCCTCTTTTTCTCATTCTCAATCTCCTCATAATGCAACCCAACGTCATAAAGGTCTATAAATATCTTGGGGTTCATCATCTGTAACCTTTCAACCATATTAGGTGACACATTTCGGACTATCATCCTAACTTGATCCTTTTCAGCCAACTTATTCTTCATTAGTCTTTCCTTATTCATGAACCTAGTTAGAAAATCTGAAAATGACTCATTGAGATCTTGCTTGGTCAGTTCTAGATCCATGATAAACACCTTAAGCATGGTATTGTGGTTGTATTATTTTAGAAAAGCGGTGCACAACTCTCTCCAGTCCACTCGGATAGATTTCTCTAACCTATGATACTAATTAACAGTCATTCCCTCCAAGGATAGTACAAATAACTTTGTGACTACTGCTAATGGAGCTTTAGTACTACTTATAGTTATTGTATACTGACTAAGGTGGATCCTTGGATCTCCAGTACCATTAAAATTTTACAGTTGTGGCAGCTTGAACTTATCAGGTAGTTTATCTTTCTCAAATTGCATCATATCATCAAAGTCTAATGAGTATATGATGCCTTGTCCTCTCCATAATTCCTCCATTTGAGACATCTTTTGAGTCAGTGCTTTCATTTACTTAGATTCTAGCTCTTGAACTTGCTCAAGTGATTCCCTCTTAGGCTTTTCAACCATATAACTCTCAACATCCTCCAATTTCATTTCCCCAACAGGTACATTCCTAGCAACATTTAAAGGTTGCCCCCCAGCAAGTGGATCTTCCACAATAGGAACAAGTGGTGCACCTAGAACAGGTGGATTGGTTGCAATTGAAGGCGTAGTAGCAGGTGGTGGCATTACTGTAGCCAAAGCTTGTCTTAGCTCATCTTGCATCATTGCTCTCATATCATCCATCAATGATCCTTTGATGTCCTCTATGGTCCAGTTTCCTCTTTATTATTCCATCTTTTCTATTTGAGTTGGTGTAGCTTTTAGGTAAAGTGGGTTAATATGGCTCTTTTCTAAACTATAAAGGATCTCTTTAGCTGTTGATTTTGGACTCAAATCAGTTCTCACTAATCTGCCACTACTCTATTTCCAAACACAGGAATACCCAAATGGATCTATGATGGCTGCAAAACAAAGTGTTAGTATGATGCATGAGATGCATGTATGCATGATGCACGTGCTAGGCAACAAGTAGCAAGTAATAAGTCAAGTTAGGTGTACATGCATCCTTCCAACCTTATTCCTCCCACACATGTATTCAATGGTGAGTCTCTTTTCCTAGGATTTTTTATCTTGGCCTTAATATCAACAGGGGATATCAAGAATAAATGCATATGCAAAATTTCTCAAAGCAGTACAGCATAAAAATAATATTTCTAGGTATAAAAGATTAGCCTAATCTTTATTAGTCCAAACGGGCTTTTAAAGTATGGGTTTGCCTTTATAGATAAAAATACCTCTTGGCAACATTCATAAGAAATTTGGGTAGATCCTAAGGGAAGTTACTAAGCCATTATATGTGGTTAGGGTCCGGTGAAAGGTCAAGGTTCCTTTAGCAAGATGCCCTCCTTTAAGACTTAAGTTACAGGCTAAGGTCAAAGGGGCTCGACATCCTTTGAAAACTCAAGAGAATACTACCCCCCCTTTAGGATTTGGGTTGCAGACTCTGGTCAGATGAGCCCGTTAATCTCTCTTGAACCAAGCTAAGGCTAAGAGTGATGGTTAGCCAATTTACAATCCTATGAAGCTAGTGGAACCATGGAACCATAAACCAACGCCATCAATTAATAGGGACATGTAAAATTAATGCAAGAATAAAATAATAATTAATAAAATAATTCTAAAGAACACAAGTAGAATTAGTATCTCTTATCCCTAGTGGAGTCACCACTATAAACGGCAGGGTTTAGCTCGCGTCCAAGATTTTAGCAACCGCGATATTGTTTAAGCTTAGGGCTCTAGAGAACACACTAACCACTGTCACAAAGACATGGCGTGGAGAGGAGGAGTCGCCACCCAGGGTAATAACTAGGACAAATCGAAAAGGTGGTACTCGATTCCCTAAAACAAAGCTAGCACCACAATCAGGAGATTATGGATATAGAATACCAACTTCTTTTAGTCTTGTGTTCTTTTAGAATTACTTTATAAACTACTATATTATCCTCTATTTACATGCAATTTCATATAAACCCTTATTCTAGCAATTAACTCCAAGGCAAACCAGTCATAAAAATACAAGTAAATAATGCATTCATTCAAACATATAATCCCTAAGTTATTCTAGTCTATATTAATTTTAATTAAATGAGCTAGATTTAGATGTTTTAATTTACAAGTGAGCCTAAAGACTAAGTTTTATTTAATTTTAATTAAATGGACCTAAGTCTATTTATTTTAATTCTAAAAATGGGCCTAAATCTACAAATTATGAAGTGTTTAACTTAGTGGGCCTAATTCTACATGTTTTAATTATAAGGTGATTTTAAATCTACAAATTATGAAAAAAACTTAAATTAAGTGGGCTAAGTCTAAATTAAATAAATTAAATTAAGTGGTCCTATGTCAAATTTACTAAATGGGCCTAAGTTATCTCTACCTTAAAAATCTAATTAATTATGGGCTTAAAATGCATTTTAATTAATTAAACCTAAAAAAACCTAAATTTAAATGGGTTGAAGCCTAATGTGGGCCTAGGGCCGAAAACATACAAAAATAAATGAACAGGCCCAAAAAAACAAAAACAAATAAAACATGCCAAAATAATTAAATAAAAAGATCAAACAACTAATTAAATTAATTCATTCTAAAAAACCCTAATTTTCATCAACATGCAACCCTAAATTAATCTACTTCCATCATTGATTTTAATCAATTACCCAATTGAAACTCTAATTTTACTAACCAATTAATCAATAAAAACATGCAATCACACACATAATTCCATTATTCCCACTATTGGGACTATTAAAATAATATATAGAAAATAATAATAAAAATAATTAATACACCCCAAAAAACATAAATAAAATAAAGCAATAAAATAAAATAATAATAAAAAACCCCTAGAAACTATATCTCTACAAGGTCTTATCCATGACATTCCATGAACCTCTTATGGATTTAATTCTCCAAATATGATTATCATGTGTTTTCCTCCATAATCACCAAGATAAAGACAAAAAATAAACAATGATTAGAGATTAAATAAAATTAAAATAAAAATTAAATAAGATTAAAATCAAACTAAATAATCAAATAAAAATAAAAGAAAAGAGTAGAAGAAGGGATGATTGAATTGATACAGTACTGATTAGCTCCTCAGAGTGTTATCAATCACCGTTTCTTTTAATGGATCTTCTCCTCTTCTTCAAAAGTCTATTGCTTTTGCCCAAAAAACAACAAAGAAAATCTAAAGAAAAATATTGTACATAATGCCTCAAAGAAAAATATGAAGAGAATTTTTTTAAGCCAAAAGAGAGATAGTCTAAAGAGAGAGACCCCCTTTTTTTCTATTTTTTTTCTCCCCCCTTTTTCAAGAGCCTAAACTATCCTTATATAGGAAAAGAGCCAAAAACCCTAATCCTACGTACTTAAAAGTTCCTATTTTAAAAGGACTTTATTTCCTGAAGATCTAAAAAATAAATTTTAGAAAATTTGTAGCCAATCAAAATTCAGGAAAAATATTTTCAAAAATTAAAAAAATTGGAAAAATAGTACAGGACCTGATCGGAATTGGAATTATAGATTTCCGATCAGAATTGTATATTTTATATCGGAATTCTACAATTTTGATTGGAATTGTAGATTTCTTATCTGTAAATTTTTTTTTAACATTTAATTACAAAAAGACCCTTGAAAGAATTTAAATTTTTTAATTAGGTCCTTAAAAAGTATTACAATTCAGTCCTTAAAAAATATTAAACCCTTTCTTTGAAAAATGCATCCAAACTTTTGAGTCTTCAAGCTTCAAGTATTGAGGGTCTATTTATGATATTTTCATCATTGGAGTCGTCTGTCACATCCACACTTTATCATCCCGAAATTGGGTGCTTACAGGTTATTTGATGTGATTGACTTTGATGTAATCTTGTGAATGAATTGGTTGTCTCAGCATTATGCCACTTTGGATTGTCATAACAAAGTGTTGATTTTCAAAATTCTTGGTAAGGAAGAATTCAAGTTCTTGGGTGATAAGAGTTTTGCACCTTAGAATCTTATCTATGCCATTATGGCAAGAAAGAAGTTTAAAAAGGGGTGTCGAGTATATTTGGCTTTAGTCAAGGACACAACTGCAGAACAAAAATCCATTTTAGATGCTCCTATAGCTTATGAGTTTCTTGATATTTTTCCTAATGAATTGCCAATTTTACCACCTCATTGAGAGATAGAATTTTGCATTGATGTGGTTCCAAGCACAGCTCCTATCTCTATGCCACCTTATAGGATGGCTCCTGTACACTTAAAAGAGTTAAAGGAGCAGTTGCAAGAGCTGTTAGATAAAGGTTTCATTAAACTCATCACTTCTCTTTAGGATGCACTAGTGTTATTCGTAAAGAAGAAGGATGACACACTTAGATTGTGTATTGATTAGAGAAAATTGAATAAGGTGACAGTTAATAACAAGTATCCACTTTTGAGAAGTAGAAATTCCTAAAATGGCATTCCTGAAGTTGATCAAATAAATCATTTATCCTCGGAAGTGGATACTTATTCTTAATAGTCACCTTGTTCAATTCTTTGTAGTCAATACACAATATGAGTGTACTATTATTTTTTCTTTACGAACAACACTGGTGCACCCCAAAGAGAAGTGTTGGGTCTAATGAAACCATTATCTAAAAACTCTTGCAACTGATCCTTCAACTCTTTTAACTTTGTAAGAGCCATCCTCTATGGTGGTATAAAGATAGGAGCTATGTTTGGAACCACATTAATGCAAAATTCTATCTCTCTATAAGGAGGTAAACCCAATAATTCATCAGGAAATACATCAAGAAACTCACAAGCTATAGGAACATCTGAAATGGATTTTTGTTCTGCAGTTGTGTCCTTGACCAAAGCCAAATATCATTAATACCCCTTTTTAAGCATCTTTCTTACCGTAATAATGGAGATAAGATTTTGAGGTGCAGAACTCTTATTACCTAAGAAATTGAATTCTTCCTCACTAGAAATATGAAAATCACCACTTTGCTATGATAGTCCAAAGTGGCATGATGCTGAGTTAACCAATCCATTCCCAAGATTACCTTTAAGTCAATCACATCAAGTAAAATTAAATTTATTGGTAACTCTCTACCTTTTACTAACACAAGACACCTAAAAAAATAATATCAATGCCTAATAGATCACTCAAAGGTGTGGCAACTACTAAAGTAATTATCATCCTCACAGTTTGTCAATCCAACTTTGAAGCAAATACTCAAAAGAGTGGGTAGCACTCGGATTAATTAAAACTATAGCCTCAAGGTAACATACTGGAAGTGTACCTGTTATAACTACATTGGATGCCTGAGCATCTTGCTGAATGATGGTGAAAACTCGAGCCTATCCTCTACCTCCCTACTGACTAGTAGAAGCCTACCAAAAACCTCTAGCACTGCCTCTACCTCGCCTATATTGGCCTACAAATTAAGAAGTACCTTGATAGTGGACTGGTGGCTGAAACTATGTTTGGGCTACACTGGCTATATAAGACTGAGGAAATTGCTACTAAACCCTCAAATGATGACATGATCTAGCATAATGCCCAATCAATCCACATCTAAATCATGCTCCTAGAGTCATATAACATAGTCCCTGATGGACTCTGCCACAAGTCTGACAAACACTACCTATAGATCCCACACTACCATACCCCAAACTTTGATTGCTACTGCTGCTAATAACACTTGAACCAAATATAGTAGGTCTACGGGCCCTATTATAGCCACGTCTACCACTCCTGTGGACCCTAGGTGGAGGTCTCTAGCCTTACTAAAAAGGTCCTTTAGGTTGACTACTAGTGCCCATTTGAAATGATGTATGTTATGCACTTTGAGATCCTTCTCCTCTAGCACCTCCAGTCTGATAATAATCGGGCATAACTCCTTGCCTAATAAGCCTATGCTTAATCTCTTTAGCTAACTCCATCACTTCCTTTAGAGTGAAGCCTGCTGTTAAGTATCCTGGCAAAAGCAGTCCCCAAACCAATGATATAGGTAGTGATGGCAAATTACTGATCCCTCATCATATCCTCAGTTTAATGGGACATTCTGAAAAAACTACCTTGTATACTCCTCCAATAATCAATCACCTCTAGATATATTAGTAAATCGAAGTCTCTAGCTCATCCTCATCAACTCTGGACAAAATCATCTCATAAACCTCTTTTTGAACTGGGTTCAAGTAAGAATGGTTATATGGCGCTGAATCACTTGAATGAATCAATCCAATGTTTCCCCCTCAATATATAACTCTATAATGAGTATCCTTTGATACTCAGTATGCATCGTCCAAGTCCTCATAGTATGAAGAAAATCCAGCGAATCTACACTGCCAACTCTAGCATAATATATTGTTGCCTCTAGGTGTAATACATCATGAGCTCTCTGCATAGGTGGTACCACCTGAGGCATAACTACTGCACCTTATTGAACTCCTGGTGCATAGGTAGCATCATCAAAATCTTGAGTTGTAGGCTCCTTATCCTATTATTCCCGCTACTTACTGTGACCAACAGCCCCCTTAGGTCTACCCCTATGCCTAGCTGGTTGTATAGGGGGTGGAGCTTTATCTTGATAAGACTCTTCGTCATCAGCCTCGTTGATTAGTGGAGTGACTTGTGCTCTCCTCATACTAAAAAGAAAAGAAATAAAATATACAATTCAAGTAACAAACAGGTATCCTAATGATTATGTGGAAATCAAAAAGCAAGGAAGACTTTTCAAGGACATAGTCGAACCTAATTGCTACAGTAGTTAAACTCAAACTTTACCAGCCTAGGTCAAACAATACTAAACCTAGGCTCTGATACTAACTTTGTCACGACCTAAAACTAAGGGTCATGACTTGCGCTAGGGAATAGGAATTCACATGAATCTGAAAACCCATAGCAAGATAAAAATAAAACATTCATACCGACATAATCACAATTTACCCTAAAATTAAAACCTTTAAAATTTAGAGAATCATCCATTTATAACATCATGATAGAATATTTAAACATACAACCCAAGGACATTATGTTTGCTAAAGTTTAACATAACACACTGCTACAAGAATATACTACTACTATAGTAGCTAAGAAGTACAATAAAATGTTAGATTAACATTTACATAAGTTAGCCGATGAAGAATGAGCTCAATGAAGAGGACTACTATGGGAGGCCCGTAGAGAGAAACCCTAAAAAAATAATTTCAAAGAATTAGACCTCATTAAGTGAATTATCATTATGTATATGTATACAACCTAAAGGTATAACCACTCAAGCATCATAATAATATTTATCTTATATTTATATTTATTTAATTTGTAGAAACATTCCATGCAAATGCTCAAGTACATTATCATACCAATATAACTGGACACATATGGAGAATCGAAGGATAAGATTTCCCATAACCTCAAACACTATGCCTCACTAGCCATTAGCCTTTCTTGAGTCCAAATAATATTTCTCTTTTCCAATTGGGCAATGGACCAACCTCGAGACCCTAAAAGGTCAACCATTCCCCTCTCTATCTAAAGAATTTCAATAAATCATTTTAACCATATGTCCATATTATATAATCTCATATCAAATCAAAATTCATATTCTACCCATCTAGTGTATTGGTGTGCACATAATTCTAGAATAGCCCATTAGGTAGCATGTTCTACTACTATCCTCTAATAATATCACATCAAAATAACAAAACCATGTCAATATATAAACAACATCCAAACCAAATATATAACATTCACATTTATATACTCACTAGTATTTATATCATTTGTATATATATAGTAATAACATCATAATAATCACAAAGCAATCAAATGTCTAATGCAATATAATGTATTCATTCCATGTTAATGTCAAAATATGGATGCTGAAAAAGAATTTCTTTATGAAATGCATACACATAATAATAACTCGCAAGTGAAATGCGCTCCTCAATGTTGACTTGACTGGCCCTACCCTGAAGGCTTTGCTCCTAGTGTGGCTATAGGAAAAGAAAAAAAAATATAAAAGATAAATGAGGTTAAAAACCCTAACCTTATACATTCTAGATTTCTAAGGAAAAAGACTTAATCTAAGACACAATTCTAATTAAACTCAATAATTAGCATATATTGATGTTACGTTTCATGAGAAATCTACCAAAAATTACATAAAATCTCCTCTGTAAAACAGACATCTCTCTACTTAAAGTAGAGTCATTCCTGTATAAAACAACACTTCTATAATTCCACAACCCAATAACTCGAGTTGAGCTCTTGAACTACATTTTATGCTTAACCGAGAACTAATATGGTTACACAAATATAAATAATATAATTTGTAATATCCTGAGATTTTAAATATTTTTAAACTGCATCGGGATATGCAGTGTTCATAATTTTAATAAATATATTTGAATATTTAATTAGTTTGATAATTATTAAAGTTATTTTTAATTATTTTACGTTTCCTACATAAAATTTTCTCGAGAATTTCATTTTTGGGAAAATAAAACCTAAATAAATATTTATTTATTTACGTTAGTCCGTTTTATTAAATTGCATGATTCCATGCATGATTATATATATATATATAAGTTAGTTAATTTACAAGTTGTGCCACTCATCCCTTCTTCCCCTTTCCCAACGACCCACCCTCCTGTCACCACTGCAAATCCCGTTCCCTCACCGTCACTGCGCTTCCTGGCATGCCACCACCATTTCCAACCTGTCCCGCCGACTTCTTTCTCCATTTTCGGCGTGGTTTGGCCGTTTTTTGGCTGAAAAACTGAAAATCAATATCAACTCTGTTCTCTCTTGTCTGGCCACCGTTCTTGATGATTCTGACGTGGTTGTTCTCCTAGAACTCCCTAGAAGTCGATTCTAAGCTCTTGGAACCTTGAAAACTCGAATTGGTAAAGATTTAAGCTTAGTTTTGAATTCGGCTTCTTTGACTTTTTGATTTTTTTGAACTTCAATCTTGATGATTCAAGCTTAATTCCTTTACAAAAATTTCTCCTAGTAGCTCAATCTACATCCTAAATTTTTTTTAGGATTTTTGGAATTTATTTTGATTTTTGTGAATTTTTTATTATTTTATTAATATTTTCTAATTTTCGTAAATTAATTAAATAAATTGTGAAATTGTGATTTATGGTGTTTATAGGGGTTGAAATTAATTTTAGAATTTAATTTGTAATTTTTGTGATTTTTTTGTAATTATTATAATTTTATTTAATTTAGGTGAATTTTGGAAAATTAGGTTAAATAAGTAATTTGTTAAAATAAATTGGTTAATTGAGTATAATTATTGATTTTATTGAATTATATGCAGAGAAATTAATTTTTGAGCAATTGTATAATTTTTAGTGAATTTTTGAATAATTATTGTATATTATGTGGAATTATATATATTAGGGGTATTTTGGTAATTTGGTAATAAATTGGTTAAAAATTAAATTAAATTGGTTTTAATAATTATTTGAGGTATAAAAATGATTTTTACAAAATATTTAGTATTTTTAACTAATTAAAACTATTTTTCAAAAATTATTTTCAAATTAAGTATAATATACTATTTTTGTAAATAAATGAGTTTTTAATGATTTTTAATATGTTTTTGGGCTAATTGTGTAATTTGGATTTATAAAATGAAATTCTATTAACATTTGTGAATTTATTGAGAATTATGGATTTTTAATAATATTTTATTAAAATTAGGGTTTTTATGTAATTATCAGTAAAATAATTTTTTTTAGTGTTTAAATACCTAAATTGTTATATTTTGATATATAAAAGGGTACTTTCGGTATTTTTGAAATTTTCATGTATTCTGTGTATATCTCGTGAATTATGAACATTGGTCGGTAGAATTGTAGTTTGGGAGTCCGACCGAGGGGT
Source organism: Mallotus nudiflorus (assembly GCA_947683625.1). Lineage (NCBI taxonomy): Eukaryota > Viridiplantae > Streptophyta > Magnoliopsida > Malpighiales > Euphorbiaceae > Mallotus > Mallotus nudiflorus. The sequence continues at coordinate 244,600 of CANTUR010000625.1, forward strand.
TGTGTAACTATATATACTCGAAGTGTGTTTTCTTACAGGACTGGCTCTACTTTCTGAGTAGAGAGATGTCCGTTTTATAGGGGAGATTTTTTCAAATTTTCAGTAGAATTCTCGTAAAACGTGATATCCGGTCAAATCCCTATTCCTAGTCTGTGTTCGATGTTTTAGATCGAGTCTCTAGAATTTCGTTAGATTTATTTCTGATTTTGTGTTGTCGTTTATTTGTTTAGTTGTGTCGAGACCGAGGCCTAGTGAACCAGGCTCGTCGGACCCATCTCGTGGAGCGCACAACTGTGAGTTATTATTTTATATATACGTGTATTAGGATGCATATTTTTAGAAATATATGTTTTAATTTTATGAATTATGCATAAATGGTTTAATAAATGCTTAGGTATATTTTAGTATATTTTTGGTATATTTTGAATTAAATACATGTTTTATCCATGATTTATACTTAAATTGTTTTAAGTATATATATAGTTTATTTCTTGTTTATTTTGTAATTAAACTAAATTTGTTTGACATATATATATTTGAAATATACTTGGTTTATTTTTGGTATATTTCTAGTATATATATGGTTTATATTGTCATTTTAATTAATGTCATGTATCATTTGTTTTATGAATGTATGAGTTTATTTTTAAATGAAGGATATCAATAGAACGTGCTACCTAGTGGGCAGCACTAAGACCGAGTACGTACCGTTACGATGATAGACTGTAGGTTAAATATAAATTACAATTTATAGTATTTATTAAAAATATAAAAATACCTGAACTCGAAACAGTAACCCAAACATTGAAAACCCGAAAATTCCAATAAATTCAGAAAATTATGAAAAATTTATCAATGGAAAGCTCTTGACTCCAGTTTCATTTCTCATAACTACCACAAAACCTAATTTCTACTCAAATTAAAGAAATTGACCAAAGATCCAAAAATCGTTTTACCTCCATTTGAGGTGGCTGTTGATGTAGATCGAACGAATTCGTATAGGTAAAATGTTGCCCAAAGGATGACAAACGCAACGGTACCAACGACGGCAACAGTTGGCGGTAAAGGAGGCGGCAACAACACCCCTCTTTAAGCTCAGCCCGTTGGAAAAATGAATGAGGGAGAAGAAAATAGATGGCCAGTTGGAAATGGAAGGGCTACTGGTGGCATCTGGAATTTCTGGTGGTTGGTGCAAGCAAAGTTGGTGGCAGCAGGAGGGAAGGAGAAGGGTAAAAATATATATATTAAGAGTAAAAATTTTACCCATTAAATCCCTCTCTGAAATTTTTTAGCAAAACAACACTCAACTTTTAAATTATATCACTAATTATATACATACACATAAATATTTATAAATATATTTTCTCAATAATTATTAAATTTTATTAAAATACTCATTCAATAATAATTGCATAAAAATAATAATTAATACTTTAAAATTTATATTTTAATTTAATAAGTAAAATATAGGTCATTACAAGCTGATTGGGAATCAATAAGTTATCAACTACTAATTAAAAACTTTTACCAAACATATTATTTCCAACTTTTAAACAACAAACCTCTATCAGTTGTTTTAATCAGCTGAACTAAGCACCCCTAAATCTTTAACCAATTTGACTCTTATTTATTGACAAAATTTCACTAAAACAATTTCGCTATTACTGTTAACAAATTTATAAAATCTAATTAGTAAAGATCACATTATTTGCTAATTTAAGTTTGTCTTTTAGAAATTTTTTTCTTTTATACGCTTATAATTATATGCTTTTATGGTTTATACAAATTCAAGATATGAAATATTTTACATATGATTTTTTTTGGCTAAAAGTGAAAATTTTAGAAAATTAAAAATTCAAGCTAATTTTTATATAAATTATCTTGATAAATCGATTAAAATTTAAAATTTTTGTAACTTATAAATGTATATAGTAAAACTCAACTCAATTTTAATAATAAACTAGTCGCCTTTTTATGTTTTGTGAAAAAATTATCTAAATTTTTACAAAATATATAATGAATATAATGATTTTACTTCTATCAGGTCTCAAAAAATTAATATTCAATACAATGTTATACTCATATAATGTTTACATTTAATTCAGTAATATAAATTTTATTTGCAAGTAAAAATAAATATAAACGATTTAAGTTAAAAACATAATTAATTTTTAACTCTATAAAAACATGCTTATTTAAAGATTTAAAAAATTTTGTGAATGATTTTAATAAATATTTGTTAACATCATTTAACATTACTTTTTGCTCAAATGCTCCTTTGGATCTGCAATATCCGATTGAGTGTATTGATTCATGTTTGCAACCTGAAGATATTAAAAGTTTAAATGCTCCTAACGATGAGTCTTTGATTCTTACGGCACTTAAGCGAATGTTCCATCTGTTTGAATCTCCATCTGAATTGTCCAGGTTTAAATTTTGGATGGTAATACATGTTATTAATAGTGATATAAATAGTATTATTAATGAAATAAAATAATAAAATTTTTAGAGTTAAAATTATATGTTAGCTCTATATATAAGGAACTAATTAAATGAGAGATGATGACATGAGAAAAGTTTCTCTTTATAAATAATACTATTCATGTAGCTTCTAATAAAATAAATCATTTTCCTGAAATTTTTAGTATCAGATTTAAAGATTTTTTTTTTGAAATTTTCAATTTTTAAATCAGGTATGAAAGTTTTATACTTTTTAAAATTACTTTAACCTGGGCTAGTGACCCAAAATCTAAGGGCAAACTGAGCCCAGGAACAAAGGCATATATATATATATAATTTTAAATAAATTCTATCAAAAAATATGTTAAAATAATTTTTAATCTATTATAATTTATAGAAAATTAGTCATTTTATTTTTTTTAGAAGGTAAATTTTGTTTTACAAATAATGATTATTAAATATATCAAATAAATTGTATTTAATGGTTATAAAAGAAAAATATAAAGAAAGTAACAGAGTGACAATTTTAATAAAATATATATTTTTTAACATGATTTTATTAATTATATTCATTAATTTAAAGAAAAATTTATTAATTAATTTTATGAAATATGTATATCTTTTCTCTCTTTTTTATAACTGTATGTCTTTGTTTTTCAATTTTTTAGACAAATTATTTGTTAGATATTTTTTTTAACTTTCAATTTTTCAATTTTTTATTTTCAATAAATAAAGTTTCACAAAAATTTATTATATGTCAATACTAAATTATTTCCTAATTTACTTGATTTTAACATTATTTTTTTAAAATAATTAAATTAATTTCTTTTAAAAAAATGGAAAAATTACTGCTAACGCATTATTTTGACCACTTTTTTCATCTTCATTTTTTCCATTTTTTTCTTTTTTTTTTTCATTTCTATGATTTTTTTCTTCTTATTTTTCCTCCTTCTCTTCCTCTTATTACTACTACTACTATTTCATAACTATTTTATTTTTGATATTATTATTCCTTTCATTTTTTTTATTTCTATTTTTATTTATTCTTTATTTCTCTCCTTATTTATTTATTTTTTACTTTTCTGGTTTTTTAATTTTTAATTTTTTACTTTTTTTAATTGTTTTAGTTGTTTTTCGGTTGTTTTTCTAGTTGTTTAAACGGTTGTGTTTTGTTGGTTGATTTTTAGTTTTATAAAATTGTTTTACTTGTTGCTTTTGGTTCCTTGTTTTTTCTGATTTATTTTTATTATTTTTTGTTTATTTTTGTTTCAGGTTGTTTAGATTGGAAAATCAAATAAAGATAATCAATTTCAACCAAAAAACAACTTTCAATGCCTTTAAAATTTCATTTAAGAGTTCAAATTTATAATAAAAACAATACCCACTAAACAGCTAACACCATACGGAAAAAAAAAAAAAAGAACCAAAATAAAAAAGCATAAAATTTTAGTTAATATATCTTAAATGAATAAATATTTTTTATACTTGAATAAACTCAATTAGTTTTGTCAATATTATAATTTACAATTATTTTAAATAAATTTTATACTCAATTGTATCTCAATTTGACAATTTAAAAAATATTTCTTTAAATTAGGCTATTTTACAAAAAAATATATTTAAAGAATAAAATATTTTTAATTAATAATTTTATTTGTTATTATAAAATATATTTAAGTTAAGATAAAATACAAAAAATTGTTATATTTTATCTTAAATTAATTACATTTTATTTTAACAATTAAATTATAATAAAAATATGTTAACTTATTTTATTGTTTAAGTATTTATTATAAAATAGTCTCATTTTAAAAAATAATTTTTTTAAAATTTTTCTAATTCAAATATGATTGAGTTTAAAATATATTTAAAATCTAACACAAATGTTGATATTCGCAAAACTAAATGAGTTTTATCCTAATAAAAAATATTTAATCATTATGATATATTAATTGAAATTATATATTTAAAAATAATTAAGAATATTTAATGAGTTTAAGTATCATTGTCAATATAGCTAAAAATTTAAGAAACATATAAACTTTTTTTTTTCATTTTTTAAAATTATTTTACTGAGCTATATAGTTATTATGAAAGTTAAGTAATAGAAGAAGTCACAAATAAAAATAAAAATAATATTTATTAAACATATTAAAAATAACATTTTTTATACTTTTACAATTAAAAAGTAACCAAAAAAAGTTTGATTTTAAGGGTTGAGTAATGGAAAACTGTTTTGACTGACAGATAAGATTTGAATAATTTTTATAAAAAATTTATAAAAGTTGATTGCAAATAAAGTTTCTTGCATGACTTAATTAAAAAAAAATGATATAATTTATAGAATTCATAATGTTATTATTCCATTTGTGAAATAAGGGTAACATGCCCAAAATAAAAAGTTCAAGAATGTGATAGGCACAAATAAAAGTTGGGATGTGTAATCTTGAGCAAGACTTCCTACTAACCAAACCGAACTAAAATTTGGTTCAGTTCGATTTGCTTTTATATTTTAAAAATTCAATTAGTCGAAATAATCAAATAAACTAAAATTTTATTTTATTTTATTTTTTAATGTTTAATATCGTATAATAATTTAATACAAAAATATTAAAATAATTAATATTTTTAAAAATTCAATTTAGTTAAGTCAGTTCGGTTTTCAATATAATTTTTTTTTTAGTTTTTCAATTCGTTTTAGTAAAAAAATAGGCCAAAAGCCGATCCAACCCCTAGAGCCATGTATAAAATTTAGGGGTAAAACTATGCATTTGATTAAAATAAAAATTATCATCAAGTTTATAAACTTTAAAAGAGTTTTTTAATAGTAACCTCTTCTATATAATATGAATTCTATGTTAAAATGTGATTTTTTTTTTTCACATTTATAAACCCTAAACTCTAAACTCAGCATAAGATTAGTCTCTTCATAATGTTTGAGCACCCTGTCAAGATTAGCTAGACACAAATAAAAAGAATCATAAAAAAAATAAAAGTCATATATAAATACCTTATAATATCCTATCAAATTAGAGAATATAGCCATCGTACACCTCTGGAAGGTTGTATATACATTACATATCCAAATGACATTTGCTGGTAAGTAAAAGTGCCATAAGGACATCTAAAAGTTGCATTGTCTTAATCCTCACGAAATATGAAAAATTGATTATAATAAAAATATCCATTAAGAAAATAATAGTAAGCATGACCAACAATTTTGTCCAATATTTGGTCAATAGAAGGAAGGGGAAATGATCTTTTCTACTTACATTATTTAATGAGGTTTTCATTTTAAATCCAATATTAAATTGTACTACCCTAGTCTCTAAGACTTAGTATAAAGCAAGTAGGGTGTCGAACACTCAGGAATTTGGAGGAATTTGTATTAATGGGTAATCTAATCAGATGGAGAGACAAATAAATATAATAAAGAGAAATAAATTATTCTAACTACTCTAAAATTACTAAATAAAAACTAGTTATACTAACTACACTAATTATATTAGAAACAAAATTGAATTAAGTTCATTAGAATTTCAACTTAGAATTCATCAAAGAAACTACAATGAAAATAACAAATTATCATATGAAATGAGTGGAGGAAATGACTAATAATCTTTAAGAACAATTCTCATTGTCAATTAAAGGCAATCCTATTTAAAGTCTACAAGCATTCTCATGACATTATAGAGATAAATATGAATTAATAAGTGCTATGTCAATTCTTTAAATCCTTAAGGAGAAACACTTGTCTTCAAGTAGTTTCCTAACCCTTAATTGATTTCAATTATTGTTCCATCAAAATGCATTAATTCTCATTATACATAATTGATTAACAAGTCATACATAGTGGCCAACCATATATAACACATTTAAGCATTCAATTAAAATCAACTCATTCATATAATTGTAAAAGAGAATAGTTTTTTGATTCATTCTTCCTTGCAATTCTAACTACAATTGTTTAGCCAAGATACATTATAAACATATTCAAACAACATTTGGAAAGTAACATAAACATCAAGTACGAATAGAAAGAAAGATAGAACTTGAATATGGATAGTTTGCTTGAATAATTCTTGACTTCCTTCAATGTTCTTCAATAAAATAAATTTTTTTTTTAACTAAACAATAGTAATAATAAACAAGATATACTTCCTTTTTTTTTCTAACTAATAAATCCTCCTCAAAACAATGTCAATACATCTATTTATAGACCTTCTAAGCATTCCAATTCATACACTTTTCAAAAGAGGTCAAATGTGAAGAGTTATGAAGAAAGGGTACATTAACTACTCGGCACCATTGTGCCAAGTCAGGTGTGAGTCAGCATGATGTGCCTCTGTAATGACTCAACACTGTGGTGTGAGTCAACACCAGTCTTCCATCATGGTTTGACTTAGCCCTTCAACATGGTACGAGTTGGCACCATCAGAACGAGTCGACACAATGGGTTACTATAACAAGTCGGCACCATTAGAACGAGTTGGCACCAACTCTAGCTTACTTCCTTTGATTCTAAACTTCATTCAAATGCACTCCATTGCCACTATAAGCATGATATTAGCATACAAAGACCTACAAATCATATAGAGAACATAAAAATATAAGAAAAGAAATAAAATGCAATAATTAAACATAATGTTAATGCAAACTAAAGAGAAAGTTAACAAAAATGACCCTAAATGAATATGCTATATTGCATTCTATCAGAATCCTAGTAGGGCTTCAATTGATGTGCATTTAGGTAAGTTAACTCTTATGGTAAGAGATGAGAAAGTAGAGTTTGTCATGTCAAAATTAATGAAATACCCTTTAGAGGATGAGTCCTTTAGATGACAGTGAGGATAATGAGCAAAAATAGGTTAAGTTAAAAGCTGGAAAAGATCAAAAGCATACTTCCATCTAGTAGTTAAGCTCTCAGTTTGGACCTTGTTAACCTTTCTCCCTTTAGCGCTTTCCTAAGCTCTATCAAGCCCAGATCTCCCGACCCTTGGCTGCTTGCTGATCTTGCTCTTGACTCCTCTTAAATCAGATAAACATCTAGGAAACTCACTAGTACTAATAATATAAGGAATATTAAAACTCCTTGAATCCTTCAATTTGGTTGGGATTTTTTGAGAGATAATTAAACTACAAGTCTTTCTCAAAGGTACAATCTCATTATCATCCCATTTGCGCTTATTAATGATAAGCTCCTTTAGGAATTTAGCATATTTAAACATTTAGAAAAGTACTTCAACAAGAGGAATATTAATTTATTGCTTCTTAAAAAATTTTAAAAAATTATTCCTCCTCTTTTTGCTTCCTAAATCTTTAAGGAAATGGTATCTTCAAAGCATATGCTAAAAATGAAGAATTTAATGCTTCATCCAGATTCTTCTTACTTTTTTCTAACTCATATTTATTGACTTCCTCAATAATGACATATTAAGTTCTCTAGACTTAACAAATTGTTAGTGATAGCATCTAAAATTTTATCTAACTTGCTCTCTACTAAAGCCATCCTATCTTATTATAGTTGCACAAATCCTAGGGGCCATTATTGTTTTGCCATATTGTTATTATTAGGGAAGGTTGGTGCAACTATGTTATTATTGTTATTCCAGGAGAAGTTTGGGTAACTCTACCACCCTGGGTTGTATATATTGGAGTAGGGATTGTTGGATTGTCTATCTTGAAATTAGTTCCCTACATAGTTAACTTACCTTATATAGCCTTTCCCATTATACATGCATCATATATACCAAATTCATTATTTACATGTCCTAACAAACTACAAGAGTCATTAGAAAATTTTGTAGGTGTTGAATTATATTTATGAGTGAGGTTGCCAACTTACTTTGAAAGTGCAATAATTTGTGATTAAAGGGTTGTTCCTATGTCAACTTTTAGTCTCCCTAATTACTTTAGTGGATGATCTCACTTTGAAGGCTGTATACTTGTCATGAGCCATTATTTTAAGAGTTGTCTAGCTTCATCCACAGTCTTCCTCATTAAGAAGCCACTAGCTTTTGCATCAATAGAGTCTCTTATAGTGATAGTTACTCTATTGTAAAAAGTCCTTATTAGCACATCCTTTATTAATCTTTGATGTAGGAAACTCTTTTGCAACTCAGTAAATCTTTCCTATGCCTCACTCAAATACTCATTATCAAATTACTGGAATGAAGTAATTTCCTTTAACACCTTTAAATTAGAAGGTGGAAAGTACTTTGCTAGAAAAGCTTTGTAAGGTAATCCAAGGTAGTGAAATAATTTAGGATTGGAACTCTAGCCTTGTCCTTCAAAGTGAATGGAAATAACCTTCACCCGAGTGCATTATTGAACATTCCATTATACTTAAGCATATCATAGATCTCTAAGAAGTTTGCAATATGATCATTCGGGTCTTCATTCATCATGCTATAAAACTAAATGCTTAACTGAATCATGCAATAAAGTCGACTTGATTTCAAAATTTTTAGCTTCAATGGTTAGCCTTGTAATGCTCTGTCACATCCCTCTCAAGCTTGGTATTGATTTTTCTAAAAGGATCCTTGTATCAACTACATTATTTTTTGCATCATTTTCCATTATGCTCAACTTTTCTCTTGAACGCCTACGCTTTTCTTTCTTAAACTTGGTAAGCTTTGGTATGTATGAAAGCGGTTCTTTTTCGAATCTTTAGGTATTATGCATACACCAAAAATCAACTCCTGTAAAACAAAAATAGAAAAGTCAAAGTACAAATAAAAAGAATTGGTGTCTTAATCCAATAGAAACAATATCATTTATAATGTTAGATCAAAGTCCCCGGTAATTGTGCCAAAAACTTTGTTAGGTAAAATCTGCAAGCGCACAAAAATCGAACAAGTAGTATAAAAAGATCATTCCCATGGAGACTACGATATATTCATATATAAACTTACTCTTAACTTATTCTTAATTGTTTAAGGCTTTGAAATCAAGTTTTTCATACTTAATCTAAAATTGAAATAAATCTAACAAATACAAGTAAATTAATTTAGAAAATAAATGGTGCAAACAATCAACGATTAAAACTTATTACAAATTAAATCACTTTATAATAATTAAGCTACCCAAATTTACTACTCAATCAACTATTCATATCCCGAGTTTTCCTAAAGCATTTATCAATCTTTCTTAATAATCAATTAATTTATATTCACAATTATTAACATAGGTAATAAAGATCCAATTCTCATTGCAACTCAAATACCTAAACATCAAAATCATTAATTATGAGGCACAACTAAAAAATAGAGCTATACACAAGTCGAAGCAATCCAAAGAATGCAAATTCTCCAAACTCGACTTAAAAGTCGAAGAATTTTAAAAAATAATTCTCCGGACCCGACTCTGAAGATTTAAATCTCTATTCCAAATTGCTCCAAATTTTATGAGCAATTCAAAGTGGAGATTTTTGAAGCAAATGGAGAATTTAAATCGATTTAAAGAAAAAAAAATTCAGAGATCTACATAAATTTTAGTTTATATATTTAAAATTAATATTTAATAAAATCATAATAATAATTAAAATATTTATATTTTTATATTATATTTAATAATAGTACTTTTCATAAATTTTCTTTTTAAGTTTTAGTTTAATATTTATATTTTAATAATTTTATAATTTGAAACATTTAAAATGAAATGACTATAAATTTTACTATACAAATTTTATTTGTAAATTTAAATTTTGTTTTATGATATAAATATATATTGAAATATAACTATAAAAAGATTCAATTGATGAGTGTATTTATTTTATTTCAATCAATTAATTATTATTTAAAATGTCAAATATTATATGCTAAATTAACATTTAATATATTTAGATGTAATTTATTAATAAAATGGTACTAAATTTTATTTGTAACACATAATTCTATATTTCTAATTTTATTATGCATTGTTTATTAATTTTATAATAAATCATAAAAAATAATAACAATACTTGTTAGTGAAATTGTATAGACACACATTATCAGTTTCAGTTTCGATTATTAGTTCGAAAACCTCATGATAACCAAACTTGTTTCAATAAATTTTTTGGGACAATTTGGTTCAAAGAAAGTCAAACAGTCAATGAAGATTTTCGGTTTCTAAGATTTTTTGTTCGATTTTTCAGGATGGTTAAAGTTCTCCAAAACCTATGGACAACCCTACTCAAAAGAGAATTTAATCAACTCAATTTATCTTTAATTTTGAGTTAAGTTAAACTTGGGTTTATAGGTCTATTAGAATTATCATATCTTAATGCATAATTCCAATTAAAATCATGTTATTGAGGGGCCAATGAAAAACAAGTATGAAGATTAATAAACACAATATGTAACAACTAATGAGTATATTAAATTGAAACTATAAATCATGTTTGGATTATCAATTCTAACAAAGTTTAACCTAACATAATGAAATAAAACTCAATAAAATCACAAGTTAAACCCATAAGTTGATTGCAAGGGAAAACAAAAAGAAAGATAGAAGGAATTAGAATTTTTCTCTTTAATCTCCAGTCTCCTTATTTCTTAAATTTTTTTTTAGGGTTTCTTGTTCCTCCCCCTAGAGCTTGTTCTCCTTTTAAAATGCATCTAAAATATCCTTTTTATATCTTCCATAAGTTTCCCTATGAATAAAAAACATTTCCTTTAAGAGTTCTTGGATAAGAAATCATTGATGAGTTGTCAAATCTCCCGACACACAGTTGTGCCATAATTACATATGGTTCTACTTACTTCTTAAATTATTTCCATGTAAAAAGTACACTCAGGCATAAGTGTGTTAAATGGACACATAGTTGTGCTTGGCTCTTGCCATATTCACATTTTCAAACAAAGTTGTGTCAAGTAATTCATGTTTTAATTGTGAGTTGTAACCTAATTTTTATAGTGATAGACATAGAATTCAAACCTAATCCTTTCATAAAAGTTGTAGTTATAGAAATACGCTTTCAATAACATTTTGAATCATCTCAATGGGACATTTTTAGCTTAAGCTATCACTAAAATACTATGTGCTACTCAACATATAATGAAAATTATATATGCTAATTTTGACTTGAAATTTGAAAACTAAAAAAAGCTTGAATTTTAACATTTAGGCTCAATTATGAGAGCTTAAAGTGTCTAGAAGACCTCTTTCTTATTTTGAAACTCCAAAGATGTCAAAAGCCTTACTAGATCTGAAAGGTCGAATTAGCCTAAAATTTTAAATTTTCCTTTAAGCTCCAATCTACACCCAATTCAAAAAATCAACAAATTAGCTCATATTATCATAAAATAAATCTTTAAACTAAATATAAATGAGCTAAAAATATCCAAAATTTGGCTCTTATAAAGAAGACACCTTTTAAGGTTGCTTATGGGTTTATTTGGGCCCATATTTAATTTTAGGTTAAAGAAATGCTAAGCCCAATAATTATTGATCCAGTTGGTTTAATTAAATTTTTTAAAGACCAAAATAATTGAAAGTCCAACCCATATCAACATAAAGTAATGCCAAAGATAGAATATTCTGGAGGTGGAAACCGACTACTAAAGAGGTAGCTTGGGGAAGAGGTTCACATTCTAGAGTTACAAAATTAATTGGGAAAATGAATATTGTGTTTATAAATAGAAGCATAGAAAATCATTGCACGGATCATCACCAATCATAAAAAAATCAATCAATTCAACAATCATAAAAAAAATCAATCAATTCCACAATCATAAGTCATCAATAACCAAATTAGCAATCTATATTTCCTTTCTTATTTATGGTTCTTTCATATTTATGGAACTTTATTGTATTTTTTTTTTGTTTTCAGTTTGTAACAGCTTCATATTCAATGCAATTTTTTTTCATTATCTCTTTAATGCACTTCAATTTAATTTGTAATTGAAATTCAAATGAATTGTAGTAAAGGAGTTTGGGAATATGCAAAATTGTTTGAAAGAAGTCAGAATTCATTGAGAAAAAGTTTCTTTGGTGCTCTTGACCCTATCCATTTAGAAAAATTTACCAACAATCTTTTGGCATGCTTAGTAGGACCAATTCCAACCAAATGGAAAAATTAAAAAGTGGAGAAGATACTCTCGAAGCTTGAAAACATAGGTAAAGATCTTAAAAATCAACAAGAAAAAGACTCGGTGCCTTATAACTAAGAAAAGAGTGAGGCACCTATTGGCTTTATAGGCCACAAAATAGAGACTATTAATATTGTTAGTAAAAGCATTAGTGCTCGAGCTATTTATGTAGAAGGTTTAATATTGATTGAAGACTTAATATTACTTATAAATTTTGATATTCATAAATTGTTGCAAGAAATCACAATTTCTTTTGCCAAGATAAACAAACAACTTTCCAAGCTGGAGAGTGAAAATTCTACTCCTAAAGAAGAACTTGGATTTTTGGCTGCTAAAAAAATCTAGAGGGAAATTAAATTTCTATTTATAACAGGTACATTCCTCCAAATAAGAGGGAAGACTTAGAAATTACTAATCATGGAATGAATTACAATGGCTGAAATGATAATAACATGAGTAATAATAAAATTGTTTTTAATCAATAACTTTTTGGTAGGAATAATATAGTAATATAAACTAGAGTTTATGATAAGGAGGAAATACACCAAGGGAGAGGCACAGGGAGTAATATGCATCAAAGGAACATGTCGCGTCACCAAGACCAAATACCATTTCTCCAGACTTATGTACCTTTTCCTTAAGCTCCAAGAGCAGGAGTTTATTTATATGTTGTACGGGATGTTGTGCAAGAACTCTATGGACCTAGGCTATGCTAAATCAGCCACCCTAAATTCCATAAATCATACCAATATATCATTAACATAAATAATCCTTATCCTAGGGGTTATTGTTTTCTAGAATTCTCTTGGACATATTGGACAATCAACGCTTTAACATATTGCATGCTTTACTATTCAATGTGAAGAGTTGCCTAATTATGAAAATTTCCCTAATTTCAAACTAATATTAGTCCTTAACACTTTGACAGGTATAACCTTCATATGGTAAATGACTTTGCTCAAGAATTCAATCCTTACTTGGTAGGAGATGTAGCATTAATTCCATACATAGTTTTTCATAACTGAATAAGAAATATGTATAACTTAGTTGTCAAAGGTAACTTAGAAAAGTGGGAGAAAGTGCTGACCTCTTCATTACTAGGTTTAAAAGAATGAGAAACATGCACAAAATTATTTTTCTTGAGTTTGAGTATCTCAAAATGGCTAAAAAAGGATTGGATATCGAGCTAAGGAAGAAATTTTAAGGCATAGAGTTTAGGGACTTTTATGATTTAATAGTTAAAGTCATTAAGTACAAAGAATTACTAAGGGAGGAGAATCAAAGGAGGAAAGCTTCTATAGGCACTTATTTTTAAAATGTTTTTAGTGCTAAGATTGCAATAGTTGATTTGGCAAGCACTAGTTCTTGCATTTATCCTCTCCTAGAAAATAAGACACTAGAAGCCTAGAAAAGACCCTAGGGCCCTAATCCTCAAAATCAATACACATTCAATGTGTAAAAAAAATCAAAATTTTTATTATCTTCTCAAAGAAGAGTTTATAATACTACCTCCAGATCACAAGCTACGTGCCAAAGAAGAGCTAAAAGGGAAAAACTATTGTAAGTATCATAATTCTTACAATCATTCAACTAATGGTTGTTGGGTGTTTAAAATTGTGATCAATGACCATATTAACAGAGGGGTGTTGAAGTTTCTTGAAATAAAATGCCTAATTTTAATTTTATATAATTAAAATTTCAATTAAATACCAATAAATTAGTATTAGTTTTAAAATATTTATGTTGCATTAAAAAATATAGTCAAATAAACTCTTTTTTTAATTTTAATTTTTATTCGAATTGTCAATTTCAGTTGTTGGGAATATACATCAATACTTAAAATTATTAATTTTACACTTAAATAAAATTTATTTACTTAATAATCTAAACCAATAGTTTAAATAAAAATCAAGTTTTACGGTTAATTTTTTACTTGGTTAATTTTTCATTCAATATAAATATTTTATGGATATTTGAGCAAAAATATTTTAAGATTGAAAGTAATTATTTTTTATTTGATTAAAATTTTGTTTAGATTAAAAATAAAATTTGTTATTTTATTATTTTAATTAAAATATTTTAATAAAATTTTCATTTTCATAGTCAATTAATGATAATTTAATTTAACATATATATTGTTAAACAAGTAATTTAATAATAAAAATTTATTTTGTAAATTTTAGAGGAAAATAATATTATATATTAAAATAGAGGGGACAAATAATATAATATATTTAAATACATGAAGTAAATAGTATTTACTTGATAATTGTCATATCAGTTAACGATAATTATGACGGAAAATTTGGCAAAAGAATTAAATAGTGTAATTTTGCAAAACAAAAGGGGGAGAGAATCTAAATTTTAAAAGTCATTGGTCAAATAATATACTATAGCAAATTATGTAGGGAAAATAGTAATTCACCATTTTTTAAATGAAAATTTATTTTTGTTATCATAATAATTTTTATGTTTTTATTTACAAAAATAAATATAAATCATCAAATCAATTTTGAGGGAATATTATTGAACTTAGGTAGAAATTTAAAAACGATTCAAAAGGTATAAAATTTTGATTGAATTACATTTTCCCCTGAAATTTAATCTAATTCATAATTTTTCCTTCTTATTTGAAAATTGAATTTTTATCTCTCAATTTTCATTCAGTTAATACTTTAATCCTTCCGATAAGATTTCGATAAATTTGTTATATTAAAAAAAATACTTAGGTCCCTGTACTTAATAAAGATGAAACACTTGAATCCCTTTATTTAAATGCTATAAAACAATTCAGTCTCTTATATTTTTAATTATTTAAAATTTAAAATTTAAATGTCAATTAAATTTTTAACACCTATATATACATATATCAATATATTAAATACAAAATTTCATCAATTTTATTTTATATTAACTTTTTGCACTTAGTTTAAGTAATTTTCATTTTGATAACTTTAAAACTTACAATTATTGAAATCAAATACTAAAAATTTGAATAATTTATTTTTTAAAGTGAAATCAAGAACATGTCTTGTCTTTTGACAAGTTTGCTCTGTCTTGTTTTTTGACAAGTTCTATTTCTTTGTCTTTTCTGGTAACTCTAATATGGCTAGTAGTAGCTATTCGACTCAAGAGCTTGTTGAGAAATATGCTCAAGTCTCTATTGCTGAAGAGGAAGAGGGAGGAGCGGATTTATAAGGCTTTACATTTAAATAACAACAAGATGATCTACGCTGGAGTCTGGTTGGAAGATTCCAAACAGATAAGACAATAAACTTTTTAGCAATGAAAAATACCCTTGCTGCCTTATGGAAGCCGGTGAAAGGTATTTGTATAAAGGAATTAAGTCCAGTATTATTCCTTTTCCAATTCTTCCATAAATTGGATTTGAAAAGGGTAATTGATAAAAGCCCCTAGACCTTTGAACAATATTTCCTTCTGTTTAAATGCATACAGCTAAATGATTAATCTTCATTGATTCCTCTATTTGATATGGTGTTATGGGTGCAAGTGTATGATCTGCCAGTGGGCTTCTTTTCAAAAATAGTAGGTGTGGTGGTTGCAAACTATATTGGTAAGTTCTTGGTGTCTGATATCAACAACTTTGATGGCTTTTAGAGAACTTGCATCAGAATTCAAGTGGCCATGGACATTCGAAAACCAATTAAGAGAAGAATTCGGTTGAAGAAACCAGGAGGGGAATGGGCTTGGATCAATTTTCGATACGAAAGACTACCATCGTTTTGCCACTTCTGCAGAATTATTGGGCATATTGATATCTTTTGTGAAAATATATATGATAACCCAATTGAGAAGAAGGACTATCCGTATGGCAATTAGCTTGTTGCTAAAAACAAGAAGGCTGGAGGGATGAACGGTGAGAGCTGGCTTAGACAAGGTCCGATGGAGAAATCTCATATGGGAGGTCCTGCGATTATGGAGGGAATGGTGATTGATGCTCAGGGTCAATAATCGATTCCTTCTATGAAAAGTATGACTAAAAGCGCTGATTTAGGAGGGCAGAATGGAATGACATTAAATCAGAAAAATAATAGGAAAGATCCTACCATTAAGGGAGTTAATTGTAACAGGAATGGTAAGAATACCATGACTGATGAGGAAGATGAGACAATCGAAGGGATTGTCTTTACTGATCCCAAAAGGAGGGGGGAGGAATTAGTTATGGATGTTGTCAATTCTGTTGTGGGACAATCCTCAGAACCCAATCAAATTCTGAGTCAAAAAATGAGATATTGGCAGGCCTAGATACATGGGCCTGCCGGACGCAGTGAATACCTTGAGTTGGAATGTTCGTGGGCTTGCGAACCTATGAACCATTCAAGAGCTTGAAAATTGTTTTTTTGATGAAAGTTAAAGTTTCTACTAAAAGAGTTGAGCTAGTCCGAGATCAGCTGGGGTTTGAGGGTAGTTTTGTTGTTGAAGGGCAAGGGATTGAGGGTAGTCTTGCTTTATTATGGAACGATGCTAATCTGGTTAAGATCACTGGATCATCTAGCAACTATATTGATGCTGTGGTGTCTGACTCGGTGCTTGGCTCATGGTGTCTAATGAGCTTCTATGGTTGCTTACTTCGTTGTCACCGGCGGGAGTTATGGAGTAAGCTCCGGTGGCTTTGTGATCAGTCAATGGTGCCATGGATTTGCCTTGGAGACTTTAACAACATTTCATCTCCACCTGACAAGAGGGGTAGGTTGGCTCACCCTCGATGGTTGCTTAATGGATTTAGTGACACTATAGCTGTGTGCGACCTTAGTAATTTAAATTGGGTGGGGTCACAAATTCACTTGGGAAAGGCGAAGGGGAAGCTTCTGGTGGGTAGAAGAAAGACTTGATATGGCTTTTGGTTCTACAGACTGGTGTCAAAAGTTCCCTAAAGCGTAGTTATTTCACCTGGGCGTTGTTAGCTCAGATCACTTCGCGCTTTTCCTTTAGATATTAAAGAAGGTTTATCAACAAAAGCAGAGGGGGTTCTATTTTGAGAATTCATGGTTCCGGGAGTCAGGTTGCAAAGAAGTGGTGCAAAAGAGCCAGGATTCTAATATGGTTTTGCCGATTTAAGACAGATTAGAAAAATATGGGCGTAATCTTATGATTTAAGGAGATCAACTAACCAAATGCTTTAAAAATTTTCTTGCATATTGTCATATGGAAATGAATATGTAGAGATCAAAGTCAGACTCTGTTTCTATGCATCGCTATCAAGAGGTTGAAAGGGAGTTTGGATTGATTCTTGATCAGCAAGAAGCCTTATGGAAGCAGCGAGCCAAGCAGCATTGGCTCCAATTCGGTGATTCAAATTCTCAGTTCTTTTATGCTGTTGCTAGTGATAGAAAGAAACAAAATGCTCTTAATCAGTTGAAAAATGATGATGGTGAATGGTGTAATTGGAGCTCTAGGTTGGATTCAATAATTGTGAATTATTTTACTTTTCTATTCACCTCTAATAGGTCTTATGTGCCTGAGGTTATTGATTTGATTCAGAGATGTGTCTTAGATGATCATAATTTTTTTTATGAGGGATTTTTCTGCTGATGAAGTTTGGGGTGTTTTCAATGCATCGGAACAAATCCCCAGGTCCGGATGGCATGAATTTTGCTTTCTACTAGCGATTTTAGGACATTGTTAGGAGTGATATCACGACCTCTTGTTTGGATTTCTTGAATAATAGTTAACTCCTGCCTAACTTGAATAATATTAATATCGTATTAATTTTGAAGAAATCAAATCCGGAGTTCATTACTGATTTAAGGCCTATCTCCCTATGCAACATGCTCTATAAGCTGGTAGCCAAGGTATTATCAAATAGGCTGTGATCAATTTTACCTGACTTAATCTTTAATTCTCAGAGCGCTTTTGTAAAGAATTGGCTTATTACTGATAATGTGTTAGTTGCTTTCGAGGTTTCTCACTTTCTGAAGCAAAAAACTCAAGGTAAAAATGGTTTCACTGCTCTTAAGGTCGATATGAGTAAAGCTTTCGACCGGATCGAATGGGATTTTCTCTATGAAGTTATTTATCACATGGGGTTTAATAGTCAATGGGTGCAGCTGATCAAGATAATTGTGAGTTCTGTTAGCTACCATGTTGTGAATGGCAACCATGTTATTGGTCCTATCTCTCCAAGCCGAGGCTTTAGGTAAGGTGACCCGTTGTCACCTTACCTTTTCATCATCTGTGTTGAAGGACTATCGGTCACCTTACCTTTTCATCATCTGTGTTGAAGGACTATCTGCATTACTGTGTAGTTATGAGTTACGGGCCTGATCCGTGGATGCAAAGTTGCTAGAGGCGCTCCATCTGTCTCTCATTTATTTTTTTGCAGACGATAGCTTTTTCTTTTTCAAAACTACAGTTCATGAATGCTCTAGTGTGAAGAAGTGTTTATAGCTATATGATCAAGCCTCAGGATAGATTATAAATTTCCAAAAATCAACCATTTCCTTTAGCTATAATACGTCTTCATAAATAAGGTTGGATATCTGCAATTCGCTTGCTATCCAGGAAACCTCATACCATGGTAAGTACCTGGGGTCGCCTTCTTTGATAAGCAAGAATAAAATGGAAATTTTTGGCTACATAAGAGACAGAGTTTGGAACCGGGTGCACATATGGAAAAATAAGCTCTTGTTGGCTGCGGGTAAAGAGCTTCTAGTAAAAATAGTGGCTCAGTCAATTCCTACATACTCTATGAGTGTGTTTCTACTTCCTCTGTTATTGTGTGATGACATAGAAAAGATTCTGAATTCCTTTTGGTGGGGGAAGTAAAAAAGTGAGGCGAGGGGTATTTTTTGGAAGAAGTGGGCAAGCTTATGTAAGAGTAAGGAGGATGGTGGTTTTGGATTCAGGCATATTCACGAATTTAATATTGCTTTTCTTTATAAGCAATGCTGGCAGATCCTTTCTAATCCAGGCTCTCTAATTGCCTGGATTTTTAAGGCGAGATATTTTCCTTCTAGTTGTTGGCTGGATGCGTCATTGGGATCAAATCCTAGCTTTGTTTGGAGGAGTGTTTTCGCTGGGCTAGATTTGCTTAAAATGGGTATTCGTCGTAGGATTGGAGATGGGATGACCACTATTATTGGGCATGATCCCTAGATTCCTCTAGAGGTTGATCCGTATGTTAAATCTGAGTTAAATAACGATATTAAGTTAAAGTCGGTTAATTCACTCATGTTACCTAATCTGTGTAGTTGGGATGTTGATGCGGTTAGAGATTTGTTTAATGCGGATGAAGCAAATGCTATTCTCAGCATTCTGTTGAGTATGAGGAGTCATGATGATTCTTGGTTTTGGTGGTGGGGCAAGAAAGGCACGTACACTGTGAAGAGTGGAAACATGTGTCTTGCTGGGAACGATAATATGAGTGATTCAGGACAGTTCAGATTGTTATGGCGAAAGATTTGGGATTTCAATATTCCTGCTAAGATAAAGACTATGGCTTGGAAAGCTTGTTCAGGGTGTTTACCATCTACTGACAATCTTATCTCTCATTGTGTTCATATCTCGGAAATATGCAAGGTTTGTCAAGGGGCTCCAGAGTCAACTCTTCACCTTTTTGTGGACTGTCCTCTTGCGAAGGATTGCTGGGTGCTTTCCTCCATTAGGTTCAGACGAGAGCCTTCAATTGACTTTCCTTCTTGGTTGAACTCTTTGCTTAACAGATGCAATAAGGAGGATGAGGGCATTGCTATTGCTATCATTTGGGGTATTGGTTAAACAGGAATTCTATTGTTTGGAAGGCCAGAAGGAAGCAGTCGAGTCAAATTGTAAGAGATGTTTCTGGTCTAGTCCAACAGTGGATTGGAGTGTGCAGTTCAGGTTTTCTTCAATCTCATGTCTGATATGAGATGGAGTAAGCTGGCTGCGGGTTGGTTAAGTGTAAGGTTGATGCGGTGATTTTTGGTCAAATGGGTCTGATGGGTACGGGATGTGTGATTCGAGACGGCACTGGTAAGTTTCTAGCTTGTAAATCCTCAACCAGAGCTCTGTCTTTAGCTAGCGCACGCCTTGCAGAAGCAATTTCTCTCCGAGAAGCGCTAAGCTGGATCAAATCTTTGGCTCTTAATCAAGTGCTGGTAGAAGTGGATGCGTTGGAGATAGTCCATGCTATCAGTAATCCGGGCCCTGATTCATCCATTTTTGGATTAGTTTTAGAGGATGGTATCAATTTAACTAAAGAGCTTATGAATGTTTCTGTTGCTCATGTCTTGAGATCTGCGAACCCGGTGGCACACAGCTTAGCTCGTGCCTCTCTTTCTATGTTTGATGCTCATATCTGGGTGGATTCCCCCCCAGAGTTTATTGTTCCTGTTTTGCTTTTGGATTTGCAATAATAAATCTCCTTTCAGCCCAAAAAAAAAAAAAAAAAAGAAATCAAGCAAATTAATGAATTCATTAAAATTATGACTTGATTTTTAACTATAAATGGTCAATAGGAATATGTGGTGTTGGAACAATAGTTACTTTTAAAAATTTAAAATTTAAAAAATTAAAAATTATTTAATTTTATTAAAATGGAGGAATTAAATTGTACATTTTTATAAAATAGAAGAACAAAAAACGAAAGAATAAAAAAAAGTGGATTCAAATAAAAGGTGAAAAATATGAATTATGTTATAAACAACTTATAGATATTGTTCGTTTTGGTACTTCAGGATCTCACGGCTTTAAAACGCGTCTACAAGTAAAGGCTTCAGGTCCTGCTTATAAGCATGCACACAATCCCGTATGCGAGCGATGTGGGAACTTCAGGTTCACGCACACAATTCCGTATGCGAGCGATGTGGGAACTTCAGGTTCACAACACACCCTCCCATCGCGAGTATCGTGCTGATAACGTGTTATAAACAGCTTGTAGATATTGTCCACTTTGGTACTTCAGGACCTCACGGCTTTAAAATGCGTCTAACAGGGTCGAGACCTGCAGGGCCACCACCTGTAGATACTGTCCGCTTTGGGTACTTCTGAACCCTCACGATTTTCTACGCGTCTATAAATAAAAACTTCAGACCCTACTTATAAACATACATACAATTCCGTATACGAACGATGTTGAAACTTTAGTTCCCAACAAATTAGTTCTAATATCATAGGAATGTAATTTGCTCTAATTTTTTTAAAGAAAAGAGAAAATAAATAAATTTGTGGGAAAGATCAAAGATCCAACCTGTGTATTAGATATAGGCTCTGTTGCTAGATTCGGCCCAGCAACACATGTGACTAAGAGTAAACCAAATCACGATTTCGCAACCAAGAAGAATAGTTATATGGTTAATGCACTATTAAGCACGGACTTGAGCGACATGAACAGATATCCACACACGTATAACCAATAATAAGATATCCAAATCTTATAACAAATTTTATTTTATTTTTCTCAAGAAAAATTGTGGTTGCCATAATTACCAATTGTTTTTAAAAAATAACAAAAACCGCTATTCCATGGATTTGATTTCCATCCGTAAAATGAGAGGCCGTTTTCTTGCCTCCTATAAAAATTTCATTTCGCTCAAAACACACAGACACATCTTTCTCTCTTTGTCCAAAAACATCAGTGGTCTCAGCTTCCTTCAAATCCATACGAAACACGGACAAAATCAGTCCCATGTGGGCTTCTTTGATCCACTCAATACGTGACTAGTACTTGCGCTGTCTTTGGAAACAAAAACTTGTAAACTGAAACACCCATTTGACATCTTTTAGTCTGTTTCATTCTTTCGAGCTTTTGTAACACACCCAGTCGTTTGTTTTCTTTGTTTTACTTTAGTTGTTCGGCTCATGGAAAATTGAACCGGATTTGCTATCTGGGTATTTGATTGGACAGTGAATTCTTTTTTAAAATCTTCGTTTGCTTTCTTTCTGGTTCTTGACTTCTATTTGAGAAATGATATCAATGACATGTCAGAGTCTTGATTTTGGAAGGACTGTACTTGATTTGGCAGCTTGTGGGTGCTCTTCCAATGCTTCAATAGATAGGTTTTTAGTTAAGAATTATGCGAAGTCAGTTTTCAGGAGTTGCAATAGAGACTGTGCTGCTAGAAGATTGCTTTGTTGCCGGCGAGACAGTGCTCGATGCCGGGTATCCTCTACAAAGACCCCTGAGGCTTTGTTTAATGGTGATTCTTTAAATATTTCTACTCACTGATACTTGCTTTGGTAAAGTTGATTGGATTTGTACCTGACTTGTTGGAATATTCAACAGCAATAGGCTTTATTTTATTTTACTATTATTATTAATTGTTTTTTTGGTGCTACTTGTAATTTCTATAGCATGACTCAATTTGGATTTGGTTCATTGCAATGTTTAGCAATCACTAGCCTATAATAATGGCAATGTTTTTAATTTAGTGTACCATAGTTCAAGTGGTGGCTTTTAACAACCGCAACTTGCTTGTGTTCAATTACGTTCGTTTTTTTTTTTAAAGCTCACCAATTACGTTCGTTTTGTAACTAGTATATTTACTTAGTTTAATATATGCATACACAACTTTTGTGCCTGCCACAACTTAAATAACTAAGAACAGAAGCAACAGTAATATGAGCTTTTTTTTTTTTAATTTATTTTTTATTTTTATCAATTTGTGGAATCAACGCAGAAGTTGCTGAAGGGCCTGCAACACTGTTGGATTTGAAGGAGTCAAGAGGCCCAATTTCAGTTAAAAATTTGTTTGAAGTAGTCGCTGATGATCTCCAGACTCTTAACCAAAACCTCCGGTCGGTGAGTGCTCATTTTATTTATTCTGCTGTTGTTGTGTACGCTTTAGAATGATGTTATTACATACTTTGGCCATGCAGGCTATTATTAATATGCTTCATTGTTCATGGTTTGATAGTTTTCCTTCCTTTTCAAGTCTCAGACGCATTTGTCCTATGGTGGAATTAAGTTTTCACAATTGTAGTTTATATTACTAAAATTAGTATGTGCTGTAGCTTGCACCTATGTGATCTGGTTCTATGAATACGTGGAAAATAGGTCTGATATGAATACTCTATAACTCATCATATTGGTGATGACAGTGGAGGTACAAAGAAACTTAAATTTTAGAACAATGGAGGGCAGTCAATGATACAGGACTAGCGACTATAATATTGTGGTGGTGCATATAATGTGAAGTTGGTGGCATTAGTAGGCTGGGATTTCTCTATTGCCTAGTTATACTATTGTCTTTGTAGTGTCTTGTTGTCTGAGGCAACAGCATTCATTGTTATGTTATATTAGATTTATGACTTATTTGGTTGGGAGTTCAATTTATGTTTAGTAACATACATCTCTTTGGAATTAGCTCCTTGGCAAGTTATGAAGTTGGAGATGAGAATTGAATTGAACATAAATAATTATTCATGCTTGGTACGATACATGTCCTTAAAATCTTTAAGAGGATTTCATGCTAGTTTCCCTGAAATACTCTTTTGGATTTTCTTGATGTGTGCTCAATATGCAAATTATCAATGAAGGGCCCTCAGCTGCAACAAGGAGCCTATGTTTGTCTTGACCATATGGCAAGTGATCTGGTGTTCTTTCTATAGGCTTTACATATGATAATTTTTTGATGACTGCCTTCAGTCCTTGTCTGTGTATTTGGAGAACAGAAGCAAAAACTGTCTGACAAACTGTAAATTTGATCCTGCAATGCTCTAGTTTTATTCTTTTTGGCATTTCTTTTTTACAATCCCAAATCATAGCTGGCTTATCATTCCAGTTCCTTGCCTTAGTTTTTGGGAAACAAATTTAATCTCAGATTACCAACTTGTCAAGGCATTTTTGCTTTTGATTTTTATTGCATTTGTTGGAAAGTTGCTACAAGCAAGAAAGGCAGGTGCTGTTTTTCTATGAGTACCATCAGGCTTTCTAGTTGTACATTTTTGGCATGGAACTGTAACTTTTGTTTATTCTCTGTTCAGTTGGGTGTGGCTTCATACCTAATGATGCTTTGGAAATGGTACAAAACTGGGCAAAAGATTGTTTCTTTTACTGTTAGTGTAATTCCTATAATATATACTTCTATCATCATGATTCAATTTAAATGTAAATAGTTGCAAGTAAAACGTAACTAGGATTGCAGAATAGAATTGTATTTCCAACTGAATAATGAGAAAAGCTTTTAAGAGATTGTACACAAGGCAACACTGTCTCTCAAAGTTAGTATTATTCTTTTTTTTCCCCCATTAACTTGAGACTATTATGTTTACTGTTAATCCTGTTGATAGATATGATATATTACAATTGTAACATAATGATCAATTTAAGTTTTGTTAATGTCTTCAAGCAAAAAATTCTTCTCCATACTTTTAGATATCTCAGTCCTAGTGGTTATCCCATAGTTGGGCTATATAAACTTAACTATAGGGTACATGACTCTTGTGATGTTCTGACTAAGCACTGCTTAGGAAATGCTCCTTGCAAGCTGTAGCATTGTTTGTAAAGTATCCTTTCAAATAGCTATTTGCCTTCCAATTCAGCACTTTAGAGCAAGTAGAACTAGGTCATATAGATTCTTCATAACGGAAGGGAAGAGGATCCACATGGGAGAATTTTAAGATGCTTTAGTATTCTAAATTTTATCTTTTTTAAGTACTTTTCTCAATTTAATGCATTTCCATGCACAAAATTCTAATATAGCTCTACAGATCATTATTTACCAATGAATCCGAATAGCTAATAATGTTGCTTAAACCTATTTCTAATATGTTTAATTACGGTTCTCTGGTAGATTGTTGGTGCAGAAAACCCAGTTTTAATGTCTGCAGCTGAGCAGATATTTGGTGCTGGTGGGAAGAGGATGCGGCCGGCTTTAGTATTCCTAGTAGCAAGAGCCACGACAGAAGTAGTAGGTTTAAAGTGAGTTTTATCTGGTCTTCTTTACCAACTGCTTTGCATAAATGTTAAATGGAATAGAAGATTCATATCATTGTGCTCCATTACAGGGAACTTACGACAAAGCATCGGCATTTAGCGGAGATCATTGAGATGATCCATACTGCAAGCTTAATACATGATGACGTATTAGATGAAAGTGACATGCGAAGAGGTAGTACTTTGGGTTTAATATTGAAGTTACTTGAAACACCTTGTTGGTGTCACATTATTATAATATGCAAGCTATTTCAGAATTCAAAAAAAAAAAAAAAAAAAAAAAAGGATGAGTGTTTAATGCTGTTCCGAGAACCCACACTTTTTCATAGTTGCCAGACACTACATTTTTGCCTCAATTGCAGAAGTTTTTGTTTCTGCTTTATGTAGATAGGTTATCAAATGATATGGAATATTATAGAATGCTCACTGATTTTATTTTATATAATATGCTCATTTTTGGGGAAGTTCTCAATCAAGTCAATAAACCATTGTATAATGATTTAGATCTGTATAGGGGTGAGCAAAACCAAACTCAATCAAGCAGTTTGATTCAATTTAATTGATTTTTATGTTTGGCTCAGTAAAAAATTTTAAACAGAATAAAGTTCTGTTTAGTTCAGTGTTGCATGAAAAGTTTTAATTAGCTTTAACTAAACTGAAATTTCTTTTTTATTAATTATTTTGTTTTTAATATATTATAAATTTTATAGAAATTTTATCATAAAAAGCATTTACTGTTAGTATGCAAAATAATAGTTATTATTTATAAAAACTGTTAATAATATAAAAATAAGAATAAACTTTTAGAAATAAATAAATAAATAAATAAAATACATATCAAAGAACTGAACCAAAGCGAAATATTTTGGTTCATTTTGGTTTGTCCTCTTTTTTTTTTTTATTTCGTTGGGTTTGGTTGATTGTTTTGGTAACTTTAGTCAATTGGTTATTGTGGTTCGGTTTGGTTCGGATAAAACTGTTTGCAGACCTCTAGATCTGTGTCTCTAACTTTAAAAGGCCTTTTGGAGATTTTATATATTGGTCATGGCCTGAGATACTTGAAGTTCAATTTCAAATTCTCCTTACATATGAGTTCTATTCTTATGTGTATAGTTACTTGACAACTTAGTTCTAAAATGGCAGGAACTTTTGAGGGCAATCTTCAGTTATTTGGAATTGAGAATTATTTGATGTACTTTTCCCTCTTTTTAATGGCAATGCATTTATGAGGAATTCACGCATTTTATGAAAGAACTAATGGACCATTATAATGTTCATTTTAAATTTGATTAGATTACCAATTGCAAAAAGATACATCACTCTAAGGAAAGCTGAGTTTCGTTGCTACTTAATGAAAGCTTGGCAAGAAAAACAAATTGACTTGTAAGTTACAAAACTGTAGGGTATGTTAATGGTTACTTCCCATGTCATGCAGAGTTGCATAAATGAAATGATATTACTTTGGAAAAATATGAACTGCTAAAATGCTTTAACCCATTAATCCTGACTCCAACTTGTGTTATGGCATGGTTTACTTGTTCATGTTGTTTGATTTATTCATCTATTTGTTTATTACTAAATTTGATTTTGCTGCTGCTAATTTTCAGGGAAGGAAACAGTTCATCAACTGTATGGCACCAGAGTTGCAATACTGGCTGGGGACTTCATGTTTGCTCAGTCCTCCTGGTATCTAGCAAACCTTGAAAACATTGAAGTTATTAAGCTTATCAGCCAGGTAAAAATCGGCACTTCACTCATATGTTTCCTGAATTTTCTGTGAATGCATTACATTTTCACAAAATGGAGTGTGAGCAACAGCATTTGGGCAAATCTGGTTATTCTTGGAAGTCTGTTCAGAGCTTTAGTGGTTTTTTGACAGGTTATCAAGGATTTTGCAAGTGGTGAAATAAAGCAGGCCTCCAATTTGTTTGACTGCGATGTTAAACTTGAGGAGTATCTGATCAAGAGCTATTATAAAACTGCCTCTTTAATAGCTGCTAGTACAAAAGGAGCAGCTATTTTTAGTGGAGTGGACAGAAGTATTGCTGAACAAATGTATGAATATGGAAAGAATCTTGGCCTATCCTTCCAAGTTGTGGATGACATACTGGATTTTACACAGTCCGCTGAGCAGCTAGGTAAGCCAGCTGGCAGTGACCTGGCAAAAGGGAACCTGACCGCGCCAGTAATATTTGCTCTAGAGAAAGAGACTAAACTGAGAGAAATCATTGAAACAGAATTCTGCGAGACAGGTTCTCTTGATGAAGCTATACAGTTGGTGAAGCAGTGTGGAGGGATAGAAAGAGCACGAGAAATAGCAAAGGAGAAAGCTGATCTTGCAATTCAGAGTCTTAATTGTCTTCCTCCAGGTGCATTTCGATCAGCTCTCGAGGGAATGGTATTGTACAATCTTGAAAGGATTGATTAGTTAAATATACATGGTGTTGTAGGATATACTGCATAAAGGGAAACAATGATTGGCAAGAATTACCCAGGCAAAAACTAAAACAGCATTATGAGAGTACTGTACCAGTGCAGCAGCATATTTTGTGCAAACTACTCCTGCTGAAGGGAAACTGCTGGAGACTAATTGTATATTCGATAAAAGCATTGAGCTATGATTCAGCTCAAGAATAAGGTTTATTCAATTACAAGTTCCTTTTTTTTTTTTTTCATTTATTAGTTGGAAAATGATATATTCTATTTGAACTATAAGTTAATTACCAAGTAAATTCTACTTTAAATTCTAATTGTCTTTTTCAATTTTATAAATTGTATCAATTCTATTTAATTTTATTTAAATTATTTAACTATATTTTTAAAAATTTTATTTAGATTACTATAAAATAAATTTAATAGTTATTCATTTTTTCTTCCTTCTTTTAAGAAAAAAATAAAATTTCAAAAATATTTTTAAGTTTTAATCTTACCACTTTTAAAATAAATTTTAAAATTTCTTACATAAAATTTTAACTTTTATGTATGAATTAAAAATAATGAAAAAAAGAAAGTGATAACTTGTGAATCAATTTATTATATATACTAATATTGATTAAAAATAAAAAAAAAATTGAGTAATCACTTTTAATTATCACTATATAATAATTTTTTTTTTAATTTTTCTTATTTTTTAGAAAATTACATAGTTTATATTCTTGACTATACCCTCACGATTGATTAAAAAAAAATTAGCATTTAATGGACTTTTTCAAATACAACAGCTACATTCTTACTCCTCATGATCGTGAGCGGTGATCTGACAGAAATAAGTTAAGTTTGAACAAACCACACAATTATTGGCTTTAATAGCTATAATTTGAGTTGTTCATCTATATAAACAACTTCTAAAGCTCAATTGAAGGGCTAAGAATAAAATAGATATTCTTGTTTTTCTATTTTATGATATTAAGAAAATGGGAAGTAAAATTCTATTATAAAGGAATTGGTTTAAATGTTTAGCCATTAAAACACTTGAAAATTTAGTTTTTGAGTGAGTATTGAAAACTCAAGTTGTTTGGTTTTTGAGTAAGCCTTGAAAACTCAAGTTGTAAGGTTGAAAAAGTGAGCATCAAACTCTTGTGTAATCTCAATATTGTGAATAAGATTGTAGAAATTGAAAATCCTAACTTAGGGATAAATTAAGTGGAGAGGTACGATTGTTGAGAATCCAAACTCCTTAAATCATTTTGTTCATTATTCTTCCTCTCAAATTCTCTTTCAATCTTTATTCTTTCATTAAATTTGTTTTTAATTTCCACAAAACTAGTCATTTGCCTTATTCACCCCTCTCTAAGGCACTTTCAATTGGTATCAGAGCTTGAATTCTAGGAATTTAATTGCTAGAATACAAGATCATGGAGAGTGAATTTTAAAATTTTTCTTCACTTAGACCATTCTTTGATGGTAGCGATTATCCTTATTGGAAATTCAACATGGAGCTATATTTAGATAGTGATCCTATTAAACTTTGCGATATTGTCCTTAAAGGTTGGGAATCACCCAAAACTACCATTGATAGTGTGGTAACTACTATAATAAGAAGTCAATGAAATGATGATAAAAAAAAAAGAAAATCATAAAAATAAAAAGGCAATGATCACTCTAATCTCTTTTATGTCAAAAGAAGAAGAAGGCAAACTTAAATATTGCATTTTGGCCAAGAAAATGTAGGAGACTTTGGAAAATCATTATGAAGGCAATGCACAAATAAGAAGTAAGAAGGTTAAACTTTATATGTATAAATATGAACTTTTTAAATGAAGCCTCAAGAATCAATTATGAAAATGACAAACCGTCTTAATGCTCTCCTCACTACTCTTAAGAAACTTGGAAAACTTTTGAAGATACTTCAATTGAGAAAGCTCAAGACCTCTCTGCCCTCTCAACTGATATGCTTATTGGAAAGCTCCTTACACATGAGCTTACAATTAAGCAAAGAGGTAAAGAATAAGAAGAGAAGGAAGAAAAGAAAAAGAGCATAGCATTGAAGGTTTTATAAAAAGAAAGTGAAGATGAAAATATTGAAGATTCTAGTGATGAAGATGGTGATATTGCCATGCTTACTAGAAACTTTAAGAAGTTCTTAAGAAAGAAAAATTTTTCAAGAACAAAAGACTTCAACAAGAAGTATGAAGGGGAAAGTAAGAAGAAAACTAAAGAGGTTGCTTGTTATGAATGTAAGAAATCAGGTTATATCTAAAGTGAGTGCCCAAAACTAAAATTCAAGAACCAAGGAGTAAAAGAGAAAAGAGAGGCCTTCAAAGCAACATGAGATAACTCCTCTGAATTGAAATTAAAAGAGAAGTAACAAGAAGTGGCCAACCTTTACTTCATAGCTCTTAAAAATGAAAAAGAGGTACTATATACTTCTAACTCTTTTTATTATAACTATTATGAATATAATGATGATGAGAGCTCCATAGTGAGCAAACTCTTGCTTAAATGCAAAAGCTTACTTTCTAAGAAGAAACATTATAAGTATGAGTTAACTAGCTTATCCAAGGAATTTGAAAATTTAAAAGATGAATTTTCTATTCTTATTAAATCAAATGATAAACTAGCTAGTGATTTAAAATCTTCTAATTCCTTGAAAGAGTAACTCAAGAAAGTGAGTGATGAAAATCATAAGTTTTCTAATGAAGTGGTAAAGTTAAAAAATTCCATTTCTAAATTCAAGAGAGGAAATGAGAGTTTAGATAATCTACTTAACTCTCAAAGACTCCATGGAAACACTCATGGATTGGATATAAAAATGGAATGTCGTCTTCCTCCTCCTTATCTAATAGTAAATTTATTGAAGCCTCATGTAATTCTACTCCATTTATCTCTAAACAAATTAAGACTCAAGTTTCTAAAGCTAAAGACTCTCATGTGTCCAATAGTAAAGGGGAGTCTCATAAGACACAACCCTTATTGACACAAAGAGGTAAGTCACAAGCTAAAAGACCTCAACCTAAACATGTTTATATTTATACTAGACACAACACTCTTAAGTATGCTGCACAAACTTATCAAAATACACATTGCCATTATTAATGTATGACTCATTCTCATCATAAGACATAAAGAGATTTTAAGAGGCACATATAATCATAACACAAAAGACATTCTTCATATATTAAAAAATCATATCCTACTAGAAGAAATAAATTTGCCAATGTTGAATGTTCTTATTGCATGACCAAATGTCACTCTAGCAATGTATGCTTC
The DNA here is from genome assembly GCA_947683625.1 of Mallotus nudiflorus. Classification (NCBI taxonomy): domain Eukaryota; kingdom Viridiplantae; phylum Streptophyta; class Magnoliopsida; order Malpighiales; family Euphorbiaceae; genus Mallotus; species Mallotus nudiflorus. The sequence goes on from CANTUR010000625.1 coordinate 275,716, forward strand.
TATCAAAAACTACATTTGCAATTACTACCTTCAAATTATTTTAAGACTAACAAACCTAGACCAATTAAGGTTTGGGTTCAAAAGAATGTTTAAATTATGTTATATAGGTGTCTTTGAAGTCCACAAGAGCAAAGAGTAAATGGTATCTTGATAGTGGATGTTCAAAACACATGACAGAAGACAAGGAGCAATTCAATAAGATTGATGCTAAAGATGGAGTACATATCACATTTAGAGACAACCAAAGGAAGAATTATAAGCATTGGAGAAATCAGTAATCCTTAATCCTTATCTATACATCATGTGTTGTTTATTGATGGTTTTAAACATAATTTGCTTAGTATAAGTCAATTATGTGACATGGAAAATAATGTGACTTTCTATCCTAGAAATTTCTTTGTTAGTAGTCTTGACGAAGATAAAGTAATTTTTAGTGGTGAAAGAGTTGACAATGTCTATGTTAATGATTTGAATAAAATTGATAACAAAGACATTAAATGCTTAATTTATATTTCCTATGACACATGGACATGGTATAGAAGGTTAAGACTTACAAATTTTGAGCTTTTGAATGATCTTTGTAACCATGAACATATGATTATTTAACCTAAGCTTGAATTCACCAAGGATAAACCTTACGATGATTGCCAAAAGGAAAAGCAATTCAAGTCTTCATTTAAGCTCAAGAATGTAGTGTCAACCTCTAGGCCATTTAAACTTGTACATATGGATTTATTTAGACCAACTAGAGTTTCTAGTCTCGGTGATATGTACTATGCTTATGTATTAGTTGATGACTACTCTAGATGCTCCTAGGAATGCTTCCTTGCTCACAAGAATTATGCTTTAAAGCCTTTGAAAGTTTCTCAAAGAGAGTTAAAAAAGAAAAGGTTTTTACATTTCATCTATTAGAAGTGATTATGGAACCGAATTTGAAAATTCTTTAAAACCTTTTATAATAAAAATGGTATTTCACATACTTTCTCTTTTCCTAGAACACCTCAATAAAATGGGGTTGTTAAAAGGAAGAATAGAACTCTAGTGGAAATGGCTAGAATAATACTTCATGAGTATAATTTGCCTCTATACTTTTGGGTAGAAGCTGTTAACACATCTTACTACATTGCAAATAGAGTATTTAAAAGACCAATTTTAAATAAAACTTCTTATGAGCTTTGTAACGATAGAAAACCTAAAATCTCATATCTAAGAGTATTTGGATGCAAGTGCTTTATATTGAACACCAAAGATAGTCTTGGGAAATTTGACTCTAAAGCCGATGAAGGAATTTTCCTAAGATATGCCACTTCTAGTAAAGCATATAGAGTATTTAATAAAAGAACTCTAGTAGTTAAAGAGTTAATGCATGTTGTATTTGATGAATTAAACTCATTTGATCCTAGAAAGGATGTTTGTAGTGTTAATGATTTTGTAGATGATCTTGTGGATGTGAATACTCAAAAAGAGAATGCTACCAAACCTTTGAAACTTGAGAATCCTAGAAAAGAAGAAGATGAGGAAATACCTCAATCTACCTTAAAGGATGACCTTTTGAAGAATTGAAAATTCAAGACATAATAAATTTTATTCTTATTTTGTCTTGATATTATCTTGATTTTCCTTTTTATTACATTTTTTAAAGAATTTTATATACAAAAAGAAAACTTGGAACAAATAGGGTTGAATGTTCTATGACAAGTGAATAGTCCCTAGATGGATGTTATTTCATGACTGCAACAATAACATCGCAATTATAAGTTGACTATGGGTAAATCTCTTTCTTTTTTTCTTTTTTTTTTTAAAATGGCTTAAGCAATAAGCAATCATCTGAGTAATGGTGCTTAAATTATTGGTATAGTAATCAGTAATTCAACTTTCATGTCATAATAATACTTAATTGCCATGTCATAAAAATACTTGAACATGAATTTTTCTATTATAAGTGGCTTTAGGGATAGTTTTGGCACAATATGATTCCAATGCCTAATAGATGCACATGAAATGCAATTCTATTCGTTTTGGGTTTATCTAGTGTAGAATTATGTTTAAATGTTTAAGAACTTATTTGTTGATGATGTTTTTAAGGGATTAAAATTTTTCAATACAATGGATTATTTTACTTTAAAAAGATGTTGGACAAGCTATACTAAGTTGGTATGTAGCTTAATATTGATTTTTCTTGAAGTGATCTTATACTAGCTTGTCCTATTTAACCTTGTTTTAATGCATGTTGAGTGGAAACCATAATCACCAGATAATTTTAGTGAAATTACAAAATTAACAAAAGCTATTGATTTATTAAAGATTGCAAAAACCAAACCAAAAGGTTGTACTCCTATTAAATATTTCAAAACTAAATATACAAGATGTTTAATTCCTTATACAACACGACCATGTCACAGGGTGTTTTACAATCTACTATAAGACAAAGGTAGACACGCCCTTGATACAACCATGTCACAGGGTGTGCCTCTTGCTGTCTTAAACACAAAAACTCACATTTTTTTTTGCATTTTAAGGAACAACATGTAACCAATATTAAGTATAATAATGACATTTCTAATTATCACAATTTTTAGCATGTAAATCATATGATTTTGGCTCTGATACCACTTGAAAAGAGTTGATTACATGCATCGAATTATGCAAAAGCATGGTGTGATTATGAATTTGGTTAGAATTAATTTCAAAAAGGTTTCTCTAGTGTGAAACCCTTGCATAAAGGCAAGAATTTCACATATGCCAAGATTAAATCATGTAAATTTACACATAAAAAGCATGCAAACTTGAATGGATAACATAGATCAATGATTCAAAAAATAACCAAAATTTAAGAGAGCTACATCTAGAGTTTAGTAACTCTTACAAACTCTAAATGTTAGTAGCACACTTAATAAGCTTTAGGAAATAGTTGATGCAAATCTACAAGTTTTTAGCTCCCCAAATGTTAAGCCTTTAACTTAAAACACATAAGTGGTACTAGAATGACTCCAAGCCTTGATGGAACTCTACCCACAAGCTCCTCCTTGGTGACCCTAAAGCTTGCTAGAGCCCATTGCTTGACTTGATGATGTAGGACTTATTGCCTTTAAAGGATGGATAGATGTAGCCTTGATCTTGCACAACTCTTGTACAAGGAATGATGACAATGGACTTATGAAGAAATATAACTCTTGTATTTCTTACACACTCATAACACTTAGAAGAAAGGAGAAGACTCAACTCTTGAGCACTCTTGTTTTCTCTCTTAGTGTTTTGTCTCTAATGGAAGTGGTAAGTGATAGTCTTAAGTGTGTAGAGAACTTCCACTAACTTAGTATATATGTGAGAGACTAATTTGCATGTGTAGAGATCCTCCATTAACTCAAACTTGAGTATAGGATAAGCCATCTCATGCATGTACTTACTTTTTCATTTAAAGTGTAAAATAAACAATTTCATACATGTAAAGATTAACCACTAACCAATGGTGCATGCTTATAACACCTTGCCATGGTGTCCATCATGCAATTGCATTACATGGAAAGCATATGCCCAAGTGGCTGCCATGTTATATGCTTAGGTGGCATCTCTATTAGAAAGTGGGCTCATTTAACTCTTAAATAAGTCCATATATACAACATCCACTGAATAGATTTACGGGCTCTATTTAACACTTAAATAAAGCCCACCTCACTAATACACATAATTATTCAAGCCTATACATCATCCTTTAAGCTACATGTACATGACCTATCTCATGACCCATATCCAAACTAGTATTGGTGGCAAATATCAATTTGGTCCTTAAACTTAATATCACATATTAAATTAAGTCCAAATTCATATTTAATAGTCCTAACCTTTGAATTAGATTTTGAGATATGCTAGATCCCTGCACAAATATAAATCCCATTCAATTAATTTAATTAATTAATCAAACACTTTAATTAATAATTAAATTAATAGTTATCATTGTCGGTGCTACTCTTGTATGTGTGACTTACTAGGTTCAAGTCCAAATAGTAATGAGAAATAATATTAACTCTTAATATTATAGAAAACTCTTTCCAAACTAAATGTGAAAATCCCAATTAATCATGTTTAGTTCCCATAAAATTGTACCATAAATGTCACAACTACCCAAGTGGAAATGAATGTTATCCAGAGATTCACAAAAACCATATAACATAATTACCGTGCACACAATGTCCCTTTATTTTAAGATCCTAATATCGACTAGAGTCATGGTCAAGTCAAACTCTAATTGCGAGGTACTCTAATTATCATGCACTCTAATTGCATCAATTATATTATATCATCTTCAGTTTAATCATCGACAAAACATGATTTCTATTAGAAACACTTTCTAGCACTAAAACGCTTTTCGGGTATGTCAAGTTTGACTTGTCTAGGTACTTATTCAATGAGAACAACTTAGATAGTATATGATCTTATCTCAGTTCACTTTAGAAAATGAATTCCATCTTGGCCAATCACTCATCCTTATATATAATCGACTAGAGCCACCATATGCTATATATTCATACATGGCTAGCACATGTATATAAGCAATAACAAACTCTAACCAACCATATGTGGATGAATGTGTTGCCTTAACTCAAAGGACCATATACACCATTATAACCAAGACAATGATTGTTGACAAAAGTGAATTTCCATGGAATCACTTATCTTACATCACAGTTCGATCCACCCATCAGTTGAGTATCCACATGTCTATTATGATATCTTATATCAAGTAGCATGAGACTCACTACCTTCCACTATCGATGTCACATATCGATTAAGAAAAATAGACATACATGATAGTATATGGATTGATATTGCTCATATATTAATCATATGACTACGAATATTTTATAACATATGTACTAAACGAATTTGTCACTCATATTATAAACTCTTGATAATAAACTCATTAAACATTATGCCAAATGGTAAATACTCAAATAAACAAATATTTTATTTAAATGGATATTTTATTGTCATAGAGATGGAAGTACAATGTCATTTTATAATACAAGAATGGAACTAGGGCACGACTATACTAATAATAAATAAATTATATATATATATATATATATATATATATATATATATATATATATAATTCATTTAAACTTTTAATTGAATTTTTTTATAATTAATGCTAATTTTTAAAAACATTTTACCATTTTATTTCTTATTAAAAATTTGTAAATCAGTTAATATAACAAATTTACTTAATAAATTAATATGTTAATTTAATTAAATCATGTTATATTATTCTATTTGAAATAATATATTTTATTAATAACAATTCAACACTACTTAACATCGTACTTTCTTATAAATTAATTTAATTTTAAATAATTAGAGTAAAGCGTAATCAAAATTTTTAGTCAAAATAATCACATTATACATATATATTTATAAAGTAATTAAGTTAGAATTTTTTCTTAAAAATTATATCTATAGTATGATTCTATTTCATAAAAAATTTATTATTTTCTTTTTCAAGAACACAATTTTTTTTCATGTGCTAAATATTTATACAAATATACTTTTTTATTCACTTTTAGGTAGAGTTAGTTAAAATAAAATTTAGTAAACTTTTACTTATATTTTATTTCTATAAAAAATTAGATAAATTTTGTAAACCAATAAAATTATGATATTTTTAGATTTAATGTTTATCATTTAAATAATGATTTCTATAGATAAAAACAAATAATCAAAATATAAATTTAATTAATAAAAATTTTCAAATGCATATTAATTAGGGGGATTAGTTTAATTAAAAAAAACAATTAATGTTTACAAAAATGAAAGTAAAAAGAGTAAGTGTAAAATTTTAAAATTTATTTTTAGTTGTAAAATTAATTCCTGTTTTATTTCATCGTGTGTGTTACTCGTTCTCTCACATGCCATTATGGAAGATATATATATATATATATATATATATATATATATATATATATATATATATATATATATATATATATATATATAGGTGTCAATGTATATAAATAATAAAAATGTAGGGAGGTAGATTGGGATTTAGCCTAAAATTTAATTGTAAACATATATTTTTTAGAAAATTTAATAAAAAAAATAGCAAGCTTTTAGAATTAAAAATATTAATATCTCTAATAAGTAGGCCTAAGAAAGAGAAAAAAAAAATCGTTTAAACAGTTTAAAATTATACCAAAATGAATAATTTTTAGCTTCAAATTGAACCAAATTATATTAGATGAATATTTTGGTACAGTTCTAGTTCTTTTATCTCCAAATTAAGAATTGAATCTAGTGCCAAAATATATGTATATGTATAAAATTTATTATAAAACTAAGTTGATTTCAACATATAAGTTAAAAAAATGTACAACACATCACATATAATTATTATTGTGTTGAATATGCAATTAAATTATAATTAATTGAGTAAGATTTACATATTAAATTGCCTATTAAATACTAATTTAATAAAAAAATAATCTATAGAAATATATTTAAAAAAATTAATATTCATACTATATATAAATTGATTGTATATTTTAAATAAATTATTTATATTTTATAATTTTTAAATTAATTATAATTTTACTTAAATAGAATATAAATTTTTAGTGTTAGAAGTGTTTCAATTTCCAAGTATCGATTTTAAACCAAACCAATTATTTCAAAAGATCCAAATTTTCAAAATCAATCATATCAAAAAATAAAATAATACAACACAGCGATTTTTAAATGTGGTATAATTCTAAAGATTTATTTTTTCAAATTGTCAACATTTAATATAGATTTAAAGATTTTTAATTTTTAAATCCCTCCAATTCATACTTATCCCTATTAATAAATAATAATAATAATAAAACATTTTGGCCTAATTAAGAACACATTATTATATTCCTATGATATTTTTAACTTAGGAGTATATTTGTTATAAATGAATTATACAAAATTTTGTAAAATTCATTTGCAATTCCAAATGATATATGTTTGATTTAAATGAACATGTTGTAGAATTCATTTGCAATTCCAAATGTTTAAATTTGTGAAATTGATTATAACTAGATTGAATTCTAATAAAATGGTTGGACTTTCCAAATGAATTCCACAACTTTTAAGTTTATATTTCTAAAATAACTAAACTAGCCTTCATTATTTTTATTTTTAAAGATATCTTTTTATCTAAAGGGTTTTTTTTTGACCAAAATTTAAAATTAACTTGAATTTTAAATTTATACCAAAGACAATATAACAAAATATGAATTTCATTTGAAATGAATTTCATAAACTATTCATTTGAATCAAACACACTTTATTAATGAAAATTCATTTGGAAATGAATTCAGATAGGGATTGACAATTCAAGAAAGCTCATCCTAAAGATCTCTTCATAGGTGATACTACAAAAGAGGTAACTACTAGATCTAAAATTAAATCTATTGTAAATTTATCCTTTCTCTCTTAAATTGAACCCAAAAATATTGATGATACTTTGACGACGAATTTTGGATCCTTAATATGCAAGAAGAGTTAAATCAATTTGAGAGAAATAAGGTTTGGACCTTAGTTCTTAGACCTAAACATCATTCTATTATAGGGACCAAATGGGTGTTTAGAAATAAGATGAATGAATAAGGTGTTATAACTAAGAACAAAGCTAGACTAGTAGCTAAACATTATAATCAAGAGGAAGACGTTTATTATGATGAAAACTTTGCCTCGGTTGAAAGTTTAGAAGCTATTAGAATACTACTTGCATTTATATCATTTATGGATATTAAACTTTATCAAATGGATATCAAAAGTGCATTTCTAAATGGTTTCATTGAAAAAGAGCTATATGTTGAACAACCTCCGCATTTTGAAAGTTTCAATTTCCTTAATCATGTGTTTAAACTTTTCAAATGGTTTATATGGATTGAAACAAGCTACAAAATTTTGGTATGAAAGATTGAGTAACTTTTTATAAGAGAAAGGATTCTCTAAAGGAAAAGTTGACATAACTCTTTTCATAAAAAAAATTCAAGCATGATTTACTTATTGTGCAAATATATGTTAATGATTTTACTTTTGGTGCTACTAACCATTACTTGTGTGAGGAATTCTCTAAGCTAATGCAAGGAGAATTTGATATGAGTATGATGGGTGAGCTCAAGTTCTTCCTTAGACTTCATATCAAGTAATGCAAAGATAGGACTTTCATTAATCAAACTAATATGCTAGGGATATTCTCAAAAAAATTGGTATGGATGGAGCAAAGTCAAGCAAAACTCCTATAAGCACCACCACCAAACTCAACAAAGATGAGAATGACAAATTGGTTGATGAAAAACGATTTAGAGGTATGATTAGATCCCTTCTTTATTTAACTGCAAGTAGACCCAATATCTTGTTTGCTACATGCTTGTGTGTTAGGTTTCAATCCAGACCTAGGGATTCTCATTTGAATGCTATCAAAAGAATTTTTAAATATCTTTATGGAACAATGCATTTAGGACTTTGGTATCCTAGAAATTCAACATTTGATTTGATTAGTTATTCAGATGCAGACTTTGTCAGTAGTTTACTAAATAGGAAAAGCATTTTCAAAACTTGTCAAATTTTAGGTAATTACTTAGTTTCTTGGTTTAGTAAGAAATAAATTTATGTTGCCTTGTCCACTATTGAAGCAGAATATGTGGTAACTAGTTGTTGTTGCTCACAAGTGTTATGGAAAAAATAATAAATAAATGACTATGGCATTGAACTTGATCATGTTCCTATTAAATGTGATAATACAAATATTATAAACCTTAGCAAGAATCCCATTTAGCATTCTAGAACTAAGCATATTGCTATTAGACTTTTTTTTTTGCATGATCATGTGCAAAATGGTAATATTTTTCTTGAATTTGTTGATACTAATTATCAATTAGCAAACATATTTACCAAGCCTTTTTATGAGGAAAGATTGAATTTATTAAGCATGAGCTTGGTATGATTGATGGTTCAAGCTTATCTTGACAACTTGTTAAATTGCTAAATTGATGGTTGGATTCATACATGTTCATGAAAATACTTATTTTTGCTTTTTGATTTTTTTTTTTGATACCATTTCATAAATTCATGCTTAATCAATTTTTTTTACTATTGGTTTATTTTAGGTATCTAATACCCCATCATGATTATTTTTCAAGAAAATTTTTATTTCATTTTGTCATATAAAAGCTTTTGCTTTTAAATATTTGTTGATTAAGTAATTAATTATTGAATTTTATTCAATTTATTGATTACTTAAAATAAGAAATGTTTTTTTTTCTTTTCTATATAACTAATTTATTCTTTCTCCATTTGCATGATCTATTTTAAATACATTTCCTATTAAAAATAATTATTTAAAAAATCAAAATTTTTTCTTCTCATTTAAATGCTTGATTATATTTTTTTATAATTATAATTATAAAACCATTTAATTTGGTTATAATTTGGTGTTGATTGATGCATTTGGACCTATTTGTAACGTTTTTAGGGTGAAATTGTGAATTTTTAAAACTTCAAGGACTGATTTGAATTTTTTTTGTCATGAGCTATTGGGAGTAGCTTGTGACCGTTAGAGCTATTAGAGGGCAGTGCCCCTCATTAGTGCTGCTCACGATCATGAGTAGCTCATGAGGAGCATACTGCACCTTGAAAATCCTAAGTCCAATAGGATTTTGACTCCTTTTGATTCTTTTCCTATTCTAAAACGGTCATATGCAATTTTTTATTATGTGTTTTTAAGTTCTTAATTAATTATTAACCCTAACTATTGCCTATATAAACCCTTTTTCACTTTACTTTAATCCTCACATCATTACTTACAAATCAAACTCTTTTATTCATAAGTAAATTCTCTCATATTTTCTCTCTTATCATTCAAACCCCAAGTGCATTCTCCATGGCTCTAAAGAAGAAAACTCAAGATGTTCCTTCCTTATATAGGAGAGCTACCAAGGATCAACCTAAGAAGACTCCTACCTCCGACTCTCCATTACAAATAAGGCAAATGTTAGCTTAATTTAGAGAAAGAAAAATCACATCCTATAAATTCGTGTCTTAAGCTACTCTAGAGAAGATGGGGTGCTATAACGAAGTTAAGACTATGCTTGAGAATTTGGATATGTACAACTTTACTTTTACTCATCCTACCTATCCCTCATTAGTTCATGAATTTCTTTCTTCCTTTTGTGTAAGAATTGTAATAACCTGAATATTTTTAAAAATTATATATATATAGGAATTTTAGCGATATTAATTATTTTATTTTTATGTTATTATTACATGTATGTACATTATTTTATTTTAATTGTCAATATTTTTTTAAATGGCATTATTGTTATTATTATTATTATTATTATTATTATTATTTAATATTATTATTAATAGCATTATTTTAAACTAGGGTTATTTTATTATTCGTATGTGTATATATATGTGTGTATATATATTTATTGTGTGATTTAAAGTTAAGTAATATATATATATATATATATATATATATATATATATGGTCAAAACCTATCTACTTGGTCAACCCTTCCCTTTTCTTTCTTTTTTTCTCTTCTCTTCTCCCCATTTTCCCCTTCCCCATCATTGTGTTACAAGCACCACCACTACGCCTCGTCAGATGACCACCCCTCAGCACCACTATGCCTTGTCGAATGACCACCCCTCATCACCACTATGCCTCGCCGGATGACCACCCTTCACCACCAGCATCTCCCCCTTCCTTTGGACATCGATTGTCATTGCTGAGGACCACCTGAAGCCATCGAGATTGCGAGTTGTAGCAGCAACCAAGAAGGAGCTTCACATCACCAGCATCAGCTCCGGTGGAACCAGCTTGTGATCTTGGGCTTGCCGAACTCCTTGAGCTTTGGTGAGTCCATTTATGACTTCCATTGAAGCTCATTCTCCTTTGGTTTTGAGTTTTGAGCTAGTTTTTGTTTATGTCTAATTAGGGTTTTGTATTTTTATTTAATTTTTGGCTTTAATCCATGGTTTTTCTCTTTAGTAAAGTTGTTGCATTTAGCTCAAGCTTCCCAAAAATAATTTTTGTGTATTTTTTGAATTAATTTGATTTATGGGTATTTTTGAATATTTTGATAATATAAATTGAATTTTTGTTAATTAATTATTTTGGTTGGAAATTTGAGTTAATTAGTGTTAGTAATTTAAGTTAGTAATTTTAGTATTAATACAATAATTTTTAGTGAATTTATATAATTTTTGAGGAATTATTAATATTATGTGATTTTTGGGATTATAGGTTAATTGTATGATTTTGTTGAAAATATAGTTAAATATTATGTTTTAAATGATTTAGAATTTTATAGGGTATTAATTAATTTTTTATATTATCTACTATTTTTAGCTAATTAATATTCATTTTTGAAAATTATATTCAAATAATATGTTATTTACCATATTGGTAATTAAATAGATTTTAAATTACTTTTATCATATAATTAAGCTATTTGAATAACTAAATGTGAAAGTGACTATTTTATATTGAATATTTGTAGAAATTGGATTTTTATATAATTATATTAATTATTTGAGATTTTTATTATTTGTTGTGAAAAATATTTACATTTAGTGTTATGATGTTTAAATAAATTATATTGTGATTTATTATTGAATTTATGGATTTTTAGTAATTTTAATATATTATTATTTAATATTTATTTTATTGTGTATTGTGAACCTCGGTTGGGAATTGTGTAATTCGGGGTTCCAACCCGATGTGTTGAGCTTGTGTGAAGTTCAGAAGTGTGTTTGCTTGTAGGGTTGACTTTACTTCGGTAGAGGGATGTCCATTTTATATAGGAGACTCTGTCGAATTTTTGGTAGATTTCTCATAAAATGAGACATCGGGTCAATCCTAAGTTTTGAATTATGAGTAAAGTCTTCCTTAGAAATTCTAGAAGTTAGGGTTTCTATTTTCTAATAGTCTTTTTATTTTTTTATCTTTTAGCTGCTCCTCCGGTCGCGTCTACCAGTCGAGGTCGGACATGACATATCAAAGGAGTGCCTTCATCTTGTAATTTAATATTTGATTTGCATGTCAAATTTTTGAATTAAATACATAATTGCTGATGAATTTATATTTATGAGATTCTAGTCGGTATTCTTTAAATAATGTTGCATGATTTAATTTATAGTTGATTTAATTTATTTTTTATTTATTATAATTTTCCTTGTTCTATTTTCATTTATTTTTAAATAAACTATGGTAGAACGGGCTACCTGATGGGTTTCATCAGGACTATGTGCGCATCGGTAAAATATTTGATTATATTAATTATATTACTGGGGCCGAAGGTCTCGTGATGCTTTGCTCTCGGACACCGCCAGTAATATGATATTTGATTATATTGATTAAATACTGGGCTTGTAGGTCTGGTGATGTTTTGCTCTCAAACACCGCCAATATAGTTGGATTAATATTTATTAAATCACTGGGGTCGATGGTCTAGTGATGCTTTGCTCTCAGACACCGCCAGTGATATTGGAGTAAGTGATATGACTGCAGTTATGCATCCTTGTGATGCTTTGCTCTTGGGATCCAATAGTCTTGGATATAAGTGAGCCGAGTGGCTGATAGAATTGAGAACTAGGGTTCTACCTAGTTTTTACACTGAAATGTTTTAAAAGCGTTTAAATATTTATTTCTTTCCTTTTGAAAAATGAATTTTTATATGTATATCAAATGAATTGAATAAATTATAAATATATTATATTTTCATAATAACCTATTTTAAAGAAAATTTTTAAATTGCATTCATTTCTTTTAGTAGCTTACTCAGTGAGGTCTGACTCCCCTTAACTTATTTTTTTCAAGAGTTTGGGAGTCTTCTGGTAGGCCTACTTCCCTACGTCGAGTAGCTTCTTCGCTAGCTATCTTATGTAGGTCTATATAGTTGTGTTTGTATTAGTATCCATGTACCGCAGTAAACAAATTGTATAATTGCATATTTTAATTTGGATATTATGTATTGAAATTTATGTAATGAGATACTATTTTGTATAATTGATGATGTTTATTTATACATGATGATGGCATGGTTGGTTTAAATTGAGAAAAATGAGTTTGATAATATGCACCATGATTGAATTATTTTATTATAAGGTTTTAAAGTGAAATATTGTGCATTTTTCTTTTAAGGCTTACTAATGGTTTTGGTGGCTTTAAGCTTTCCCATTCCTTAGTGTCGGTCACGTGCCCCTGGGTTTGAGTCGTGATAAAGTTGGTATCAGAGCTTTAGCTCATTTTTCATGTTTTTGATTGTTAATGTCTGTCTTTTCTTATATTACTACAGTACTTAGATTGTTATTTATTACTTATTGATTCCTTATCCTTAGGATTCTGCGTTTATGTTTGAGTTCTTATTTGGTTTTGAATTTGGGTTTTTTTGTCTTTTCAGAATGAGGCATGTTCGGAATGTCCCTGCTGCTTATGCAGAGCATGATAATAGTGAATAGTAATTTTAGGATGAGATTCTTCCTCCTAACCCTTGACCTAGAGGTAGGGGTAGAGCCAGAGCAGCAGCAGCTCAGAGGCAGGATCAACCTCAGATTCCAATAGAGGATCTTGCAACTTTTACAGTTGGCATGGCAGGTATTAATTAGGGCTTGGCAGTTCTTAATTAGGCAATGCCCATAGTGCAGCAGATGCTTCAGTGAAAAAATCAGGGGATGTTAAATGTAGATCCTGCATTGTTATACTCTAGAGTGGGATGAGTTTATTTTGATGGTATTGGAGATGCATTAGATTTCATTAACACTATTGAGTCCCGGAATAGATCTGGGTATTTTGATTATCACAGGATCATGATAGTGGAGTTATTCATCTTAGCGGTAGCTCAAGACTGGTTTATGCAGTCCATTTAGCCCTTCATGACCATGATGACTTGGTTGGGTTTTAAGGAGCAGTTTATGAGATTCTTCTGTCCTTCATCTATGAGAGAGAACTATAGATGATAACTACTTAATATCGACAAGAGAGATCGATCAGTTGAGGACTATACTTAGGAGTTCTATAGATTGATGAGACATGTTGAGAATGTGAGGCAGGATGTTGCTAGAGCAATTGAGCTTTATGTGACTGGGTTAGGCCTAACCTATATTGGCATTTGACCAAAGGGTCATAGTTTGGAGAGTTTTATGAAGGAGGCAAGACAGCTAGAGCAGGGACATATTCTACATGGCACCATACTTGATCCTTATAATAGTGGCATTGTCAGACCTGTTTAGAGGGTACAACAGCTAGTGTTTTAGAAAGGCAGCACGAGTGCTCAGTGAGCAGGTCCTTCTCAGCAGAGCAAATAGTTTAGAGCACATTGGATTGGTAGGCACCATCTTGCTTAGGATCGTAGGAGTAGTAGGGCTATTAGATTTGGTGGTAGTGCTAGTAGAAGCAGTGGACAGAGCTCCGGTCATGGTAGTTATGGGTTTGGAGCTAGTGCATATGCCACGTGTGGATGAGTGCATCAGGGTCCTTGTCTCTTGATGCTAGGAGCGTGTTTCAGGTGTGGTTAGTTTGGATACTTTGCTAGAGCCTGTTTGAACTATGGATTCCAACCGTCCTTGGCTCAGGGACCTTCACCTTTTATTTTCCAACCTTTGCAGCAGGTGCCTTAGCAGTATCAAACACCCATGTACCCTCAGTAGCCATCGATTGAGTTTAAAGGTCAGCAGGGCCGAGGTAGAGGACATACTCAATCATTCACCTCATAGCAGTCAGGACGTGGACATGCTAGGGTCTTTACTTTGACTCTTTAGGATGTGTATACATCCAATGCAGTGGTAGTAGGTATTATTACAGTTTATTGTTATGAGGCTAGAGTCTTATTTGATTCGAGTGCTACATATTCATTATATCTCTTTTTTTTGCTTCCAAAGTGGCCTATCTTCCTTCCAAGATGAGTTTTCCTTTGTTTTTTTTGACTCCGCTTAGTGATGAGTTGGAGATGAGCATCTTCTTTCCATCTTGTTCTGTGTTGGTTGAAGGTAGAGAATTATTGGTAGACTTGGTCCTTCTAGATATGATTGAGTTTGATGTGATTCTAGGAATGGATTAGTTGTCCTAGTATTATGCTTTTGTGGATTATCGAGTGAAAGAAGTAATTTTTAGAATTCTAGGTGAGGAGGAATTCAAATTTAGAGGTAATGAGAGTTCCATGCCTCGTATCCTTATTTCTGCTATTATAGCTAGGAAGATGCTTAGTAGAGGGTGTCATGACTATCTAGCTGTAGTTATAGACGTTCAAGCAGAAATGGGATCAGTGGAAAGGGTACCAGTGGTACGTGAATTCTCAGATGTTTTTCCAGAGGAGTTACCTGGATTGCCACCAGATAAGGAGATAGAATTCTGTATTGATGTTGTGCCTAGTACAAATCCTATCTCTATGCCACCTTATAAGATGGCACCTATAGAGTTGAAGGAGCTGAAAGAGCAATTCCAAGAATTATTGGATAAGGGGTTTATTCGGCCTAGCACATCTCCTTGGGGTGCTCCAGCTCTTTTTGTGAAGAACAAGGATGGTAGTCTTCAATTTTGTATTGACTATAAATAATTGAATAAGGTTACCATCAAGAATAAGTATCCACTCCCCAAGATTGATGATTTGTTTGATCAGTTGCAAGGAGCTCAGTATTTGTCCAAGATTGACTTGAGATCCGGGTATCATCAACTGATAATTAAAAGTGAGGATGTACCTAAGTCAACATTTTAGACTAGGTATGGCCACTATGAATTCCTAGTGACGTCCTTTGGGTTGATTAATGCCCAACAACCTTTATGGACTTGATGAATAGGGTGTTTAGGCCATTCTTGGATTGATTTATGATTGTGTTTATTGATGACATTTTAGTCTATTCCAAGAATAAGGTGGAGCATGCGATGCATTTGAGATTGGTACTGCAGACTCTAAGAGAGCACCAGTTGTATGCCAAGTTTTCAAAATGTGAATTCTGGTTAGACCAAGTGGCATTCTTAGGCCATGTGGTATCTAAAGATGGCATTCAGGTAGATCCCAGGAAGATAAAGGCAATCATTGAGTGGCCAAAACCCACAATGGTCACAAAAGTGAGAAGTTTTCTAGGTTTAGCAGGCTATTACAGGAGATTTGTAAAGGACTTCTCTAAGATTATCGTGCCTTTGACTAGACTAACATAGAAGAATGTTAAGTTTGTGTGGACTAATAGATGTGATGAACATTTCCAGTTGCTTAAGGATTTATTGACTTTAGCTCCAGTGCTAACTTTTCCTTTTGGTGATGATGGATACACAGTGTATTATGATGCTTCCCGTGTAGGATTAGGCTGTGTGCTAATGAAGAATGGTAGAGTGGCTGCTTATGCTTCAAGGCAGTTGAAGAAGCATAAGCAGCATTATCCCACTCACGATCTAGAGATGGCAACAGTTGTATTCGCATTGGAGATTTGGAGGCATTACCTATATAGTGTCACTTGTGAAATATACACCGACCATAAGAGCTTGAAGTATATCTTTGAGCAGAGAGATTTGAACCTAAGGCAGAGAAGATGGATGGAACTTCTGAAGGACTACGATTGTTCGATTCTTTACCATCTAGGCAAGGCGAACATAGTAGCAGATGCATTGAGTAGAAAATAAGTAAGCAGTCTTGCCTATATCTGTACTAAGAGGAGGCCGATTCTTTAGGAGTTTCATGAGCTAATTGATCAGGGTTTGTAGTGGAAAATGACTAAGAAATGCCTTTTAGCTCAGTTCAAAGTATGATTAGTGTATTTGGATAGAGTTAAAGTAGCTCAAAGAAGGGACCAAAAACTACAAAGAATCTTGTTTGAAGTGCAATAGGGTCAATCCAGAGAGTTTATAATTGATAGTGAGGGTGTTCTACGCTTGGGTACTCAATTGTGTATGCCAAATGTTAATGATCCGAGGAAAGAGATCTTGGAAGAGGCATATTTTTCTACTTATAGTGTTCATCTAGGTTCCACCAAGATGTATCATAATTTAAAAGATACATACTGGTGGAATGGAATGAAGAAGGATGTTGTAGAATTTGTATCCAGGTGTCTCTTATGTCAGCAGGTGAAACTAGAGCATCAGAGGCCCTCGGGATTATTATAGCCCATACCTATCCTAGAGTGGAAGTGGGCTATGATTGCCATGGATTTTTTGAATGGTTTGCCTCAGACAACAGGTGGATTTGATGCAATCTGGATGATAATTGATAGGTTAACTAAGTCAGCTCACTTTCTGCCAGTAAAAAAGACATACTCCATTGACAGGTTGGCATGGTTATATGTCAGTAGGATTGTTTGTCTTCATGGAGTTCTAGTGAGCATAATATCTGACAGAGGAGCCACTTTTACATCAATTTTCTAGTAAGAGTTGCATAAAGCCTTGGGTACAAGGTTAGACTTCAGCACAACATTCCATCCTCAAACTGATGGTCAGTTTGAAAGGACCATTTAGACTTTAGAGGATATGCTCAGAATGTGTGTGATGGATTTTGGAGGTCAATAGGATAACAACTTACCATTAATTGAATTTGCATATAATAATAGTTATAATGAAAGTATTGAAATGGCTTCGTATGAGGCGCTGTATGGTAGGAAGTGCACATCACCTTTGTGTTGGGAAATTGGTGAGAGACAACTATCAAGTCCAGAGCTAGTGCAAATTACTTATGAGAAAGTCCTTATAATTCAGTAGAGGTTAAGGATAGCTTTCAGTAGGCAGAAGAGTTATGCTGATCCTAGAAGGAAATATGTTTCCTTTCTAGTTGGAGATATGATGTTTTTGAAGGTATCTCTAATGAAAGGAGTTATGAGGTTCGGTAAGAAGGGTAAGTTGGCTCCTAGGTAGATTAGACCTTTCGAGATATGGTCACGAGTTGGAGAAGTGGCCTATAGACTGGTGTTGCCACCTGAGTTATCTCGAACTAGTGTTCCATGTGTCTATACTGAGAAAATATATTCCTGATCCTTCTCACATACTTGAGCCTCAAGTACTGGAGCTCAACGAAGATCTATCTTACGAGGAGAATCTAGTGGCAATTGTGGATCGTAATATTCATTAGCTTCGCTCCAGGGAGATTCTGATGGTAAAAGTTCTGTGGAGTAATCACACAGTAGAAGACTATGCGTGGGAGACAGAATCTGAGATACAAGCTGCCTATCCCTATCTTTTTCATTAATAGACCTTGTATTTCCTTGCTTTTCTTTGAAATTCGAGGATGAATTTCTATAAGGGGGGAAGATTATAATAACCTGAATATTTTTGAAATATATATATATATATATATATATATATATATATATATATATATATATATATATATATATATATATATCGAGATTTTAGCGATATTAATTATTTTATTTTTATGTTGTTATTATTACATGCATGTACATTATTTTATTTTAATTGTCAATATTTTTTTAAATGGCATTATTATTATTATTATTATTATTATTATTATTATTATTAGCATTATTTTAAACTAGGGTTATTTAATTATTGTTATGTGTGTGTGTATATATATATATATAAAATTGGTTAAAACCTATATACTCGGTCAGCCCCTCCCTTTTCTTTCTTTTTTTCTCTTCTCTTCTCCTCGTTTTCCCCTTCCCCATAATTGTGTTACCACCACCACCACCATGCCTCACCACCAGCATCTCCCCCTTTCTCTGGATGTCGACTGCTGTTGTTGAGGACTGCCTGAAGTTGTCGGGATCGCGAGTTGCAATAGCAGCTGAGAAGGAGCTTCACATTGCTGGCGTCAGCTCCGGTGGAACCAGCTCGTGATCTTGGGCTTGCCAAACTCCTTGAGCTTCGGTGTGTCCATTTCTGACCTCCATTGAAGCTCATTCTCCCTTGGTTTTGAGTTTTGAGCTAGTTTTTATTTATGTCTAATTAGGGTTTTGTATTTTTATTTAATTTTTGGCTTTGATCCATGGTTTTTCTCTTTAGTATAGTTATTTTATTTAGTTCAAGCTTCCCAAAAATAATTTTTTTTGTATTTTTTTGAATTAATTTGATTTATGGGTATTTTTGAATATTTTAATAATATAAATTGAATTTTTGTTAATTCTGATAATTAATTATTTTGGTTGGAAATTTGAGTTAATTAGTGTTAGTAATTTTAGTATTAATAAAATAATTTTTAGTGAATTTATATAATTTTTGAGGAATTATTAATATTATGTGATTTTTGGGATTATAGGTTAATTGTATGATTTTGTTGAAATTATAGTTAAATATTATGTTTTAAATGATTTTAGAATTTTATAGGGTATTAAATTAATTTTTTTATATTATTTACTATTTTTAGCTAATTAATACTAATTTTTGAAAATTATATTCAAATAATATGTTATTTACCATTTTGGTAATTAAATTGATTTTAGATTACTTTTATTATATAATTAATCTATTTGAATAATTAAATGTGAAAGTGACTATTTTATATTGAATATTTGTAAAAATTGGATTTTTATATAACTATATTAATTATTTGAGATTTTTATTATTTGTTGTGAAAAATATTTACATTTAGTGTTTTGATGTTTAAATAAATTATATTGTGATTTATTATTGAATTTATGGATTTTAAGTGATTCTAATATATTATTATTTAATGTTTATTTTATTGTGTATTGTGAACCTCGGTTGGGAATTGTGTAATTCGGGGTCCCAATCCGAGGTGTTGAGCTTGTGTGAAGTTTAGAAGTGTGTTTGCTTGTAGGGTTGACTCTACTTCGGTAGAGGAATGTCCATTTTATAGAGGAGACTCTGTTGAATTTTTGGTAGATTTCTTGAAAAATGTGTCATCGGGTCAATCCTAAGTTTTAAATTATGAGTCGAGTCTTCCTTAGAAATTCTAGAAGTTAGGTTTCTATTTTCTGATAGTCATTTTATTTTCTGTCTTTTAGTCGCCCCACCGATCACGTGTACTAGTCAAGGTCGGACATAACGTATCAGAGGAGCGCCTTCATCTTGTAAATTAATATTTGATTTACGTGTCGGGTTTTCGAATTAAATACATAATTGCTGATGAATTTATATTTACGAGATTCTAGTCAGTATTCTTTAAATAATGTTGTATGATATAATTTATAGTTGATTTAATTTATTTTTTATTTATTGTAATTTTCCTTATTCTATTTTCATTTATTTTAAATAAACTATGGTAGAATGGGCTACCTGATGGGTTTCATCAGGATCGTGTGCGCACTGGTAAAATATTTGATTATATTAATTATATTACTGGGGTTGAAGGTCTAGTGATGCTTTGCTCTCGGACACCGCTAGTAATATGATATTTGATTATATTAATTATATTACTGGGGCCGAAGATCTTGTGATGCTTTGCTCTCAGACACCGCCAGTAATATGATATTTGATTATATTGATTAAATACTGGGGCTGTAGGTCTGGTGATGCTTTGCTCTCTGACACCACCAGTATACTTGAATTAATATTTATTAAATCACTGGGGTCAAAGGTATGGTGATGCTTTGCTCTCAGACATCGCCAGTGATATTGGATTAAGTGATGTGACTGCGGCTGTGTATCCTGGTGATGATTTGCTCTCGGGATCCGATAGTCTTGGATATAAGTGAGCAGGGTGGCTGATAGAATGGAGAACTAGGGTTCTACCTAATTTTTATACTGAAATGTTTTAAAAGCATTTAAATATTTGTTTCTTTCCTTTTGAAAAATGAATTTTTATATGCATATTAAATGAATTGAATAAATTATAAATATATTATATTTTCTTAAAAACCTATTTTAAAAATGATTTTTGAACCGCATTCATTTCTTTTATTAGCTACTCAGTGAGGTCTGACTCCCCTTAACTTATATTTTTTTAGGAGTTTAGGAGTCTTCTGTTAGGCCTACTTCCCTATGTCGAGTAACTTCTTCACTAGCTATCTTATGTAGGTCTATACAGTTGTGTTTGTACTAGTATCCGTGTACTGTAGTAGAGAAACTGTATAATTGCACATTTTAATTTGGATATTATGTATTGAGATTTATGTACCGAGATACTATTTTGTATAATTGATGATGTTTATTTATACATGACGATGGCATGGTTGGTTTAAATTGAGAAAAATCAGTTTGATAATGTGCATCATGATTAAATTATTTTATTGTAAGGTTTTAAAGTGAAATATTTCACATTTTTCTTTTAAGGCTTACTATGGGTTTCAGTAGCTTTAAGCTTTCCCATTCCCTATTGTCGATCACGTACCCCTAGGTTTGGGTCATGGCAAGAACTCAACATATTGATGAGCAAAATCCCCTTAAATAGTTTGAGGTTTAGATTGGGAGGAAGATATAGATTTTTAACATCTCGAGAATTTAATAATATTTTTGGGTTTAGGCAAGGGGGTCTTACTTCCATTACTTATACTTGGTTTCCTAATCCTTTTTGGATTTAACATACTAAGCCTAACGAAAAACCCTTTGAAGTGGGTCACATCGAAGCCTCTCTCTTTGCTTCAAAATCTCTTTGGTATGTGCATAGGTTTATCACTTACTCAATTCATGCTATGGGACTACGTAATGAAGCAATTTCTTTTAATGACTTATTTTAATAAAGTTTCTTGTTAAGGGTATGGATGTTGAACTAGGAAGATGGCTTTAATGGAGATTTTGGTTAGCTAGTGATAGTGTTTGTGGTGCTTTGTCTTTGGGAGGCTTTATTACTAGAATTGCTCATCATTTTGGGATCACCTTGGACAATATTCCTTTAATTCCTCCTTCCTTCTTTAATGATAACCTCTTAAGAAACTCTAGGAAATTCAAGCTTATTATAAACTTTTGGGTTTAGAAAGACGAAGTAGGGGATGAAGACATTAATGAAGAGCTTGAAGATGACTTGGAAAACATAGAGAACATTGGCAATCATGGTCTTGAAGGTGTTAGACTTGAAGAAAACAGTCCTTAAGAGCATGTTCCTTCATAAACTTAAAGGAAGAGGCAAAAAGGAGCTTCTTCCTCTCAAAGTGTTGATAATGAACCCACTTGGGTTGATGGAATCTTTAATCATCTATCATTGTTGGTCCAACTTCAACATAAGATTTGATTAAGTGGACACTAGACTTGATCGATTTGAGCATCACATGGATCATATAGAGCATGATATTCATTACTTGTATGCCCATCACAATGTCTAATGTACTTGGCCTCATCCTCCTCCTCCATTCCAGGATCCATAAGACCCATAGATTTTCTTAAGATTTGGTCTATCTTTGTTTTCATTATTTTAGTTCTTGGTCTTTTATTTCTTGTAGGTCTTTTGTTTCCTTTAGGTTTATTTCTAGTTTATTATCTCTCTCTTTTCTTTTTATCTTTGACAAAAGGGGAGAAAGTGTTATGGGTAATTATGTTATGTGATATGCTAAATGCCACATGATCATGTGTTAGTTATTATTAGCTAAGTTGTACATAATCATGTGATAGTTAAGTTTTTCAATTTCAAATAAGTTCTATATGTACTATGTTTGTGATTTGTTTAAGTAATACTGCTACTAGTTTTATTTAAATATGTTTGAAATTATTTTCCTATTTCTTAGCATTTATTTAAATGATCACGTTATCATGTTTTTTTTATGTTTTGAACACATTTGTCATGTTAGGCCATGTATTCTTTTCTATTATGTTAAGTGTTATGTCATTTGTTTTTGACAAAGGGAACTTTTTTTAAAATTTATATTTCTTATCATGACCAAAAAAGGGGAGAAATAAAAAAAATATTTTTATAAGGAGAAATTTTTTTATGAATATTCTCAATTGGTATCTTTTCTAAAAAAATTATCTCCTTTATAATTATTTAATATTTAAAGATGTAAAAATGCTATATCCTTTACTCCTTATATAGGCAACATTAATTCATTTTTTCTCATACTCTGATACATGATATATTATTGAATCTTTACATATATTAAGGGGAAGCAAAATTCTTTTCACTAAATGCATATATTTAAGCTGGAATTATTTTATATAGCATATATTTATTCATGTTATTTATTTTTGACACACACTGTATTTATTATTTTATCAAATTCTTTGTCAAAGCCAAAAAGGGGGAGATTATTGACCATTTGCATGATCAAACACTTAATTATAGACTTTGATAAACAATTTAAGTTGCTAATAATTTCTTCTAAGTGTGTAGGAACTTAATACACATTGTTCATAGTTTGGAGATATGAAATACTCTCAAAAAAGTGTATTTCATTAGAGTTTAATATCCCTAATGTATACTCAAAGTATCTAGTGCAATTATATACCAAAAATATACAATTTTGGATTTACAGTGGTTTGCTCATGAGCCGCTCATAAGCCGGCCTTAAATAGTGCCTATCCAAGCCATTTTTGTCAAAACATCAAGTGCTCCTCACAAGCTGCCCTCACGATTGTGAGCAGCTCATGAGGGCAGTAAAATTAGCCTTTAATGGACTTTTTGAAATTGTCATACCTCAACTTTGATTGTCTCCAAAAAGGTCCAATGATGAAACAAACCTTTGAGATGACTAGAGTCTGGTCATTTGTAACACCTTTGAAGTGTGCAAACTTAGAAAACCTAACCGACCCCAGCAAAATCGATCACTGAGCCATTAAGTTGTGCTTCGACCTTATGAAATATGAATTATCAAAATAATAATAAGGTTATTATGAGAATTTTCTTCTCGGAATACTCAGCTTATTGGACTAGTGTTCATTTTATTAGATTGAGACCCAACTTTGTGAAAAAATAAAAATTGGTTATGATAAAACAGAATTCAAAAATATATTTGGAGGGCTCTAAAACCTCTAGAAGTGGTCTCGAAATAGTCCAACACAAGCCAAGAATCATTACATGTCACTTAGAAGTGCGCATAAAATGATTAATGCCCCTAGGTGTCACACACTAAAATTAAAGCCAAACTAGAAAAAATAGACTTCGAAAACACATTTGGAAAGCTCTAAAACCTCTGGAAGTGGTCCCAGAATAGTCCAAAACAACTTGAGGATTAGCACATATAGCTCATAAGTGCGCGTAAACACCCCTAGGTGTCATGTGCTAAAATTGAGGATGAATTTGATAAAATGAACTTCAAAAACACATCCAGAAGGCCTAAAAACCCTAAGAACCAACCTTAAAAAAGCTTGTGTAAGCCTTAAATATAATGTGTAACCATGCACGAGCGCATGTGACCATGTGCCAAACGCACAGTCACGAGGCCAAATTTGATAAAATGGACTTCAAAAAAACGTCCAAAAGGCCCCAAACCCTAGGAACCAACCTTGAAAAAGCCCTCGTGAGCCCTAAATGGAGTGCGTAACTAGTTATGACCCCAAACTAAGTGCACAGTCACAAGCACTTTGCGTGTCCACATGCTCCATTCCAGAGACATTTTGCACGAACATGCCTATACCCCCTTATTCCACACATTTTCATTATAAATAGACACATTAGGGGGGAGCAAGTGGAAGCGCACACACACTAAAAAATATGTTCAATTGAAGGTGCTAAAAACTCTTTTCTAGATAGTTTTTGCTCTCCCACTATCTTTTTCTTAGGAGATTAGACCTCTTTTCCACCAAACCAAGCCTCATCTTTATCAAAGCATGCTTCAAAGGTATACAAACTAGCATTACTCTATTGTAATTTTGAACCTCTCGACAAGGAAAGCTTTATGATCCCTCGAAGCTAAAGCTTCAAAACCTATGCAAGCTTAGTCAAGTCTAAGGACCACACAATCATTTTAGAATGTTTATTTTATCACATTGCATTTTATTTTATCATCACTAGCATTTAGGAATACTATTGTGCTTGTGTGATGAGATTGGAAATTTTACAGGCTATATGAATAATCTATGCTTTATTATGCTCATTTCATATCATCATTCTGCATTCTCTAGTTTCAAAACATGAAATCACATTGTAAATATCAATAATGTGAAAGTTCATATCCTAGAATAGAGTCATAATGTTTCCAGTCCAATGATGACATATGCATCCCTTATATAATCATCATATATCATTATAGCATAAATAATCATTGTGAACAAGCATGATCATCTACATTTTGCTTACTCTTTCAAGTGATTGAGTGTCCATTCCTTGTCCCATTATTCATGTGATCGAATAAGCTATATGAATGGTCATATTTTCCTTGTAGATTCAACATAATTAAAATTAGATTTACTTCTCTAAAATATTTTTTCCTTTTATATGTATTTATTCTGAAAGCAATGTAATAATAATATCCTTCAGCTTTATTATCTTCCACTATTTGATGAATTATGTGAATACTATACAAACTATCATTACCAAAACTAGGGTGTTGTGATAGCTATACATCAAACATCGTATAATGAAAAATAGTTGAAAAGTAAATGCGATCCCTCTAACCTAGAAATCTCTGCTAGGGGCAATACTCGTTGAGTGACCTGATGTTGTCCCTTTTCTTTTCCCAATTTTCTAAAAATTAGGTGGCGACTCCATAAAATAAAAAAAGTGACTCTTTCCTTCTGAGACCAATCATTTGTTCCTATTCGGTAAAGTTGCCATGTCCCTTGGAAATAAAAGACCCTTATGGAACCAATTTGTCTGGAAATAAAAAACAAGAGACGCAAAATGGAAAAAGATCGCTCACAGTGGCAACTCCACTAGGGACTTCTAAGTAAGAGAGATCAACTAAAAAATGACTATTTCTCATTATGAAATGTTGAATCATATAAAGTCCCTCACCATTGCATTTGCACTATAAATCACACGTGCACCATTGTTCCCTAAAAGCCTCAATAATACTAAATGACATTACCACCATGGTTCCACTCGAGGCATAGGGCGACAAAGATATGTTATTATCACCTTTGGTCTTTACTCATTCATTCATCAGACTCATATGACCAGAGTCTATAACCCAAGTCTTAAAGGGGGGGGGGGGTAACTGAGTTATCAAAAGAATGCTAGACTCATTGACCGGAGTCCGTAAGCTTAGTCATATAAGGGCGTTCTTGCTAAAGGAACCCTTAGCCTTTCACCTTGGCTCAGCTCATGTAGATAAACCAATAGTAACATCCACTAGGATTTTACCAATTTATGCTTGCTATCCCTAGCCTAACGCTGTCTGTCTGACCTAATATTCATAAAATAACATGAATCTCCCAGTGTCTATTATCAAATGACATCATAATGTCAATTTTCATAGAATATTCATGCTCATGACCACATGATTCTTATCTACTTCATTCGATTCCAAAGCATAGGGAATGATAAGAATCATGTACCTCAGCTTGAATAATTTGTGTAAACTAACAAATAACGATATCCCTCGATGATGGAACCTATGAAACGTCATCCATTTATCCTTATAAAATAAAATGAATGGGTTAGGAATCCAACTAGATTATGGACCTTTATGTCAGCAAAATCATACTGTAAACTATCAAACAATACTTTCATGACTCCTGGCAAACATATTGAATATCAATATAGGGGCAAGAACTTGGGCTCGCTCTGATTAACCATGGCCCTATACATACAGGCACATACATGCTCTAGACATCATTTGAAGCCTAAAAATTGACCTTAACATTGACATCATATGGTTACCTCAAGTATATTTTAGTATCGTTCCTTAGTTTACCCTTTGGTTTTGATTAACATAAATTGAAACAACCTAGTTCCAAGGGCAGAACCATAGTCCCCCGATGACTAAAGGTTCAAAACCTACCTAGGAAAGAGACTGAATAAGCTCATGGAGAAATAAGGTTGAAAGTGAGAGCTTGCTTATGATTGGTTTATTTGTTGTGCAGGAAAAATTAACTAGCTTTAAGCATGCATACATAACATACATGTAAATAAGCACGTACTAACCACTATTTCTTATAGGAATAATCATCTTTCATTATAGGATTTTTCATTCACTCCATGTATACATGCTCACCCTTTTCTTTCACAAGCACACATCATGCATCATTCATTTAGCTAACCTTAAAAAATGTATAGGAATCCTACACCTAACATGAGTGACCAAGAAGATACTTCTTGTCAACAATTTGAAGACAGGCTAAGAGAGGGGATCCAAAAACTACTCACTGATGGTACTATAGCCAAAATCCTCCAAGCCCAAATTAAAGCCAAAAGTGCCTGAGATGGGAATAACACACCATTAAATGAAGCTTCTGCATCTATTCAATTGAGGGTAGATAAAGTAAAGGGAATTCCTCGTACTCCAGTTCAAGCTAATGATGATGATGACTACTACCAGGATCTTATAAATGCACCAAAAGCTGCAAAAATTGCTAATATGACCAAGCTTAAATTGAAAGGGGAGGTCAAATTATTGGCTAACATAATGGCTCAGTTAGAATTCACCTTTAAAGACAAGGGGACTCATGGCTCTAAAAGCTTTACTGACTTAGCACTATTCAAAGATGAGCCACTTCTAGATGATTTTAAACTATCAAACTTTGCTAAGTTTGATGGAATAGGGGATCCAAGGGTCATTTAAGGTAATATGCTACTTTCATGGCTGCTATAAAGCTTACAAAATCTCAGATTATTCGATTCTTCTTTAAATCATTAGAGGAAGGACCGAGGGCATGGTTCTTTGACCTTGAAGATGAAATCAAAAGCGATTGGCTAGTGCTAACTCATAAGTTTATCAAGTAGTATGAATACAATACTCAACTAGACAAACATGAAGAGATCTTGAGACCACAAAGTAAAAACTTAGTGAATCTTTCTCTGCTTATGTCATAAGATAGTAGGGAAAGGCAATTAAAAAGAGAAACTGTCCTCTAAAAGATGAACAAATAGAGCTAATAATTAAAAGGGTAACCACACTTTAAAAAATAGATGATCTTTACTCATGACTTCAGAGCTCTCTATCAGGCAAGGATCATAATTGAGGATGAGGAACCTCAACAAACTAGGAACACCTTTTTCCACAGCACACAAACAAACATCCAAAACACCTTCACCTGAATTGTAGAAACGAACATTATCCAACCCGACAGCCACAGTTCACCATTTATCAATGCCATTAGACCAACAAGAAAGTTCTCAAACTTCAACCTCCCACTAACCAAAGTATTCTAAAGACTCCAATAAAAGAACCTCATACAGCCTTAAGAACCTAAGCCTCTTCCAAACCCATTACTACCTCAAATTAATCAAAACTTGTTCTACCACTTTCACTAGATGCTTGATCACACCACTGATACATGCAAAATCCTCAAGAATGCAATCCAAGACCTTATTGACTCTAGGAAAATTGATGACTTAGGAAAATAACCAAGAATCAAGACTAATCCTCTTGCAAATTATCAAAACATGCCTCCACCAACCATTAACATGATTTCCTCTAATCTACCAGTGAACCTTGTTGAGAAATTAATCAAAATGTCTAAGAAACCCAAGTCTACTAAGGACAAGCTGAGTAGTGGGTAAGCAATGTAATCGAGAAATAGGCGTTCGAGATCTTTAATGACACCCTCAAAGGAAAGCACTCACTAGACATGGTAACTGAGACTGGCATCAATGAGTTGATGAGAAATCTAGAGCTAGAATTTAGGAGTAGGACTATCGATTATGCTCAAGCTATTACTATCCTCAAATCAAGCATTGATGATATCCTATTTAAAAATATTACTGATGATGATCTTTGTACTTTTTCTTTGTTTGAACTGATGATATAATGAACTCTAAAGTTATTGAAATGAAATTAGATTTTACTTGTTTAATGTATATCCTAATAGTAGTGTGCATTGCATTGATAAAAACATTAGCATATTTGAAATTCATTCCATATATATTGAATCATTTAACATTGGTATGAAATATGAACCATACATTTTGCATATTTTAAAAGATGTTACCCCTGAAGAGAGGAGAGAAATTGAAAAAATATTAATAAAATATTCAAAAGTATTTGCCTAGACATATAACTGTATGCTTGGCATTGATAGAAACATTACTCAACACTTCATTCCTACTAAAGATTGGTGCAAATTGGTAAAGCAGAAACTAAAAAGACTTATATTAAAATGGGCTCAATTAGTGAAAGAAGACATTGAGAAGCAGATCAAGGCAAAGTTCTTAGAGGTATATACTATTGGAATGGTTAGCAAATGTGGTGCTAGTACCGAAGAAAGACAGAAGGGTAAGAATCTGCGTCAACTATAGAGATCTGAATAAGGCCTGCCCAAAAGATGATTTCCCCACTACCTCACATAGATATACTAGTTGATAGCGCCGCTGCATGTGCAATGTACTCCTTCATGGATGGAATCATTGGGTACAATGAGATCCTAATGGCCATTATCGATAAAGCAAAGATAGTTTTCATAATGGGCTGGGGTATGTATTGCTACAAAGTAATGCCCTTCAGACTAAAGAATGTGAGAGTGACTTACCAGAGAATGGCAATTGCAATGTTCCATGACATGACACACAAAGAAGTAGAAGTGTATATCAATGACATGATGGTCAAGTAAAAAACCAAGGAAGAACACCTGTCAGACCTTGAAAAATTCCTCAAAAGAGTTAAAAAGTACAGTCTCAGGCTTAATCCAAAGAAATGCATATTCAGGGTCACTTTAGGAAAGATGTTAATGTATATTGTAAGTTAGAACGAGATAGAAATGGATCCAAATAGAGCAAAAGCAGTCAAAGAGATGCTAGTGCCAGGAATAGAGAAAAAAATCAGAGGGTTTCTAGGGAAACTAAAATTCATTAGCAGATTCTTTGGCAAGTTGATAGTGGTGTGTGAACCGATATTCAAGCTACTTAGAAAAGATCAGCCAATTGAATGGAATGAATAGTGTCAACTAGCATTCGACAAGATTAGGAACTACCTAGCCAACCCACCAGTTCTAAGACCACATAAACCAGGGATACCTTTAACCATATATCTAGCCATCAAAGGAAATGCAATTGGTGCAATGTTAGCCCAAGAGGGAGAAATGAAAGCATAACACACAATCTACTACTTAAGCAAGAAGAAGCTACCATATGAGGACAAGTACAACTAAGTAAAATAGATATGCCTGGTAATGGTATGGGCAATGAAGAAACTCAGAAATTGCTTTCAATCCTACTATCATACCTCAAATTTGATTGTCCCTAAAAAGGTTTAATGATGAAACAAACCCCTGAGATGACTAGTGTCTACTCGTTCATAACACCTATAAAGTGTACAACCTTAAAAAGTGGATCAAAGAAAATGCAATTGGTCTTAAAATGGTCCAATACAACCTCTGGATCAAAGCATGTTGCTTATAAGTGTGTGTAAAGCCATAAACACCCTTAGGTGTCATGCGCTAAAATCAAAGCTAAACCAGAAAAAATGGACTTTGAAAACACATATGGAAGGCTCCAAAACCTTAAGGACTGGTCCCATAATAGTCCAAACCAACCCAAGGATTAGTGTATATTGCTTAAAAGTGCGTAAACACCTCTAGGTGTCACGTGCTAAAATCAAGGCCAAATTTGACAAAATAGACTTCAGAAATGTACTTGAAAGGCCCAAAAACCCTAGGAACCAACCTTAGAATTGTGTGTGTCAATCCCAAATGGAGCACGTAAAGTGTAGAAGTGTACGTAACCATGCATGAGCGTGAGTGGCCACACGCCAGTGTGTGACCACGCTCTAAGTGCGCAGTCATGTGCACTTTTGTCCTAGGGACGTATGCGTGGCCATGCCTATACCCCCCTATTCCCCACATTTTTCACTAAACCAAGCCTCATCTTTGTCAAAGCACACTTCAAAGGTATACAAACTAGCATCATTCTATTATCATTTTGAACCTCTTAATGAGGAAAGCTTACTAATCCCTCAAAGCTAAAGCTTCAAAACCCGCACAAGCTTAGTCAAGTCTGAGGACCACACAATCATTTTAGCACATTTATTTTATCACATTGCATTTTATTTTATTATTGAAAGCATTTGGTAATACTGTTGTGCTTGTGTGATGAGATTGGCAATCTTGCATGGTATATGAATAATCTATGCTTTATTATGCTAATTTCATTTTATCATTCTGCATCCTTTAGTTTTGAAACATGAAATCACATTATAAATATCAATACTATGAAAGTTCATATCCTGGAACAGAGTCGTCATGTTTCTGGTCTAGTGATGACATCATGCATCCCCTATATTATCATCATAGCATAAATAATCACTATAAGCATGCATGATCATCTACATTTTGATTACTCTTTCAAATGATTGAATTTCCATTGCTTATCCCTTTATTCATGTGATCAAGCAACCTTTGTGAATGGCTGTATTTACTTTTTAGATTCACTAGATTTACTTTTTCACAATGTTTTTTCCTTTTATATGTATTTTATTAGGAAAGCGATGTAATAATATCTTTAGCTTTATTATCTTCCACTATATGATGAAGTGTGTGAATGCTATACAAATTGTTATTACCAAAACTAGGGTGTTGTGGTAGCTATACATCGAACATCATATAATGAGCAATAGTAAAAGAGTAGATGCGATCCTAAGAACCCAGAAATCTCTACTAGGGGCAATGCTCGTTGAGTGACCCAATGTTGTCCTTTTCTTTTTTCGATTTTCTAAAAATTGGGTGGTGACTCAAAAAAATAAAAAAGCATCTCATCCCTTATGAGACCAATCATTTGTCCCTATTCAGTAAAGTTGCCATGTCCCTCAGAAATAAAAAGACCCTTATGAAACCAATTCATCTCGGAACCAAAAGACATAAGACAACAACAAAAGTAAGGTCACTCATAGTGGCGACTCCACTAGGGACTTCTAAGTAAGAGAGATAAACTAGAAAATGACTATTTCGCATTAGATAATGCTTAATAATATAGAGCCCCTCACCACTACATTTGCACTGCACATTATATGTGCACCATTAGTCCCTAAAAGCCTCTATAATACTAAATGACATCACCACCATGATTCCATTAGAGTCACGGGATGACGAAGATATAGTATTATCACCTTTCGTCTTTACTCATGCATTCGCTGAACTCATCTGACCAGAGTCTGTGATCCAAGTCCTAAAAGGGGCAATCGAGTTATCAAAAGAATGCTAGACTCACTAATCGGAGTCCGTAACCCTATTCATATAGGGGCATTCTTGCTAAAGCAACCCTTAGCCTTTCACCCTAGCTCAACTCATGTAGATAAACCAGTAGTAACATCCACTAGGATTCCACCAAGTTATGCATGCTATCCCTATCCTGACACTGTCTGTCTAACCTGATATTCATAAAATGACATGAGTCTCCCAGTGTCTATCATCAAATGATGTCGTAATGTCAGTTTTCATAGAATATTCATGCTCATGACCATGTGATTCTCATCTACATCGTATGAGCCTGAAGCATGGGGAATGATAAGAATCATATACCTCAGCTTGAATACTTTATGTAAACTAATAAATAACGACATTCCTTAATGATGGAACCTATGAGATGTCATCCATTTATCCTTATCAGATCAAATGAATGGATTAAGAATCCAACTAGATTATGGAATTTTATATAAACTATTGAACAATACTTTCATGACTCTTAGTAAATGTATCGAATATTGATATGGGGGGAAAAAACTCAAGCTCCCTATGATTGACCATGCTCCTATGCATACAGGCTTTAGACATCATTTAAAGCCTAAAAATTGACTTTCACATTAACATCATGTGGTTACCTTAAGCACATTTTAGTATCGTTCCTCAGTTTACCCTTTGGTTTTTATTAACATAAATCAAAATAGCCTAGTTTCAAGAGTGAAACCATAGTCCCCTATCAACTAAACGTTCAAAAGCTACCTAGGAAAGAGACTGAATAGCCTCATGGAGAAATAAGGTCGAAAGCAAGAGCTTGCTTGTGATTGGTTTGTTCATTGTGTAGGAAAAACTAACTAGCTTTAATCATGTATACATGATATATTATAGATGGCAAGGTTTAGCATGCGCCTAAGATTTTAGCAACCATGATACTATTTAGGCTCAGGGCCTTAGGGAACATACTACTATGCCATAAAGTCATAGCGTGGAGAAGAGAAGTCACCACCCAGGATAATAACTGGGACAATTCGATTGGTGGTACTCGATTCTCTAAAAGAAATTTAGCGCTATAACTATGAGATTCTAAGAACAGAATACTAACTTCTCTTAGTCTCGTGTTCATTTAGAATTACTTTACAAATTATTACTTCATTCTCTAATTACATGCAATTTTATTAAACCCTATTTGAACATTCATCTAACCCTAAGACATTTATTTAATAAAATCATACATAAAAATGCATTCAAGCACGTCATCCTTAAGTCTAAACTAAGTTAATTTTAATGAAAGTTACTTAGATTTACAATTTTTATTTACAAGTGAGATGGATTAAAGGTGAGCCTACATTTTAATTAGTGAGCTTAAGTCTATTTATTTCAATTATTTATAGGGAATGGGCTTAAGTCTATAAAATTTTAAAGGAAAAGTTGAATTAGTTGGCCTAAGTCTAACTTGATTTTATTTTAAGTGAAAATGTGGGCCTAAGTTTATTTATTTTAAAAGTAATGAAATTAAATGAGCTAAGCTAGATCTAAATTGATTTTATTAACTAAAATGGGCCTAAATCTAATTAACCTAAAATGGGCCTACATTGGTTTTAATTAATTAATTAACCTAAACCATTTATAAACCTATTTTAAGTGAATTGGACCTAATCATGGGCTTAGGGCCTAAAAGGATAACAATATAAAAAACAAGCCCAAAACAAATAAAAAAAAAATCAAACGTACATTTTTTATGATTTTCTAAAAACCATAAATCAATTTCATGAACCCTAATTAACTACTGCCATAATTGATTTTAATGAGGTTTTACCAAGTGAAACCTTAATTACTAATCAATTTTAGTGCACAAAATTAGAATTCCACTATTTCCTACTATTGGGGCTATTATAACCTACAGTGCAGAGAATTAAAAGAACATTACTTACAACCCATAAGCAATAAATGAACAAATAACATGAAGAAATAATAAAAAATCTAAATCCTATGAGAGTTTTACAGACTTTAATCCATGGCATTCCATGGATTCTTTAATGGTTACTGTCAAGAAAAAAATTACATATCTCCAACCTCCCCTTCAGGGCATCACAGGACATCAATCAAATAATAAATAATGAACAAATAAAAAAAAATTAATCAGTAATGAATAAAAAAATAGAATAAAGAAATCAAATTAAAATAAAGGAAAAGAAAAGAAAAGAAAAGAGTAGAAATGCTGTGCAGATGTAGTTGGATGGCCCTTCAGACTGTGATGTTCACCATTTGGAATTGACTTTATTGCTTTTCTTCTTGATATCCTAGACTTTAAAGACGTTTATTTTCTTTTGAAAAGGAAAAGTTCCTTTGAAATCCAATAGTAGAGGGTTTTTTTATGCATTTTTTCTCTCAAAAATTTTGTTTTGAAAACCCTAGCCTCTTTAGTGTCGTCCTCTCTTTATTCCTTTCTTTCCTTTTTAGCCTACACTAACAACTGGCATAATCACAACACTGTTAACCTTTTGTGTGATCACAGGAGCACTTTTTAAAAAAAATTAAAATTAGGATAAAAGAATTTCAAAAAAGATACACGTAATGGACCCATATTGTACATGAAAAATATTAAAATTAATTTCTTTATTAATTTTGGACCAATAAGAAAACAGAAAAAACATTGAAAAAGGACGTAAAATACTAAAAAAAATACAAAAATTCCTATAATGCCGATCGGCATTTAGCAAATGCCGACTGGCATTTTTCTTAGTGGTCCTAAAAAATTTAAAAATTAAAAAAAGAACTTCTAAAATCATGATTTTGCAATTAGGTCCAAAAAATATTACAATTTAGTCCTTGAAATATCAAATTTCAACACTAGAGATCAATTTCTCGATTAATTTTTCATCATAAGGGCTTTCATTGCACTATGCATAATTACATCATGAAATTGGGTGCTACAGTTGCCCCCCTTTGTCGTTGTTTGCTTGACAAATTGTGACAAAGTAGTAGAAGCACACAATTTTGAAGGAAAGAACTAGGATACTTAGTTGTATGCTAATTGATAGGTTGATGCTTAAATTGATGTGCAATTTTAAGCAAATTGAATGTTTATCAAGTCTTATTATATTTCCTGCGGAATGTTTAGTAAACTTTATACAAATGAGTTTCGCTATATTCCCTATGGGACATTTAGTGATAATAAATTGAAAGTCTGCTATAGTTCCTATAGAACGTCTAGCAATGATGAATTGAAAATTTGCTACAGTTCTTGTGGAATATCTAGCAATGATGAATTTTTTTATATTCCCTATGGGACGTTTAACTATGCACACACTATATTCCTTGTAAAACGTCTAATGATAATGAGTTTCATTATATTCCCTATGGGTCATTTAACTATGCACACACTATATTCCTTGTAAAACGTCTAATGATAATGAGTTTCGTTATATTCCCTGTGGGATGTCTAACGATGTACACTATATTCCTTGTGGGATGTCTAGTGATAATGAGTTTTGTTATATTCCCTGTGGCACGTCTAATGATGTACATTATATTCCTTGTAAGATGTCTAGTGATAATGAGTTTCATTATATTCCCTGTGGGATGTCTAACGAAATGTATGCAATGAAGCTTGCTATATTTCCTATGGGATGTCTAGTGATAATGAGTTTCATTATATTCCCTGTGGGACATCTAACGATAGTTTTTTAAAAAAATGTTGTAACTATAGTGTAGCTACTAGCAAAAGTGCAACTTTCAAATTTGCTATAGATCTCGCAAAATGTCTAGCAAATTATGAATTTAGCAACTTATGTCATAACTGCTATGCAACACATAACATAATGAAGGTTATGACTACTGTGCACCACATAATATAATCATTTGAAATTCTTATCATAGCTACTGTGCAACATACGAATTTAAAATCTTTTGATTGAAATAATGCATGTAAAATGCAAAAATTGAATTTTGTATTTACATTATGTATTCTGTACTTGACTGGGGATCCAGAATAAATATAGATGAATGTATGCTATTAATGATTAATGATGTGGATTTTGATGAATTAATTAGGAACTAGTTCCTAATTAAAATGCAATTATGGATTGGATTGCGAAGCAATAACTTGAATTTAAATTCAAGCATATCTAAGGGACTAAATGGACATTTTCCATTTTATTTATTACTTCCCTTTCTGCCTATCTCATTCATTCCTCATTTTCTTTTCTTTCCTTACATTGATTTTCATTTCTTGATTTTTTGATCATTTAACGTCCGATCTGCAGTCTGTCAAATCCTATGGCTGACCCATAACATAGAGTACATAGGAGGGTAGACATTCCAATAGACCCAGCCTTTCAAGCTCTCCATTTTCCTTAGAAGAACCTCAAACTTCAAGAAGGCTCTTCTATTCTTCCTTTAACTTACTTACACCCCCATAGGTGTACATATGTTGGTAATGAGGTAACATTTTCTCATTTCTACTTATTCTTGGAGAAAAACTATTTGTAAAGCTAGTAGTCAGAATAAATTCAGAATGCAAACTAGTATGCACATTATTCAAACTAGATTATAAATTGATCAAAGAAATGCATGAAAACTCTTGTCACATAGTATTTTGGCTCTAGGTATACTGTATAACTGATCAAATACACAAAAAAACAGTGGCCAAAGGTTGAAATTTGGTCTGTATGCAAAGTTGGATCGATAGTTGCTCAAATGCTGATTGACTTTGCCTAATGCTAATTGACATTAGGCAAAAGTCGATCGACATTTGGTCATGTCGATAGGCTTTTTTTTATTTTTTTCAATTTTTTGATTTTTAATTAATTAATATGTCAATTAATTAATTAATTCAATTTTATTTATTTATTTATTTTATTTTTTGAATCCTTGAATTTCATCTAGCTAGTGATAAAATTCAAAGGCTATTTTCACATAGCTCAAGAATTATTTCACGAGCTGCCAGATAACATAGCACAGTTGATATGGGCTTCTAGGTTCAGACATTTCATTGCTGCACTTCCTTTAACTTGAGGAAATTTTGATTGTTATTCTTTATTTTCTCTAATTGAGATGGAAACTACCCATACTTTCCACACCCGTGTAGGCTAGTTGACTGTTTCACCTATGAGTTTTTTTGCGATAACTAGGATTGCTTTTGAAGGGACTCCCATTTCCTTTGATGTCAATTATTGTAGTCTCCTTGAGCATACGAGGAGTCAGTATGTGTGAGATTTGATCGGGTTCACTCCGACGTGGAAGAATCGAAAGAATGTTCTCCTTTCATTGTTAGTTAATGGATTTAGACGCCTTCCTACCACCACTCCTCATCAGATTGCTCATAAGGTGAGGTGTCTCCTTTTGATACTATTGGGTATGACCCTCTTTTGCGAGATCGGTCATGAGGTTAGTATTGCTCTGCTTGGCCCCATCTATGACTTGGGTCAGGTTGCCACACTTGACTGGGGATTTGCTGCACTTGCTTATCTTTACTATAAACTGGACACTGTCTATAGAGGTGCTGTCACGATGTGTGGCTTTTGGCAGGTCTTGCATGTACATCATTTTTCTCTACTTGTCACCATCCCTACTTTTTGTATGACTTGCTGACTTATTTATTTTTCTCTTTTAGATTTGGAGTATAGAGATCGGGTTGATCAGGGGCTTTGATGCTATTAGCTCTGACATGAGTCTTCCTTTGATGCAGAGATGGGGCTCTTCCCATTTAGCTAGTGTCAAGAACACTCTTTAGACCTAATGTGATAAGCTGAACACTGTCAAGTGGTACCTGGTAAAAAGCAAATTCATTAGTACTTCATCATTTAATGAAAATAAAAATTAATTAACATGATTTTGCAAATTAATTCTTATTGGTTGGTGAGAGTTGATAATGTCCAGAGATATGATTTTATGGTTGGTGCAGTATAGCTTGAGTCTCTACTTCTTGGATATGGTTATTGGATGCGGTATTTAGGAGAGTGAGTGCATCACTGGTCTTCCGGACCTTCCTGACATCATATTCCATTCGATGTCCCTTTTTCTATGTTGTGTAGTTCTCATTTAATAGGTTCAGAGCTAATAGAGGCACTTCAGGGATATGATACTTTGACCTTCCTCGAGCGATCACGACATTACAAGCATTTCATTTATGAGCATCTTCTAGAGTATATTCCTATTGATTGGGCTGAAGTAATCTCTGATAATTTCTTCTATTCTTTTTTTTAGAATTCATGCTTCTTCATTCTTTATTCTAAACTCGAGGAGATTGGCTCTCCTATTAATGAGGTGATGGAGGTGGAGATTGAGATTGCTCAGGGGACTGAGACCATTCCTGAGTCTAAGACTATTCTTGTTGTTGATATTGCTCCTGATTTTGAGGGTCCTAGGTTCAGACCTAGCCATGCACATTCTACTCAGCATATTGGGACTAGTTGCGATGGGGCCTTTGCTAGTGTTACCTTTGGTGATGTTTCTCTCCTATATAGGTCCATGTTCTATTGGGCTCCTACTGTTTAGACTCCAGTTGAGTAGCAGATGCATTTCGGTAAGGTTCAACTTCCTAGTTTTTCCTTGATGGATACTCTCATATGAGTCCATTTGATTTATCTCCTGCATCAATCTATATACTTGATACTGACATTAGTAAAACTTTTACAAAATAGATTCCCTGGACACAGGCAGTGTACTTGTATGGACTTGCCTTGTCTTAGAGATTATTCACTATATAGGTTATAGATAGTTGGAGGATAAGTATATACATTGGGAGTGCAAATGTATGCATGTTATGTATGAAATGCACATGACATGTTATTTCCTATATGTACAAAGCTACTCTAGTGATCTGGAGCGTGAGATCAAGATGCTTCGCTGACAGCTTGCAGGTTTAGGCATTAATCCTCATATCGCTAGGACTTCATTTGTCAGACCTCTGGACACCTTTCATCAGGATGATCCTACCAGAGGGTGGAGCCCATGGCCAGATTCTAGAGCCCAGGATGATTGATCTAGACTATCAGACTTTTCTATCATACTGTTGTGTTCTGAATTATGTATTGTTTGTATGCACTGTGTTAAACTAGTCTGTGTCTTGATATGAGTTCAAATTCCTTGAATCATACTTAAGTAAATGGATAAAGATTTTAGATAACTAGGATAATTAGATAATTAAACTATTTATCCTTTATTTATCATCTGTCCTATCCATTTATCCTTATAATTTATCTATCATCCATTATCTCTATCGATTAGAGGAATCCCAATTCCATCCAAATTCAGCTTCTCCCTTTATAAAAAATTCAAAAGGGAACTAGTTTCACTATTCATTTTCTTCATTCTCATCATGACTTAAGCTTCTCTTCAATTGATGAAGAAGTTTCTCAAGTGCCTTAATGGTGATGACTAGAATAAGCTTTAACCCTTTCATATCAAACCCTTAAAATCTTTTCAACATCTAAAGATAAATGACAATTTCTTGCATGTTGCTGCAACATTCTAGAGTTCAAAGGACCATGTCTTCAGGTTCAATGGTCAAGAGCTGTGTCTTATGATTGAAGAGTTTGCTACCATCCTAGGGTGCTCATTCAACTCTACTACTACTATTGCCCTGCCTGACTTAGGTATGCGATTCCCAGATAGGCTTGTTGCTTTCTGTGATATGCCCCCTAATGATATTTATCTTTTTGCTCATAACCTTGAGACTATTAATTTATCTTCCTTAATTACTGCGTGTGAGACCAAGGATAAACATAGTGTTGCTTGGACTATAACTGTTGCTTTCTGCCTTTACACTCAGTTTCTCTTAGTTTCTTCCCATGGGGATGTTGATACTTAGATTAGGTGTATCTTAGAACAATTAGAGACTAGAGTCGATCCTATACCTATTATTCTTGCTGCGACCATTATTAGGCTAGATAACTTCAAGGTCCAACGTCGTCTTTCAAGCAGTTTACTTCTCCTCCAGGTATGTAAATAAAACCTTTTTTTTCCTTAACTTTTACCTAAGCCGCCCTCTCGGGTTTTCAACTTAGTAGGCTTGCCCTAATTTTTGCCTAAGCCACCACTTTGGGTTTTCAACTTAGCGGGCTTTTATTTTATTTTTTTATTTCTATATTATATAGATCTGGTTACAAGAGAAGCTGAGCTTGCTTGCTGTTTATGCTAACTCTTTATCCTATTAGCTTCATCAACTGCAATCTCGCCCATTGAAGGTAAAGGACAAACATACTATAGACCAGTGGGTGAACTGGTTACAAGGCATTATAGATGTTGAGATTACATGAATATACTCATGGTGGAAGCTAAAGTTTATGATCCTTAACCTATATGATCATTGTGTTCCCATCCAAGGGCTGTATTTCTCAACTTTCTTTTCTCCTTCTCGCCTTTATTGTTAGTATGGCTGCCCACAATTCATAGTTACTGTTCTGACTAACTTTGAAGGCTTCCCCCTTAGACAAGATTTTTTAGACAGGTTCAATAATTTATGGCCTCATAGGATTCTTGAGCGGAACATACACTTGGATGTTAATAGAGTTACTAATGATAATTATAAGACCTAGGTTTTGGTACAAGCTATGGAGCCACTAGGATTCTCTAGATACAAGAGGACTCAAGCTTTGCATGATGAGTCACAAAAGAAGAAAGACAGACATCAATAGGAATTGGTCTCATAGAGCTAATTTTAAGCT
Organism: Mallotus nudiflorus; assembly: GCA_947683625.1. Lineage (NCBI taxonomy): Eukaryota > Viridiplantae > Streptophyta > Magnoliopsida > Malpighiales > Euphorbiaceae > Mallotus > Mallotus nudiflorus. Next base: position 316,459 of record CANTUR010000625.1, read on the forward strand.
TTCATGTTATGTTTTCCTTTCTAGTACTTATGCATTATAAATAAGATAGAACATGTAATGTTAAAAAAAAATTCAATTTTAAGAGGATTCATTAATTAGGGCCAAAATGAGTACATTTATTACATCACCTGATATAATTCATGTTATCAACTAGTCCTTTCGGATTTTCTAGTTGAATATTTTTCTCTCTCATTTATTTACCCTAATTTTTTCTTGACTAGCCCTTTGCGGGTTTTCTAGCCAGTGGGACCATTTCTTTTATTTTTATTCCCTAATTTTTTCCTGCCAGCCCTTTACGGGTTTTCTGAATAACAGGAACTTTTGCATGACTAGCCTTTTCAGGTTTTTTAATTAGTAGACTTTATTTTCTTTATACTACTTTTGTTTTGTTTTTTATAGGTAGTATTTCTTGAGGCGATCTAGGTTAATAGGCTCCATGAATTCATTCCCTTCTAGATTTGATATCTTTGCAGCTCCCTTGGGCAAAAATGATTTAGCTAAATTCGACCCTTCCCAGTTTGGTATGAACTTTCCTCTTGGATCGAATACCATTGCTTTGGATTATTTTAACCCCATGTCCCCAACTTTTATCTTTCCAAGCTTAACCTTCTTGTTGAATGATCTCGCTATCCTCTTCTGATATATTTGAGTATGAAATAAAGCATCCATCCTTTTCTTGTTTAGAGATACAAGGTGATCATATCTCTTTTGTGCCCATTCACTCTCATAAGTTTTAGCTTCCATGACAACTCTTAAGGATTTGATCTCTATTTATATAGGCAAGACTGCTTCCTAACCATACACTAAGGAGAATGAAGTTTGGCCCGTGGCAATTCTAGCTGTAGTCCTATATCCCCATAAAGCAAAAGGAAGAAACTTAGACCAATCTTTGTAAGTTTTCACCATTTTAGAGAGGATTTTCTTGAAATTTTTATTAGCTACTTCTATCACTCCATTGGCTTAAGGACGATATGGTGAAGACTTAGGATGTTCGATCCCATACTTCTGTAACAATTATGTTGTTTCTGCTTGAAATTAGACACCATTATTTGTCACAATGTGATGTGGAACCCCATACCTACAGATAAGGCTTTCTTGATGAATCGTACCATCTATGTTGCTTTTATAGCGTTGAAGGATTCAGCCTTTACCCATCTAGAGAAGTAATCTATTACCACGACTATGTACTTATGCCCATTTGATGTTGTTAGCCTTATTTCTCCTATAATGTTAATTCCCCAGACTGCAAAGGGCTAAGGTGAAGATAAACTATTTAGTACCGTTGGAGGTAGATGGTTAAGATTTCCATGAATCTGGCACTGATTACAATATCTCACTTTTCTGATGCAATCCTTTTCCATACTCATCCAATAATACCCTTGCCTGAGTACTTTCTTTGCTAAGATCATCCCATTCATGTGAGAACCGTAAGCTCCTACATGAATTTCTTTCATTACCTCTTTGGATTCATCTTTCTTGAGACATTTGAGCCGCATTCCGTTCGACATTCTTTTATATAATACTCCATGATGACTTGCATAGTTATGTGCAAGAACACGAAGAGCATATCTCTCTTTTGAAGTTGCTTCATCTAGATAATTCCTTTATTTAATTAACCTCTGAATATCATAAAACCATGATTTCTCTTCGAGCCCTATTTGAATTCTCTATCTAAACCTAGCATATCCTTATAAACCCAAGCAAATACTACCTTTCTTTTTATTAATATTCTCTTAAAATTTTTCCTCTCTTCAAGAGTTACCTCATGTGATATATAAATGTTCTTAGGATTATCATTTGTGCCCATGTTAAATGAATCGAATTGAATTAATGTCAAACATGCATCAAAGATCCAAGTTATAATGCATAGAACTATCAAGATGCATATCACACAAGTAAGCAAAACCAGCATTCATATCATTGACCATGGAAAAAATAGAGTTTTCATTCTCAAACAGACTGGACGTTATTACATCAATTTCATCATAAAAAACAACAATAAAGCTATCACTAATGACAATGGATAAATCTTGAGGTGGCTCCTCTTTAGGTGGTAGACACAATAGCTCTTTGACAGTAGCATCGCCCATTCTCTTAGCTGCTAGCTTCATCACTTATCGTTAGCCTGATGAAATTGTCACTTATTGGCCCAATTTTATTTGAGAGCTTCCTTTGCTTGGCATTAAACCTCTTTTCTGGCTCTTTTGTTTATCAACTTTGTTTCTTTAACATAACCCAAACCAATTGTGTTGCCTTGACTTTTGAACTTTGGGAGACTAGGGCTTCCTTGCTCATTCTTCCTTAGCCCTTGCCTAAGCCAGTAATTCATATTCTCCATCATTTCTTCTACTCTCGGATCTATTTCAGTTGAATTAAATATCCCAGCAATTTGGAAACTAGGGGGTGCACACATTTACTTCTATTTTTCTAATATGGTTGCCACAACAGCATTAGTCCTGGCTTCTATAGTCACAACCTCTCCTTTATGAGGGAATTTTTTTTTTAATGCACAGTTGAGGGTACCCCTCCCAAAGCATGGAACCATGGCCTTCCCAATAATAAGGCTTAAGTGAATGGAATATCCAGCACAGTAAACTAAATAATTGATTCCACAGGTCCTATTTTAACTAGAGCTTGGAATGTCCCCTCCACATTCCTAATACTGTCATCATAGGCTCTAATTATGAGGTTTAAATCTGTTAGGTCATCAGCCTTTAAACCTAAATTAGGTAGGATTTTCAAGGGACATACGTTAATAGCAGATCCATTATCAACCATAGTAAATTGGTTCTCCTTCCCTTTACCTCAGTTGGGATAAACAATGACTTGTTATGGTTTCTCCCTTCCAAAGGCAAGCCATCATCTGAGAACATTATCAACCCATGTTTCTTTTTTGTCACCTTTGCCACCATAGCCTCAGGTGTGGCTACTATTTCAATGTTCATGTTTGACAAAGCTTTGACAAGAGCTCTTTTATTACTGCTTGCATGCATTAGTAATTCTTAAATTCTAACATTTAACTTAGCCTTCTTCAGTTGTTCCAGAATTAGGTCTTCTTTATATTCTTCCTCTACTTTTGTATCTTGCATTTCTTCTCTTTTTATGACTCTCGTAGTTTTCTTTTTAGCTGCTTTGTAATTCTTTCCACTCCTAGTGACATGATTCACCTTAGGATCATCACTCCACACATTAAGACCACTCGAGTTTTCTTCATCAAAGTCATACAAAATGTTAACAACTCCAATGATTCGATCTCTTTTCCCATCTTTCCATACTTCCACCATGCATGTTTCTTTCTCCTTCAGCTCTTCCATATTGAGCTTGCCTAAATGTTGACTAAATATGATACGAACCCTACCTATAATAGAGATAGAATGCGCATCCAACTTTGAAATCTTGCCCAAGGATAATCTAGGATAGGTTGTGTTGATGGAGCTAAACCCCTTGCTTATTAATTTGAAGTAAGATACTTAGCTATTAAAAGATGAACAATCACACAATTCTAAGTTTAATCTAACCAAGCAATTATAATGAAAGGTAGAAGTGAAACAATTCAAGTAAACTTGCAAAGTTTCAAAAGAACAAAGTTTAAGGAAAAACCTCACTTTTAATATTTTAATGCTTAAATTCGTATGTCATAGGGTTAGCCCTTATATAGGCATGTAAACAACCTAATCCTTAAAGGAAAAGGTTCTATTCCTTATTCCCAAAGATACCTATACAGGAAAATCCTTAATTAAGGAGATTTCCTTCAAAATAAGACAACTCATGACAACTCATGACAACTTATCTTTGAAAAGTCAAAATTGACAACTCATTACAAGTTATGACAACTAAGCAAAATGACAACTCATGACAACTAAGAATAGAAGCATGCCATGTCACATATTAACCATTGATCCTTGACTTTGACTTGTTGACTTATTGACTTGGACTTGGAATATCCTTGAATCTTCTCATATCTTCTAGAATCTTCTTGAATCTTCCTTATTGAATCCAAGATAGAAAAATAACTCAAAATTTGTCCATATCATGCTAATTAATTTCAGAATAAGAAATTAAGCTAATTAGCTTGCATTCTTAATATTCAGGCATTGTTGATCCCTTTTAGGGTTCATATTAAAATAGATCTTTAACTCCCTTTCAAGAATGTTTGGGAGCTAAAGGTCTTTTGTCATCTCCAAACTTGTCACCCAACCTATAGACATAATCCCTTCGATGGGTATATTAACTAAAGTGGGCTTAGAGTAGAATACTCTATAATCAAACTTGCCTGAAGGTTTTCCCAATAAATCTCCTCTCTGTGATTGTTCAAGAGTTTCAGGTTCTTTCTCTATCTTCATTGGCTCATTATTAAACTCATCACCCTAACTTGAGGGCTCAATTGATTCAATGGGAATATCAGTAGAGGGTGATTTGGAATAGAACACTTTGTAATCAATTTTTCTTGAGGCCTATCCTAGTAAATCCTCTACTCCTCTAGAGGTATCAAGAGATTCTCCATTGGCTATAGGGTTTAGGCTTTTAAAGTAGTTTAGCACTTCTAACTCCAGAGTTAATCATCATGGTGGCTCGTGGTGGGACATGTTAGTAGATTGGGAAAGGGTTAGTTCTGGTGTTTAGGTTGGAATTGAACTTTTCACGGTTTATGATTTTTTTAAAGTCTATAAGGCTTTGGATTTCATGTTTTAGGTAGATACAATTGTCTATGGAATGGCCAACAACTTGGTGGAATTTGCAGTAACTATTAGGGTTATAGCCAAGGACATTTGGGTTTGGTGGTTTGAAAAAGGTTAAGGGTCAAAGCAGGTCTTTCTGGATTAGCCTTTTTAGGACTTTAGAGAGTGGTTGGTTGAAGTTGGAGAATCTTTGAGGTTGCTGAACTGTGCGCACCTCCACAGCTGGGCTAGTACTTCCTTTTTATGTGCCCCTAGTTGGGTAATTTGGGTTTTGGTGCTTCTAGCATTTCTCTTCTTCTCACTCTCAATCTCTTATGCTTGTAGACCAACATCATATAAGTCTATGAATGTTTTAGGGTTCATCATCTACAATCTCTCGACCAGATTAGGTGATGCATTACGAATTATCATCCTAACCTAATCCTTCTTAGCCAGCTTGTTCTTCATCGGTCCTGCCTTGTTCATGAACTTGGCAAGGAAATCAGAGAAGGATTGATTGGGTTTCTGCTTTGTTAGTTCTAAGTCTCTGATGGACACTTCCAATCTAGTGTTATAGTCATACTATTTCAAAAAAGTAATACATAGTTCTTTCTAGTAAGTTCTTATAGATTTTTCTAGCCTGTGATACTAGTTTACAGCCATTCCCTCTAAAGATAGTACAAATAACCTAGTGATCACTTCTAATGGTGCTTTAGTAGTACTCATGGTTAATGAATCCTCAGATCTCCTCTCCCATCAAATTTTTATAGTTGAGGCATCTTGAATTTTTCAGGCAGCTTATCTCCCTCCATTTTCAACATGTCATCAAACTCGAATGAGTATCCCATTCCTTGTCCTCTAATCAGCTCTTCCATCTTGGACATTTTTTGAGTCAGTGCTTGCATCTGCTTGGACTCATGATCTTGGACCAGTTTAAGTGATTCTCTCTTCGCCTTCTCTACCATGTAATTCTCGATGTCCTTAAGTCTTATATTAATAGCAGGTACGTTTCTAGCAATAGGTTGCCCCCCAGCATTATTAGCAACAGGTGGAGCACCAACAATAGGTAGAGGAGCTGCAGCAACAGGTGGAGCTCCTACAGTAGGTGTTTATTCAATAGCAATAATATGTGGTTGTTCAACAATAGGTGGTGGTATGACAGCAGGTTGCACTAGTACAGCTAGAGCTTGCCTTAGTTTGTCTTGCATTATAGCTCTCATGTCATCCATCAAAGCTCCTTTAATTTCCTCTAAGGTCCACATCTCTAGTTGTTGTCCATTTCTGTCTGTTCAATCTTAGTCAGTTTAGCTTCTAGGTAAAGCGGGTTAATAGGACTCTTCTCTAGTTCTTAAAGGATCGCTTGAGCTATTGACTTATTACTTAGATCTGCTTTGATTAATCTGCCACCTTTCCATCCCTAGATGCGAGAAGACCTAAATGAATCTATGATGGCTGCAAAACAAGGTGTCAATATGATGCATGGAAGGCATGTATGCATGATGCACGTGCTATGTAGCAAGTAGTAAGTATCAATCAAGTGTATAACATACATCCTTCTAACCTTATTCCTCCCACACAAGAGTTTAATGGCGAGTCTCTTGTCCTAGGATTTTTTTGAATTGGTCTTAACATCAACAGGGGATATCAGGGATCGATGCACATGCCAAATCTCTCTTAAAGCAGTAAAGTATAGAAACAACATTTCTAGGTATAAAGGTCTAGCCCAACCTTCATTACCCCAAGGGGCTTCAAAAGTATGGGCCTAGGCTTTTATAGATAGAAATACCTCATGGTAATAAGCATAGAAACAACATTTCTAAGTATAAAGGTCCAGCCCAATCTTTATTGCCTAAGTGGGCTTCAAAAGTATGGGCTTGGGCTTTTATAGATAGAAATACCTCATAGGAAAAAGCATACAAGCAATTTGGGTAGATCCTAGGGGAAGTAATTAAGCCATTATATGTGGTTTGAGTCTGGTGAAAAGGTCAAGGTTCCCTTATCAAGATGCCCTCCATTATGGACGTTGAGTTAAACGGCAAGGTCAAAGGGGCCCGACATCCTTTACTAACTTGAGAGAAGATTACCCCCCTTTTGGACTTAGGTTATAGACTCTGGTCAGATGAGCTCGGTAATCTCTCTTGAACCGAGTTAAGGCTAAAAGTGATGGTTAGCCAATTACAACTCCATGAAGCTAGTGGAATCATGGAATCGTAAACCAACGCCATCGATTTAATAGGGACATGCATAATGAATACAAGAATGAAATAATAATCAATAAAATAATTCTAAAGAACACAAGTAGAATCAGTATCTCCTAACCCCAGTGGAGTCACCACTGTAGACGGTGGGGTTTAGTGTGCGCCCAAGATTTTAGCAACCGTGACACTATTTAGGCTTAAAGCCTTAGAGAACACACTATTATGCCGCAAAGTCATAGCATGGAGAAGAGGAGTCGCTACCTAGGGTAATAATTGGGACAATTCAATTGGTGGTACTCGATTCTCTAAAAAAAAGTTACTGCCACAACCACGAGATTCTAGGAATGAAATACTAACTTCTCTTAGTCTCGTGTTTATTTAGAATTAGTTTACAAATTATTACTTCATTCTATAATTACATGCAATTTTGTTAAACCCTATTTGAACATCCATCTAACCCTAAGACATCTAGTCAATAAAATCATACATAAAAATGCATTCAAGCGCGTCGTCCCTTAGTCTAAACTAAGTTAATTTTAATGAAAGTTACCTAGATTTACAATTTTTATTTATAAGTGAGATGGACTAAAGGTGGGCCTATGTTTTAATTAGTGAGCTTAAGTCTATTTGTTTCAATTATCTACAGGGAATGGGCTTAAGTCTATAAAATTTTAAAGGAAAAGTTGAATTAGTTGGCCTAAGTCTAACTTGATTTTATTTTAAGTGAAAATGTGGGTCTAAGTCTATTTATTTTAAAAGTAATGAAATTAAATGGGTTGAGCTAGATCTAAATTGATTTTATTAATTAAAATGGGCCTAAATCTAATTAACCTAAAGTGGACCTACATTTGTTTTAAGTGAATTGGACCTAATCGTGGGCTTGAGGCCCAAAAGGATAAAAACATAAAAAAAAGCTCAAAACAAATAAAACAAAAAAAATATATCAAATGTACATTTTTTATGATTTTCTAAAAACCCTAAATCAATTTCATGAACCCTAATTAACTACCGCCATCATTGATTTTAATAAAGTTTTACCAAGTGAAATCCTAATTACTAATCAATTAGTCCAGAGAATTAGAATTCCACTATTTCCCACTATTGGGGCTATTACAACCTACAGTGTAGAGAATTAAAAGAAAATTAATTACAACCCATAAGCAATAAATGAAAAAATAACATGAAGAAATAATAAAAAATCTAAATCCTGCGAGAGTTTTATAGACTTTAATCCATGGCATTCCATGGATTCTTCAATGATTATTGTTAAGAAAATAATTACATATCTCCAACCTCCCCTCCAGGGCACCAAAGGACATCAATCAAAAAAAATAAAAAATAATAGAAAAATTAATCAGTAATGAATTAATAAAAATAGAATAAAGAAATCAAATTAAAATAAAGGAAAAGAAAAGAAAAGAAAAGAAAAGAAAAGAAAAGAGTAGAAGATGTTATGCATATGCAGTTAGATGGTCCCTCAGACTGTGATTTTCACCTTTTGGAATTGACTCTATTGCTTTTCTTCTTGATTTCCTAGACTTTAAAAATGTCTATTTTCTTTCAAAAATGAAAAGTTTCTTTGAAATCCTACAGTAGAAGGTTTTTTTTTATGCATTTTTCTCTCAAAAATTTTTGTTTTGAAAATCCTAGTACCGTCCTCTCTCTGTTCCTTTCTTTCCTTTTTATCCTGCACTAACAACTCCCATGATCATAACACTGTTAACCTCTTACGTGATCACATGAGCACTCTATTTTTTTTTGAAAATCGAAATCATGATAAAAGGATTTCAAAATAGATACATGTAATGGACGCATATTGTACATGAAAAATATTAAAATTAATTTCTTTATTAATTTTGGACCAATAAGAAAACAAAAAAAACATTGAAAAAGGACGTAAAATATTAAAAAAATACAAAAATTCCCATAATGCCGACTGGCATTTTGCTTAGCGGTCCTGAAATTTTTTTAAAAAAACTTCTAAAATCAAGAGTTTGCAATTAGGTCTAAAAAACATTACAATTTAGTCCTTGAAATCTCAAATTTCAACACTAGAGATCAATTTCTCGATTAATTTTTTATCATAGGGGCTTTCGTCGTACTGTGCAAAATTGCATCGTGAAATTGGGTGCTTACACATAAATGTAAATATGCATGTACTTACCATTGTTTCTTGCAGAAATAATCATCTTTCATCATAGGATTTTGCATCCACTCCATGCATATATGCTCACCACTTTCTTTTACAGGCACACATCATGCATCATTCATTTACCTAACCTTAATAAATGTATAGGAATCCTACATCCAACATAAGTGACCCAGAAGATACTTCTTGCTAGAAATTTAAAGATAGATAGGCTAAGAGAGGGGATTCAAAAAATGCTCGCTGATGGTACTATAGCCAAAATCCTCCAATCCCAAATCAAAGCCAAAAGTGCTCGAGATGGGAACAACACACCACTGAATGAAGCTTCCACATCTATTCACCCAAGGGTAGATAAGGCAAAGGGAATTCCCTGCACTCTAGTTCAAGCTGACGATGACGATGACTACTACCAAGATCTCATAAATGCATAAAAAACTGCAAAAATTGCTTGCATGACCAAGCTTGAATCGACTAGGGAGGTTGAATTATTGGCTAATAGACTGGCTCAGTTGGAATTTACCTTCAAAGACAAGGGGACTCATGGCTCCAAAAGCTTTATTGACTTAGCACTTTTCAAAGATGAGCCACTTCCATATGATTTTAAACTACTAAACTTTGTTAAGTTCAATGGAATATGAGATCCAAGGGTCCATATAAGACAATATGCTACCTTTATGGCTACTACAAAGCTTACAGAATCTCAGATTTTTCAATTCTTCTTTACATCATTAGAGGAAGGACCAAGGGCATGGTTCTTTAGCCTTGAAGATGAAATCAAAAGCGATTGGTTACTGCTAACTCAGAAGTTTATCAAGCAGTATGAAAACAACACTCAGTTAGACATCACTTGAAGAGATCTTGAAACCATAAAGTAGAAACCTGGTGAAGCTTTCTCTCATTATGTCACAAGATGGAGGGGAAAAGTAGTTAAAATGAGAAACCATCCCCCAGAGGATGAACAAATAGAGTTGATAATCAAAGGGGCACTACTGCACTTCAGAAAACTAATGATCTTTGCTCATTATCCTGACTTCAGAGCTCTCCATCAAGTAGGGATCAGAATTGAGGATGAGGAACCTCAATAAACTAGGAATATCTTCCACCATAGCACCCAACCAAACATCCAAAACACCTTCACCTGAATCGTAGAAATAAATATGATCCAACCCGACACCCACAGTTCACCATCTATCAATGCCATCAAACCACTAAGAAAGTTCTCAAACTTCAACCTTCCACTATCCAAAGTATTCCAGAGACTCCAAAAAAAGAACCTCTTGTAACCTTAAGAGCCTAGGTCATCCAAACCCACTACCCCCTTAGATTAACCAAAACTTGTTCTGCCACTTTCACCAGATGCTCGGTCACACTACTGATACATGCATAACCCTCAAGAATGCAATCCAAGACCTTTTTGACTTTAGAAATATTGATGACATGGAAAAATGACCAGAATCAAGACCAATCCTCTCCCAAACTATCAAAACATGCCTCCACTAACCATTAGCATGATTTCCTCCAATCTACTAGTAAACTTTGTTGAACAATCAATGCAAGATGTCTAAGAAACCTAAGTCTACCAAGGGAAAGATAAGAAGTGGGTAACAAAATTGAGAAATTAGGGTTCGAGATCTTCAATGACACCTACAAAGGAAAGCACTCACTAGACATGGTCACTGAGATTGACATCAATGAGCTAATGAGAAATCTAGAGCTAGAATCTATAAGTAAGACTATCAATTATGCTTAAGCTGCTACCATCCTCGAATCAAGCATCAATGATATCCTATTTGAAGACATTGTTGATGATGATCTCTATACTTTTTCTTTGTTTGAAACTAATGATGTAATGAACTTCAAAGTTAATGAAATGAAGTCAAATTTTGCTTAATTATTTGATGTCTTTCCTAATGGTAGTGTGCATTGCATTGATAAAAACATTAACATATTTGACATTCATTGCATATGCACTGAATCATTTAACATTGGCACAAGAACCACGCATTCTATATATTTCAAAAAATGTTACCCTTGAAGAGAGGAGAGAAATTAAAAAATATTAATAAATTATTCAAAAGTATTTGCCTAGACATATGACAATATTCTTGGTATTGATAGAGACATTGCTCAATACTTCATTCGTACTAAAGATGGGTGCAAAATGGTAAAATAGAAACTGGGAAGACTCAGACCAAAATGGGCCTAACTAGTGAAATAAGACATTAAGAAACATATAAAGGCAAAATTTCTAAAGGTAGTAGACTATCTAAAATGGTTAGCAAATGTGGTGCTGGTACCCAAGAAAGATAGAAGGGCTAGAATCTGCATTGACTACAAAGATCTGAACAAGGCCTACTTGAAAGATTATTTCCCAGTAGATCATATAGTTATATTGATTGACAGTGCTGCCATATATGCAATGTACTCCTTCTTGGATGAATTCTCTTGGTACAATCAAATCTTAATGGCCATTATCGACAAAACAAAAGTAGTCATAATGGAATGGGGTACTTATTGCTAAAGAGTAATGCCCTTCGGACTAAAGAATAAAGAAACAACTTACTAGAGAATGGCAACCACAATGTTCTATGACATGGTACATAAAGAGGTAGAGGTATACATCAATGACATGATGGTCAAGTCAAGAACTAAGGAAGAACACCCATTAAACCTAAAAAATTCTTCAAAAGAGTCAAAAGGTACAGATGAAAGCTTATTCCAAAGAAATGCATATTTGGGGTCACTTTAGGAAAGATGCTAGGGTATGTTATCAATCAAAATGGGATATAAATGGATCCAGATAAAGAAAAAATGGTTAGAGAGACGCCAATGATAAGAACAGAGAAAGAAATAAGAGCGTTTTTAGGGAAACTATAATTCATCAGTAGATTCATCACCAATTTGACAACGATGTGCGAACCAATCTTCAAGCTACTTAAAAAAGATCATCCAGTTGAATGGAATGAACAATGTCAACTATAATTTGACAAGATAAGGAACTACCTAGCCAACCTACCAGTTCTAAGACCACCTAAACCAAGGATACCTTTAACCCTATATCTAGCCATCGAAGAAAATGCAATTACTGCAATGTTAGCCCAAGAGGGAGAAACAAAGGCAGAACATGCAGTCTACTACTTAAGCAAGAAGATGTTGCCATATGAGGATAAGTACATCTAAGTCGAATAGATATGCTTGGCAATGGTATGGGTAATGAAGAAACTTAAACATTACTTTCAGTCCTACAGAAATCAGGTTGTGTCTAAAATGGACCCAATAAAGTACCTCTACGAAGCTCCCTCTTTAGTGGGAAAACTTGCCAAATGGCTCATGCTGCTAACAAAATTCAATGTGTAGTATCTAACTAAGAAGGTAGTGAAAGAAAAAGCAATGGCTAAATTTCTAACTCTCAACCCCATTCTCAACTCAGAAGAAATCCAACTGGACTTCCCAAATGACCTCAGTTCAACCGTCAAAATCCAAGGATGGCGCATGTACTTTGATGGAGCAGTTAATTAGTTCAGTGTAGGAGTTAGTGTCATATTATAATCCTCAAAAGGTGAAATAGTATGAATGGCCAAAAAGCTCAAATTTAGAGTCACAAACAATGAAGTAGAATATGAGGCATGCACACTTGAAATAGAAACACTAATATCCTTAGATATTATAGAAGTAAAAATCTTCAGAGATTCCAGGCTAGTAATCAACCATGCCACAGAAAAGTGGGAATTAAAAAAGCAACACATAAGGCCTTACCTAGAACACCAGAGGTTGCTTACCATGTCCTTTCAAAAAATCAGATTCACTCATCTCCCTAGGAATCACAATCAAATGGTAAATGCACTTGCTTCCCTAGCTTCAGTGTGGGAAGGACCATCCAAAATGCCTATGAAGCCTTTAATCCTACATAGATTGGGATAACTTTATCATAAGAACTACAGAATAGCAAAGATAGAAATAGCTAAAAAATCCTAGTTCAATGACATATAGAGATATCTGAAGGAATAAGCCTATCCTAATCAAGTAGATGAAAGACATAAAGTAGTCATTTGACGATTAGCATTAAAATTCACATCGCACCAGGGTGTGTTATATAGAAGAACCTTGGATGGTTTAAAACTCTAATGTCTAGATGAAATTAAGGCTACAAGAGTAATAGAAGAAGCACATGAGGGTGTTTATGGTTTGCACATGAATGGGGCAATCTTGGCTAAGAAACTAACCAGATAAGGGTTCTTCTGGATAATGATGATGGAAGATTGTATCAAATTTGTAAAGAAATGCTAGAAGTGTTAGATTAATAGGAATGTTAGCCACCTCCCCTAAATAAAATTGTACTACATCTCCTCTCCATGGCCCTTCTCAGCATAGGGACTAGACATAATTGGGGAAATCCACCAGATGACCTCGAATGAACACAAGATCATCTTAGTAGTAGTGGATTACTTCATAAAGTGGGTCAAAGCAGAATCATTCGCAAGGATAGGAGCCAAGCAAGTGGCCAAATTCATCAAAAGAAATATGTTTTATCGATATGGGATCCCCCATCACATCATCTTAAAAAATGGTGTCTAATTCCAAGGACAAGTTAAAGAGCTGCTAAGGAGTTATAAGGTGGAACATCACAATCTTCTCTTTACCAACCATAAGTAAACATTATTGTTGAAGCTGCAAACAAGAACATTAAAAAGTTTTTATCAAAAATGACTCAGACCTATCGAGATTGGGCAGACATATTGCCATAAGCCTTATGGGGGTATTGAACAATAATCAACACTTCAACTGGAGCAACTCCTTTCTTGCTAGTATACAGATTAAAGGCAATGCTTCCGGTTAAAATAAAAATCAAGTCTTTTCAGGTAGCGATCAAATTTGAACTGCTAGAAGTAAAATGGGCTCAATAGAGGCATGATAATCTCACCCTCTTAGACAGTCAAAGGCTTAATGCTCTTTACCATACATAGTTGTATTAGGCTCAGCTAGCCAAAATCTTCAAGAAGAAAGTGAAACACAAAAGTGTAAAAGTAGGAGATTGGGTATTAAAGCAAACGAGATAGAATGTTCTAGACTCGAGAGGGAAATTTACACCAAAATGGGAAGGCCCATACTTGGTCAAACATGTCTTATTGAAAGGGGCAATCAAACTAATGGATTTTAAAGGCAATGAATTCTCTGAACCTATCAATATAGACCGCTTGAAAAAGTACTATGTCTAAGGCACAAAAAAAAAAATCCTACTGAGTTGAAAACCTAAAAATGGCAGCTCATGCAAAAGTTAGGGACCTCCTGCTAGGTTGAAAAGCTTGCATAGGCAACCTAGGCAAAAGTTAGGGAAAGAGAGAAAATACTTAACTAGAAAACTTAAGAAGGCTAGTTAAGGACAGGGGTAACCTTGAGTTTAAAATTTGTATGAATGAACCTATACTTTTCTTACATGACTTTAGTGAAATGAGAATGACTGCCAATTTATGCAAAATGTCTTTGAAAAATGCAACACATTTCATCATCATGAATTGCATTAAGCATGCTTTGCATTTTATTTCATTACATGACCATGGTTCTTAAATCTCTCTTCAAGATCAGTCATTATTGTCAAAACCTAAAAAAAAGCCCAGTTAGGTGTGAAAAGCTCTGAGAGGAGACACCCTAGGCAAAAAAGGGAAGAAAAAGAAAACCCAACTAAGTGCAAAAAGCTTTGAAAGGAGATGCTTTAGGAAAAAAAGGGAAAAATAAAAAGAGGAAGCCAAAAGCAATGGAAAACATCATCAATGACACACAACAAGAAGCATATATAGTCATCATCATACAAGTATCATACAACACATGCAGGACAAACACCTAGAGTCCATAACCTCGGGAAAATGATACAACAAAATAAACCATAGACCAAAAGCCCTACACCTAGCTCCTAAAACAACTACATCGACTATGGTTGCCATTAAAAGCAAGCACCAATCTTGCTCAAGCATCTCCCTATATGATCCAGGCTCATTATCTTCATCGTAAAGGATGATAGCCATGACTCCAGCTCACTAATACGATCACGATAAGTTGCACGCTCCCGCTCCCATTCACAGCTAGCGTGATAGTGTTCAACCTGCATGACGTATTGCATATCATACATGCATACATAAAATATGTGCATAAAATAAATAGGTATAATAAAGGAAGCATACCCTATGAGTGGTCATAAATTCCAAAAAGTGCTACTATGCACTTCCTACAACGGTATACTAGTACTAACCAGAGGAGATGGGAATCTACAAAGAGTAAGCAAATAAGTCAATCATAGCTCACCAAATAAATGAAATAAAGGTAAAATAAGTAAAATGAAACATGAACATGATTAGCATAAGGAGGAGCGACACCTGACTAAGGAAAGACAGGGCAAGGTAGATCAAAATGCACTACTACCAAAGATTTCCATCCTAAGTAAAGCCAAGGATGGTTGAACCATCAAGTCCTTGGGAATAGTACTACCAGAGGCCACACCAATAGCATGTGCAGTCACCTCAGTACGAAACATGCCCTTATTCTCCTTAAAGCAGGACCTAGATATCTTCCGATGAGATCCTCAGTACTATAGATAAGTTCTTATAACTCGTGTCAATTACAGTTTATTACTAATAAAGTTTGTTACTAGCTCATACAAAATAGGAATAAAAGCCTCCCAAATCACAAGAACCAACTCTCGACAATCCATGTGATAGCCCATGAGATGCATCTGCATGAGGAGGTGGAGGTAGAGAAAAAGTGCCACTAGAGATAGTGTGAATAAGGTGAGGGATCAATACATTAGCATAAGGCAAGCCCGCACTCTCTAAGAGACTCTCAAAGGAGTATCCTATCATGGTAGTAGCAAGCTTGTCACCATCAAGCTCATAACCCCAAAACATGTCACCAGGGGGAGGAATAAGGACTCTCCTCACAAACAAACCATCCCACCAATGATGGACTCGGTCGCCCAAATACTAAATTCTACCAGTAAGGCCATAGAGTAATACTCATCTCTCCATCAGCTGCTATGCAGTCACCATCTCTGTCATCCAATGTGATCTCGCCACCCATCAACGAAGGAAGATCTACTCAAAAGGCAAGAACGAATAAAGAATCTCTAAACGAGAAACAACTAACATAATAGGAGCCAGACGTACCTGATCAGGGGACAACTTGCATATGTGGTCTTGAGCCACTGTAAAATTCTCAATCAAATATGATACGATCCTTAAAAAGGCAAATTTGTGAAGTCTACACATCAATAAAGTCAAGTACAAAGCTTGGATGAATTTTTAGGTTATTTTCTATTTTGGAGTCAATAAGGAAGATTCAAGAATATTACAAGATGTGAGAAGATTCAAGGATATTCCAAGTCAAAGTCAAGAAGTTAAAGTCAAATTCAAAGTCAACAAGTCAAAGTCAATGGTCAACATCCAACTTGACATGTGACATGGCATGCTTCAAAGCTTAGTTATCATTAGTTATTTGTTTAGTTGTCATGAGTTGTCAATATGACTTTTCAATGCTTAGTTGTCATGAGTTTTTAATTTGACTTTTCAAAGCTTAGTTGTCATTATTTATCATATTTTTAAAAGGATCTTATTTAGAAAAGGATTTTCCTTTATACGTGTCTTTAGGAATAAGTAAGAAAACCTATTTCTTTAGGGATTAAGATGTTTACATGCCTATACAAAGGCCATATCAATGTAGTAGGAATTGGAACAAATTTTATCAATTAAATTTCAATTCTTGTAAGGTTAAAGTCCTTCTCTTTTATTCTTAAAAGAACTTTTGTTAATTTATCAAGTGAAGGCTTGGTATATTCAAACCTAGTTTAATTTAGACTTAAAATTGACTTTGTTAATCTTAGGTTTACATTAAAAAACCTTTAATTCTTTATAATTAAGGTTCTTTAGTACATGTTATTTAAGGGTCTTGTTGGGGATTAGAGTTTCTTTTTGCTTGATTTATAAATGTTCCTTGGCAAGGTTATCAACATTGAATACAGGTTTGGTACAAGTTAACCACGTTCGTATTATTTAGTATCAACGCTTTGGCTCATTAATCAAGTAAGTATCTTTACTTTTCTTTGTTGTTTGCATTTAATCCAAAAAAAAAAATCTTTTTTTCATTCATTTTTTTGGTCTTGTTTGATATCAATTTGTTTTCTTTGTGATAATTATGATCAAATTCAATTTTCTTTATTATCTTGAGTCAATTTCATTGTTTTCTTCATATTTCAACCTATTTTAGTCTTTAAATAAAAAAATCATTTATATTTTTATGGTTTTGCATCTTAAGAGTCTTTGTTTATCACAAATACATATTAATTTGAGTTTGTTCTTAATTTGGACGTTTTTGCATCTGTTATATAAAAAAACCAAAAAAAAGGAAGAAAAAAAGGCTTTGAAGTGTGAAAAAAAAGTTGAATTAATCAAATTTGAATTCAATTTAGCCTAAAACCATTCCAATTTGTTGTTTTGATTCTAAATTAAATACCTTTTCCTTATTTCAATTCTATATATTCTATTCTTCTTCTTAAGTTGTGTTTGGGGTAGTTTAAGCACTTATTCCAAAATTTCTTATTTTCATTTTATTTGGATATTTTCTTTGTTGTTGCATTTTCTTTGGCTCTTATAGTCAAATTTGAGTTTAATTTTTCTTTGTTTGTTTTGTTTTGAGCTTAATTTGATAATTAGTAACTTAAATTCCATAAGAACTATAAGAAAGGAATTTAAGAGGTGAAAGGCAAGTGGTGAGCTCATAATAAGGCAAAAGCCTAATTGAGTGAAACACAAGCATTGAGTGACATTCTTTGAGTGCAAACACGTGAGGGAGTGTTACTTGTGATTTTTTGTTTTCTTTTGTTTCTTTATTTATAACATGGCAGATTTAAAGAGACTGAGATAGATCCCAAATGGAAGCTCTTTATGAAGGTGATGCAAGAATAAATGAGTCAATTATTAAACAACCATCAAAAGGTTCGAGAGTAAATAGGGAGGTTAGAACAAAGCCAAGCTACAACCACCACCAATAACACCAACAATATGACTCTAGTCACACCTAGACAAGTTTGCAGAGGGAGATGGCATGAGGATGATGATGAGTTTTTTAATGAGAGCATTCAAGGGTATAATAAGCAACATAACAATCTTGGGAGCATAAAGAAGAAGATACCTATTTTCCATGGCAGAAGTGATCCCGAAGCATATCTTGCATGGAAAAAGAATGTAGATTTTATGTTTAACTACCACACCTACCATGAGGAAAAGAAAATCAAGCTTGCAACTAGCATGTTCATGGGCTATGCACTAGCTTGGTGGAATCAGTTAGTGGTCTTAAGGAGATATTATGGAGAAGAACCCAACTCTACATGGCAAGCGATGAAAACTATCATGTGAAAGAGGTTTGTGCCAAATCATTATTATAGGGATTTGCATAATCACTTTCAAGGGCATAAAGGTTCAAGGAATGTTGAAGTCATTGAATTGGTTGAGAGACAAGTTGAGGAGAAGAATAAAGGGGTAGAGTGTTGGTTCAAAACTTTTTCTTTAAAGACTTGAGCATTAATCAACATAATGAAAAGATCCATTCTTTATGTGCGAAAACTTTGGAAAGGGAACCCTATGAAGATGAGAGAAAAGAAAAAAGGGAGTTGGGTGTTAAAACTGAGTTGAGTGAGTTAAGTGTTGAAAAAGGGTTAAGTGAGCATGGTGAGAAATTTGAAGAGCAATTATGCATTGAAGTAGATGATCAGGTTATCAAAGAGGATAAAAAAATTCATGTCTTGGTTAATGAAGAAAGTATGAATAATGATTTTGAAGAGAAAATAGTTGAAGAAGAAATTATGGAGGTGTTGGAGAAAAATAATGCCAAAAGCCTTGATGAAATATTGCAAGAAGATAAAGATAATGGAAAGTGTGTACAACCTAGCAAAGAAATTGATGAGAAAGTGCAGATCTTTGAAAGAGATTTGAAGGAAAATTTTAATGTCATGAAGGATAAAGAGATGATTATTCATCATGATTGCACTAATAATTTTAATGTTTCTTTTCCTAGTGACTTAAAATTGTTTTATAGACCTTAAATCCATATGAAGATCCATTTGATGATGTTGTTGCAATGCATTACAAGGCCAACAATACCATTGAAGATTTCATTCCTAGCATGAAGTATGGAAAGAGCTACAATATTTTACTTCTTTCAAAGGAATCCATGGAGTTTTCAATTGTAGCAAGAAGTGCTTAAGATATTCATATTTCAAATTTAGAAGGAAACAACAAGTAAAAAATTCTTACATGTTCATGAATACAAGTTCTTTGTTCCAAGTGTACAATCAAGTTCAAGTTATTGTGTGGGTTATTACTTCAAAGGAGAGGATTTCACTTAAGGAGTTTATGTTTGACCCTAGAGGATATATGAATTTATTAACTTTAGAAGATAGGTATGATTCGAGGATGAATCATCTTTACTAGGGAGGGAATGATACGATCCTTAAAAATGCAAATTTGAGAAGTCTACACATCAATAAAGTCAAGTACAAAGCTTGGATGAATTTTTGGGTTATTTTCTATTTTGGAGTCAATAAGGAAGATTCATGAATATTCTACAAGACGTGAGAAGATTCAAGGATATTCCAAGTCAAAGTCAAATTCAAAGTCAACAAGTCAAAGTTAATGGTCAACATCCAACTTGACATGTGACATGGCATGCTTCAAAGCTTAGTTATCATTAGTTATTTGTTTAGTTGTCATGAGTTATCAATATGACTTTTCAATGCTTAGTTGTCATGAGTTGTTAATTTGACTTTTCAAAGCTTAGTTGTCATTAATTATCATATTTTTAAAGGGATCCTATTTAGTAAAGGATTTTCCTTTATAGGTGTCTTTAGGAATAAGTAAGAAAACCTATTTCTTTAAGGATTAGGATGTTTACATGCCTATATAAAGGCCATATCAATGTAGTACGAATTGGAACAAGTTTTATTAATTAAATTTCAATTCTTGTGAGGTTAAAGTCCTTCTCTTTTGTTCTTAAAAGAACTTTTGTGAATTTATCAAGTGAAGGCTTGGTATATTCAAACCTAGTTTAATTTAGACTTAAAATTGACTTTATTAATCTTAGTTTTACATTAAACAACCTTTAATTCTTTATAATTAAGGTTCTTAAGTACAGGTTATTTAAGGGTCTTGTTGGAGATTAGAGTTTCTTTTTGCTTGATTTATGAATGATCCTTGGCAAGGTTATCAACATTGAATATGGGTTTGGTACAAGTTAACCACATTCATATCAAAATCAATAGTCCTCATGATCTAGCAAGAATAACGAGGAAATTCATCCTCTAGGAAATGCTTGATGGTCAGATAAGGGAGAACCTCAAACTCATAAGCCTAGATCTATCAGAACCAAGAAGTCAAAAAAAATAAACTAAAGACAAAGAGCAAAAAGAACAAACATGAGAACTCCTACTCACATCCAACATGAACAAGCATCTATAGATCCTTGAGCCACCTCTACTTGCTACATCAAGGCCCAAGTACATATGGCAAAAGCAATAGTACCCCAGTAATATCTCAACAAGCTGTCCAAATCCCTTGGAATAGGTAGCAATCATAGACTACCCATACCCGAAGGGTTCGGGAAGATGACAACACTCAACAAGTATAATAAAAAGCATTGAGCCAGTTACTCTGCTAAAATAAGACTGTCATCGTATATTGTCCGCATGGAAGAAATAAACTCAGTGTAATGAGTGAGGTACGAGCAATCAGACTTCATAGGAGTTTCCACCCTAAGTAACTCCATGCTAATGTGCCTCCTCGCCATCGCATATGAGCACTCCTCCTCACTAAAGGGAACAGGCTTTCAAGGAAAGCTAAAGCTTATAATAGCAGCAAAGTCTAAAGGAGTGATCATCATCTCCCCTATAGGCAAGTGAAAAGTGTGCATTGTGTCCATCCACCACTCAATTAATGCATATATAGCAATCTGACTCAATGTATGCGAGTCATAAGAAAGCACAACGATAATCCCATCAAAACCCTTCCCAGCAACCATCTACTTCATATAAAGTGGAAGACCCTGATAGTACATATTGACTTTATTGAAATTACTAAAAAACATAGTAACAGACCTATAAGGCTATAAACAACAGGTACGCTATCAAAAATTCACATAATTAATAAATACTAACACATATTTTTTCTCTATTATCTAACAGGAGTAATAACGAGAGCTGAAAAGAAAGGCATTATGATAAGCACTAGTAGACAACCACAATAAGAAAATAAAGCAAGACTTATCAGCATTCATAATAAAACTATATAGATAGTTACAACAAGAGCTACAGAACTACAGCTATGGCACCCTCAGTTGAAAGAAAAACAAATGCAATAAAAGCTAACAAATAGCAAGGCAGCCCAGATAGTTAAATAAAAGATAGAGGACAAAGGAGGACCTACCTGGCAATAATGACAAGCCCAAACATGAGCCTCCAGACTATAAACCATAGGGATTGGGTCTCCTCGAGAAATCCTAGATAGTTGAGGACCCTGAGTGCCAGAAGGACCATCAGTACTAGTCCCCACTCCAGTAGCCTCTGTGAAGTTACCTTCCTCATCCAAAAAGATATCCTCTAAACCCTTTGGAATGTCAAGGAACTTTATCTTATGCAGAAAAAATGAAAATACAGAAGCAAAAAACAGAGCAGAAAGCACTTAAAACACAAAAAGGGTAAAAAAAAGTTGGAAAACACTAAAAGTCTGGAAGAAGCCTCCCCTGACCTCTAAAATGCATGTTTGAATAGATGTGGAGAGGGGAAGGTGCATGGCCATACGATCCCCATGCACAGCCACATGCACTTCTCCCCTCCATGTGCTCCTATGTGATTTTATGTGCACTTTGAGACTTTGCACACTCATTTCTCTTGTCCTAAACCTCCATTTGAGCATAAGACATACACCGAACTCACACAAAAGTATACTGATAAGGACTAAATTTTTCTAAAGAAACTGCATACGACCTCACCACTTTTAAAAATTTAACACCTCTCGAAAGAAGAAAAATAAGGAAGAGTCATCGAAAGGATACCTTGCTCAAAATCCTCAAGATAACATCTACAACACAATAAGTAATGACATCTTCATTACTACATCATCATTATATCATCACTACATCTTCACTGCATCATCACTGACCAAGACTAAAAGAGAAGGACACTTTACATCAATTACAATGATCATAACAATCTGCTTGCCTAACTCTGAAAGAGGTTATAGTGGCATTATTTTTTCACCTGACACCAAAAGAGGTTATAGTGGCATTGCTTGACACCGGAGGAATTTATAGTAGCATTATCATTTTGCTTAACACCAGAAGAGGTTATAGTGGCATTGCCTAACACCAGAGGAGTTTATTATGGCATTATCTTTTTGCTTAACACTGGAAGAGGTTATAGTGGCATTGCCTAACACAAGAGGAGGTTATAGTGGCATTATCTTTTCGCCTGACACCT
The DNA here is from genome assembly GCA_947683625.1 of Mallotus nudiflorus. NCBI lineage: Eukaryota > Viridiplantae > Streptophyta > Magnoliopsida > Malpighiales > Euphorbiaceae > Mallotus > Mallotus nudiflorus. The sequence continues at coordinate 338,974 of CANTUR010000625.1, forward strand.
AAAGAGGTTATAGTGGCATTATCTTTTCACCTAACACCTAAAGAGGTTATAGTGGCATTGCCTTACACCGAGGTTATAGTGGTATTATCTTTTTGCTTGACACTGGAAGAGGTTATAGTGGCATTACCTGACACTGGAGGAGGTTATTGTGGCATTATCTTTTCACTTAACACCAGAAGAGCTTATAGTGGCATTGCCTAACATCGAAAGAGGTTATAGTGGCATTGCTTGACATCGAAAGAGGCCATAGTGGCATTACTTCCTCATGTTCAAAAAGGATGTTAGAACCCTTGACATGGCCAGAAAATGTTAAGGGTATTCGTTGCATTTCACGTGCATGCTTACATATCATATGCATGATTGCATATCACTATCACATGCTTATCTCACTTGATTGAATCACTTGTGTGGAAATTATATCATTGCATGAATCCCAAATAGCATCCTTACGTGAATCCCAAAAATTACATATTGCATGAATCCCAAAATTACATCTTGCATGAATCCCAAAATTGCATCTTGCATGAATCCCAAAATTACGTCCTTGTGTGAATGATAAAATTGCATCTTGCATGGATCCTAAAATTGCATGTGTCCCGAACAACATCTTGTGTGATGACCGAATCATAAAACAATGACAACAACTAAATCATAATAACATAACACTCAAGTAAGTGCCTATAGATGGCGGGGTTTAGCACACATCCAAGATTTTAGCAACCGCAACATTGTTTAGGCTCAGGGCCTTAGGGAACACACTACTACGTTACAAAGTCATAGCGTGGAGAAGAGGAGTCACCACCCAGGGTAATAATTGGGACAATTTGAATAGTGGTACATGATTCTCTAAAAGAAATTTAGCACTACAACCAGGATATTCTGGGAATAGAAAACAAACTTCTTTTAGTCTCATGTTCATTTAGAATAATTTTATAAATGATTATTTCATCCTCTAATTACATGAAATTTTATTTAAACCCTATTTGACATCCATCTAACCCTAGGCATCTAGTCAATAAAATTACACATAAAAAATGCACTCAAGATCGCGTTGTCCCTAAGTATAGACTATATTAATTTTATTAAAAAGTTAGCTAGATATACATTTTATTTACAAGTGAGAAAGGGACTAAAGGTGGGCCTACATTTTTTTTATTAATTAGTAAGCCTAGATCTATTTATTTTACTTTGTCTAAAAAATGGGCTTAAGTCTATTCAATTTTAAAGGAAAATTAAATTAATGGGCTGAAGTCTAACTTGGTTTTATTTTAAGTGAAATGTGGGCCTAGGTCTATTTATTTTAAAAGAAATGAAATTAAGTGGGCTGAGTTAAGTCTAAACAAGTTTTAATTAACTAAGTGGACCTGAAATCTAATTAACCTAATGGGCCTAAATTGATTATTTAAAAACCTAAACCATTTTTTAAGCCTATTTAAAGTGAGTTGGACCTAAGCATAGGCTTGAGGCTCAAAATAATATAAAAACCCAAAAAAACACAACCCAAAACAAATAAAACATAAAAAGGGATCAAACAAACATTTGATTTTAATTACATGTGAACCCTAAATTAAGCTACTGTCACCATTGATTTTAATTTATTTTTTTAACAAATTGAACCTAATTACTAATTGATTTTAAATGCAGAAAATTAAATCTTTCACTATTCCCACTAATGGGGCTATTACAAACTATGTACAAAAATTCAAATTAAACAATTATACACCCATGAATTAAAATAACTACACAGAACACATAAATGCAAAATGAAAATTAAAACCCTAATATCTATTGGAAAACATTACAGATTATTCCATGGCATTCCATGGATCTTCTGTTCGTTTGAACACCGGTAGTATCCTCCACAATTGGACATTAAAATAAAAAAAAACATAGAAAAAAAGATTAGTAAAACTGAATCAAATAACAAAATATCAATAAAAAAGATTATGAAATAAAAGAGAGAAGGGAAAGAGAAAATGGAGTGTTGTGCAAATGCTTGTTTTAGCCCCTCAGACTAGGATTTTCACAATTGAAATTGAATTGATGTTGATTTTGGACTGGAACTAAAATAATAACGAATCACTCATTAAAATGAATCGTATCAAGAAAACTAAGGCTTTAAAAGAATAAAAGAAATCAAAGTTTATGGTGTACAAGGAGTTCTCAATAACATCTGGATTTTAGGGTTTTTTGCATAGTTAGGTTTTTTTTTATGTTGTTCTCTCTGGTCTTCTCTTGCTGCTTAGGGTTTTTTCTCTTTGGTTTTTTTCCCTTTTTCTTTTTTCTCCTTGCACGCATGTAGACTCTTTGCTTTTTAAAGTAGAGTCTGCCTACGTACTGACTTCCTTAATTGCAAGAACAAACTATCTCTTCAAAACAGACCAATAACAAAATTTGATTTTGAAAGCTCCTTACGCGTTTTAAACACATCAATTTTTTACTGATAATAATAGTAATATTAACTTTTTAACCAATCAAAACACTAAAAAATAGATAAAAAATTTAAGAAAATAGGCAAAAAATTGAAAAAAATGGACATTTAACGCATCGACATTGTGTAATGCTGATCGGCATTATAGAATGCCGATCGGCATCGGCATTACACCAATGTCGGTTAAATTAAATGTTAATTCTAATTTTTTAAAACTTTTAATTACCAAAAGACCCCTAAAAAATTGACTTGTAATCAAATCCTAAAAAATGTTGCAATTTAGCCCCTAATGTCTAGAAAATTGACAACCAAGTTCAATTTTTGAATAAATTTCATCATAGGGGCCTATGTCGCAATTATGCACAATTGCATCCCAAAATTGGGTGCTTATAGTGCCTCTCTCCTCAAAAAATGATTTTTGCATCTTTGCATTTTGCTTCACGTCTATTGACACTAGTGCTAGGAGGCTATGCAACACATGTGAAGTAGGGGGCAACTGTCATACCTCAAATCTAGTTGTCCCCAAAAAGGTCTAATGATGAAACAAACCCCTGGGATGACTAGAGTCTGCTCGTTCGTAACACTTATAAAGTGTGCAACCCTAAAAACCTAACCGACCCATCAGTGTGTGAAATTGATCATCGAGCTATTAAGTTATGCTCTAACCTTATAAAATACAAATTATTGGAACAATGAAAAGCTTATTTCGAGAATTCCTTTCTTGGAATACTCAGCTTGTTAGACTGGTACTTATTTCGTTAGACCGGGACCCAACTTCGTGAAAAAAAGGAAATTGATTTTGATAAAATGAACATAAAAAACACGTCCAAAAGGCTCCAAACCTTTGAAAGTGGTCCCGGAATTGTCCAACACAACTCGAGGATCAGCGTGAGTTACTTAAAAGTGCGCATAAAGCCATAGACACCCCTAGGTGTCACACGCTAAAATTAAAGCCAAACCAGAAAAAACAAACTTTGGAATCACATCTAAAAGGCTCCAAAACCTCTAAGAGTGGTCCTGGAATAGTCCAAAACAACCCTAGGACTAGAGTGTATCTCTTAGAAGCACGTGTAAACATGCCTAGGTGTCATGTGATAAAGTCGAGGCTAAATTTTAACAAAACAGACTTCAAAAACACGTCCGGAAGGCTTAAAAACCATAGGAACCAACCTCAAAATGGTGTGCATAAGCCCTAAATGGAGTACGTAAAGCGTGAAAGTGCACATAACCATGTGAGAGTGTGCAATCATGCGCACTTTGTATGGCCACATGCTCTGTCCTAAGGATGCGCACGTGACCATGCCTATACCCCCTATTCCACACATTTTTCACTATAAAGAGGTGCCTCTGCACCCTATTTTGAGTGGGGGAAGCAAGTGGAAGTGCACTCACACTCAAAAATCTATCTGATTGAAGGTGCTGGAAACCATTTTCTAGATAGTTTTTCTCTCCCACTATCTTTTTGTTAGGAGATTAGACCTTTTTTCCACCAAACCAAGCCTCATCTTTGTCAAAGCATACTTTAAAGGTATACAAACTAACATCATTTTGTCTTTATTTTGAACCTCTCGATGAGGAAAGCTTGGTAATCCCTTGAAGCTAAAGCTTCAAAACCCACACAAGCTTAGTCCTATCTAAGAACCACACGATCATTTTAGCACATTTATTTTATTACATTACATTTTATTTATCGTCGCTAGCATTTAGGAATATTGTTGTGCTTATGTGATGAGACTAGAAATCTTGCATGCTACATGAATAATCTATGCTTTATTATGCTTATTTCATATTATCATTCTACATCCTCTAGTTTTAAAACATGAAATCACATCATAAATATCAATAATGTGAAAGTTCATATCCCAGGACAGAGTCATCATGTTTTCGGCCCAGTAATGACATCATGCATCCCTTATATTATTATTATAGCATAAATAATCACTTCAAGCATGCATGATCATCTACATTTCACTTACTCTTTTAAATGATCGAATGTCCATTGCTTATCCCATTATTCATGTGATTGACCAAGCTGTGTGAATAGTCATATTTATTTTGCAAATTCACTATATTTACTTTTCATCTTTTTTCCTTTTATATGTATTTTATTAGGAAAGTGATGTAATAATATCTTTAGCTTTATTATCTTCCACTATCTAATAAATTATATGAATGCTATACAAACTATCATTACTGACACTAAGGTGCTATAGTACCTATACATCGAACATTATATAATGAGAAATAGTCAAAAAGTATATACGATCCCCCGAACCTGGAAATCTCTACTTAGGGGAAATATTTACTAAGTGACTCGATGTTGTCCCTTTCTTTTCTAGATTTTCTAAAAATTAGGTGCTAACTCCATAAAATAAAAAAGTGTCTTGTTCCTCTAAAGACCAATCATTTGTCCCTATTCGGTAAAGTTTCCATGTCCCTCTAAAATAAAAAGACCTTTATAGAACCAATTCATCTCAAAACCAAGACACATAAAACAACAACAAAAGTCAGGTTGCTCACACCTACAGAATCTAGGTTGTGTATAAATGGACCTGATGAAGTACCTATACGAAGCTCCCTCTCTAGTGGGAAAACTTGCCAAGTGGCTTATGCTGCTAATAAAGTTTGATGTGCAGTATCTAACTAAAAAGGTAGTAAAAGGAAGAGCGGTGGCTGAATTTCTAGCTCTCAACCCTATTCTAGACTCAGGAGAAATCCAACTAGACTTCCCAGATGATCTTAGTTTAGCCATCAAAATCCAAGGATGGCGCATGTACTTTGATGGAGTGGTCAATCAGTTTGACACAGGAGTCAATGTCATATTACAATCCTTAGCCAAAAAACTCAAATTCAGAGTCATAAACAACGAAGTAGAATATGAGGCATACACACTTAGAATAAAAGCACTAGTATCCCTAGATGTTACAAAAGTTAAAATCTTTTAAGATTCCATGCTAGTAATCAACCACACCACGGAAGAGTGGGAAGCGAAAGAGCAACACTTAAGGCCTTACTTGGATTACTTGAGGCTACTTACCATGTCCTTCCAAAATTACAAATTCATTCATCTCCTTAGGAATCATAATTAAATGGCAGATGCACTTGCTTCCTTAGCATCAGTATGGGAAGGACCATCCAAGATGCCCATAAAGCTGTTAATCTTACTTAAAACGGGACAATCTTGTTATAAGAACTGCAAAATAGTGAAGACATAAATAGCTAAAAAACCCTAGTTCTATGACATCCATAGATATATGAAGGAACGAGCCTATCCTAATCAACCAAATGATTAGGATAAAGCAGTCATTCGATGATTAGCATCAAAATTCACATCGCACTAGGGTGTGCTATACAAAAGAACCTCAAACGGTTTATAACTCTAATGTCTAGATGAAACTGAGGTTGTAAAAGTAATAAACGAAGTACATAAGGGTGTATATGGTCCACACATGAATGGAGCAATCCTAGCTAAGAAATTAATAAGACAAGGGTTCTTCTGGATAATGATGGTGGAGGACTGTATCAAATTTGTAAAGAAATGCCACAAGTGTCATATCCATAGGAATGTCAGCCAGCTTCCCACAATAGAATTGCACTACATCTCCTCTCCATAGCCCTTCTTAGCATGGGAACTAGACATAATTAGGGAAATCCACTCGATAGCCTTGAACGGACATAGGTTCATCTTTAGGGATAGGAGCTACATAAGGATAGGAGCTAAACAAGGATAGGAGCTATACCACAGTGATTTTTCTTCTAAACTTGAAACATGAATAGCTCAAGCTCTTCTTACTATAAGCAAAGACTCTATAGATTTTATTTTAGACATAAGGAACTTTAATAACATCATTAAATGGATCTTTGTATGGCTTAGAAGTCTGTAAAACAAATTTCAAGTCACTAGGAAAAGAAACATTAAAATTATTAGTGCAATTATAATGAATAATAATCTCCTTATCCTTTATGATATTCTCAATCTCTAGCTTCTTTTATGCAAAAACTTCTAGTTTTTCCTCTTCATCATGCATATACTCTTCATGATCACAAGGTGCACTCTTACCACCTCCTTGAATAGTTAATTCATGCACAAGTTCAGTAGATTGCTCAAACCCTTGTAAACACTCCTTATTTGCCTCAATGACTTCAATACTTTCATCATTCTTGGACTCACACACTATCATCATCTCCTCATAAGGACCTACTTCCATTTCATACTCCAAAGCAAGTTTAATTACAACCTTCAAAGAGATAGAAGATTCTAATTGCACTTCTTTCTTTAATCTCTTATCAATCTCACACTTAAGCCCATTGATGAATTTTGTAACTTTTTGCCTTTCAAATTCACCTACATCATTTGCAATTACAAATAACTTAAACTTTTTAACATAATCATTAACATATAATTCATCACCTTATTTAAGCCTTTATAATTCAAGATGAAATTTATCCCTAACTTCATGGGGAATAAAATGTTTAGTAATTACCCTCTTTATTATCTCCCAATTTTTAATCTTATTAAGCCCATTCATTCTCCATGATGCCATCAAATCTTCCTACCATATAGTAGCATGACCCAAAAATTTACAAGTAGCAAGTTTACACTTTTGGAATTCAAGAGAATCAAATATTTGTTCCATTTGTTGCACCCATTCCAAATAAATATAAGGATCTTCCCCACCAAGAAAATAAGGCACGTCCATGCTAAATATCACGTTTGAAAAGATATAAAAAAATCCTCATAAAGCACTCCCTTATGTGTTTACACTCAAGGATGTGAATGCTCTCGTGTTTCACTCAAAATTTTTTTAATCTACGAAGAATTGAGAAGAAGAAAAAGAAATAATACATAAAAATTAAAAGGATAGTTAACCAAACCTTAAAGTTTGGCTCTGATACCAAAATGATATAAACCCTACCTATAATAGAGATAGAACGCGCATCCAACTTTGAAATCTAGCCCAAGGATCATCAAGGATAGGTTGTATTAATGGAGCTAAACCCTTTGCTTATTAAATTGAAGCAAGATACTTAGCTATTAAAAGATGAAAAATCATAAAATTCTAAGTGTAATCTAACCTAGCAATTGTAATGAAAGGTAGATGTGAAACAATTCAAGGAAACTTACAAAGTTTCAAAAGAACAAAGTTTAAGGAAGAACCTTACTTTTAAATATTTCAATCCTTAATTCATTCTTTATAGGGTTTGCCCTTATATAGGCATGTAAACATCATAATCCTTGAAGAAAAAGGATTTCTTTCTTATTCCCAAATATGCATGTATAGAAAAATCCTTAATTAAGGAGATTTCCTTCAAAATAGGACAACTTATGACAACTCGACTTTGAAAAGTCAAAATTGACAATTCATTACAACTAAGAAAAACAAAAACTCATAACAACTAAGCATTAAAGCATGCCATGTAGGATGTTGACCATTGACCCTTGACTTTGACTTATTGACTTTATGACTTTGATTGGACTTGTTGCTTTATTGACTTACACTTGGAATATCCTTAAATCTTCTCATGTCTCCTAGAATCTTCCTTATTGACTGTAAAATAGAAAAAAACTCCAAAATTCATCCAATTCAAGCTAATTAATTTCAAAATAGGAAATTAAGTTAATTAGCTTGAATTCTTCATCATTCGGCTCCATGCTTACACTTTTAATCGCTTTTAGGGTTCATATTACATGTGCCTTCCCTTCTCCATGCTTATTTAAATATGTGTTCTAGAGGTCTAGGAAGGCTTCTTCTAGCCTTCTATGAGTGTTTTTCATCTTTTCTTAACCCTTTTCAAGTTTTGGGTATTTTTTGCTTATGAATCTTTGTTTTTCTCTACATAAGATGGAGTTTCCTGACATTCTAGAGGGTCTAGAGGATATCTTTTTGGATAAGGAGGGTAAATTCACAGAGGCCACTAGAGTTAGGACTTCTATTGCTGGGACTAGTACTGATGGTCCGTCTGGCACTCAGGCTGTCTAGGCTTTCTCAAAGGGACCCGATTCCTGTGGTTTACAGTCTAAAGACTCACACTTGGACTCATCATTATCACCAGGTAAGTCCTTTTGAAGCTTTTTTTAAGCTTATTAATTAACTGTCTTGCTATTTATTTTACTGTATGAGGTTGTTATAGTTATAGCTCTGTAGTTCTTGTTATAACTATTTGTTAAATCATAGCTTTATTGTGAATGCTGATAGTTCTTACTTTATTTTCTTATTGTGATTGTCTGCTAGTGCTTGCCATGATGCTTTTCTTTATTGTTCCTGTTACATAACAGAAAGAAAGATGCATTAATATTTATTAATTATACGAGTGTTTGATAGTGTACCTATTATTTATAGCCTTGTCGGTGTGTTACTATGGTGCCTGGTAGTTTTAATAGGGTCAGCATGTATTATTAAGGTCTTCCATTGTGCGTGAAGCAAATGATTATTGGGAACGGCTTTGATAAGGTTGTTGCTACTTTATCTTATGACTTATATGCATCGAGTCAGATTGCTATACATGCACTGATAGAGCGATGGATGGACATGATGCATTATTTCAATTTGCATGTTAGGGAGATGACCATCACTGCTTTGGACTTTGCTACTATTATGGGTTTGAACTTTTCTAGAGAGCCCGTTCCCTTCAATGATGAGGAGTCTCTTCTATAATAGCGAGGAGGTGCTTTACCATAGAGTTGCTTGGGGTGGCCACTCCTATAAAGTCAAGTTGCCTATACCTCACTCGTTATATTGAGTTTGTTTCTTCTATGCGGATGATGTACAATGACGATTTTGTTTCAGTAGAGCAGTTGGCTTGCTGCTTTTTATTCTACTTGTTAAGTGTTATCATCTTCCTGAACCTTCAACTGTGAGTAGTTTATGATTGTTGCTTGTTCTAAGGGATCTGGATGGCTTGTTGAGGTATTGTTAGGGTACTACCACTTTTGCCCACATGTACTCAAGCTTTGATGTAGCATGTAGAGGTGGTTCGAGGATCTGCGGATGCTTGTTCGTGCTAGATGTAAGTAGGAGTTCTAGCATTTATTCTTTTTGCTCTTTTATCTTTAGATTGTTATTTTTGACTTCTTAGTTCTGATAGATCTGGGATTACGAGTGTCGGGGTTCTCCCTCGTCTGACCATCAAGCATTTCTTAATGGACGACTTTCCTTATTATTCTTGCTGGATTAAGAGGACGATTGATTTGATTGAGGATTTAATAATGGCTCAGGACTACATGGGCAAGTTGTCCCCTAATTAGGTATGTCTAACTCCTACTATGTTGGGTGTTTCTCTTTTAGAGATTCTTTGTTCATTCTTGACTTTTGAGCATATCTTCCTTCACTAGTGGGTGTTGAGGTCACATTGGACAGTAGAGATGGTGACTACATAGCAAATTATAAAGAGACGAGTGTTGCTCTCTAACCTTACTGGTAGAGTGTCATATTTGGGCGAGTAAGTCCATCATTAGTGAGATAGTCTATTTGTGAGGAGAGTCCTAGTTCCTCCCCCTGGTAATATGTTCTAGGGCCATGAGCTTAGTGGTGACAAGCTTGTTGCTACCATGATAGGATACTCCTTTGAGAGTCTCTTAAAGAGTACGAGCTTGCCTTATGTTGATGTGTTGATCCCTTAGCTGATTGACACTGTGGCCAGTGGCACTTTTCCTCCACCTCCACCTCCTTAGGTAGATGTATCTCATGGGCAATCATGTGGATCATCGAGAGTTGCTTCCTTTGATTTGATAGGCTTTTATTCCTATTTTGTACAAATATGTAATAGACTTTATTAGTAATAAACTATAATTGACACAAGTTATGAGAGCTTATCTATAGTGACAAGGATCTCGTTGGAAGATATCTGGATCTCATTTTGAGGAGAATGAGGGCATGTTTCATACTGAGGTGACTGCCCATGGTAGCGGTGTGGCATCTTGTAGTACTATTCTTAAGAACTTAACGGTCAATACTAGTATACCATTGTAGGGAGTATGCAAAATCACTTTTTAAAGTTTGCAACCACTCATAGTGTATGTCTTCTTTATTGTACCTATTTATTTTATGCACGTATTTTATGTATATGTGTATGATATGCACTATGTTATGCAAGTTAAATACCATCATACTAGCCATGAATGGGAGCGGGAGTATACGACTTATCATGATCATATTGGTAAGCTGGAGTCATGGCTATCATCCTTTATGATGAACGATGATGAACCCGAATCAGATGAGGTAGATGCTTAAGTAGGATTAGTGCTTGCTTTTGATGGCAGCCATGACCGATGTAGTTATTTTAGGAGCTAGGTGTAAGACTTTTAGCCTGTGGTTTGCATTGTCGTATCATTTTCCTGAGGTTACAGACTCTAGGTGTTATATCTGGGCATTTGTCTCACATGTGCTATATGATACTTGTATGATGATGATCGTATATGCTTCTTACTATGTATCATTGATTATGTTTTCCATTGCTCTTGCCTGCCTCTTTTAGTTTTCCCGTTTTTGCCTAAAGTGTCTTCTTTCAGAGCCTTTCACTTTTTTTCCTAAGGTGTCTCCTATCGGAGATCTTCACACCTAGCTGGGCTTTTTTTCTTTAGGCTTTAATGATAATGGCTTATCTTGAAGGGAGAGTTAAGAACTATGCTCATGTAATGAAAGAAAATGCAAAGTATGCTTGATGCAATTCATGATGATAAAATGTGTTGCATTTTTCAAAGACATTTTGCATAAATTAGCAATCATTCTCATTTCATTGAAGTCTTTTAAGAAAAGCACAAGTGCATTCATATAAATTTTGATTTTGAGGTTACTCCTATCCTTAACTAGCCTTCTCAGGTTTTCTAATTAAGTATTTTCTCTCTCTCCCTAACTTTTGCTTAGGTTTCCCATAAAGGCTTTTCAACCTAGCAGAAGGTCCCTAACTTTTTCCTAACCTGCCATTTTTAGGCTTTCAAATCATCAGGATTTTTTGGTGCCTTAGACATAGTACTTTTTAAGTGGTTTGTATTAACAGGTTCAAAGAATTTATTGCATTTAGAATCCATTAGCTTGACTGCTCCTTTCAATAACACATGTTTAACTAAGTATGGGCCTTCCTAGTTAGGTATGAATTTCCCTCTCAGATCTGGAAAGTTTGCTTTAACACCTAGTCTCCTGCTTTCGCACTCTTTTGTTTCACTTTCTTATTAAAGGTTTTGGCTAATTGAGCCTGATACAACTACATGTGGTATAGAGACTTAAGCCTTTGATTATCCAAAGGATAAGATTATTGTGCCTCTATTGAGCCCATTGTACTTTTGGTAGTTTAGATTTGATCACTACCCGAAGAGACTTGATTTCTATTTCAACTGGAAGCACTACTTCTGATCTATATACTAGCAAGAAAGGAGTTACTTTGGTTGAAGTCCTGACTATTGTTTAAAACTCCCATAAGGGATATGGCAATTTTTCTGCCTAATCTCGGTAAGCCTGAGTCATTTTTGACAAAATCTTCTTGATGTTCTTATTTGCAACTTCAATGGCCTAGTTTGTTTGTGGTCCATAAAGAGAAGATTTATGATGTTCCACTTTATAACTCCTTAGCAGCTCTCTAACTTCTCTATGGAATTGGGTACCATTATTAGAGATTATGTCATGGGGGATCCCATATTGACAAAATAAATTTCTTTTAATGAATTTAGCCACTTGTTTAGCTCCTATCCTTGTTTAGCTGTTATCCTTGTTTAGCTTAAAAGTTCATGACCAAAAGTTATATGCTTTAAATGTTCAATCAATTTCAAGTTATTTTGAAGCTACTTTTGTGGAGCATTACTTCAAAGGAGGCATTTTCAACATAGGAGTTTGTGTTTGACCTTAGAGGATTCATGAATTTATCAACTTTAGAAGATGGCTATGATTTGAGGGTGAATCATCTTCAAGAGGGATGGAATAATATGAACCCTAAAAGGGATTAAAAGTACAAGCATGGAGCCGAATGATGAAGAATTCAAGCTAATTAGCTTAATTTCCTATTCTGAAATTAATTAGCTTGAATTGGATGAATTTTGGAGTTTTTTCTATTTTGGAATCAATAAGGAAGATTCTAGAAGATTCTGGAAGATGTGAGAAGATTCAAGGATATTCCAAGTCCAAGTCAATAAGTCAATAAGTCAAGTCAAAGTCAAGGGTCAATGGTTAACATCCTACATGGCATGCTTCAATGCTTAGTTGTCATGAGTTGTCATTTTTCTTAGTTGTAATGAGTTGTCATTAGTTGTCAATTTTGACTTTTCAAAGACGAGTTGTCATGAGTTGTCTCCTTAATTAAGGATTTTCCTATATAGGCATCTTTGGGAATAAGGAAGAAAACCTTTTCCTTCAAGGATTAGGATGTTTATATGCCTATATAAGGGCAAACCCTATGAAAAATGAATTAAGGATTGAAATATTAAAATTTGAGGTTTTTCCTTAAACTTTGTTCTTTTGAAACTTTACAAGTTTACTTGAATTATTCCACATCTACCTTTCATTACAATTACTAGATTAGATTAGACTTAGAATTGTGTGATTTTTCAGCTTTTAATAGCTAAGTATCTTGCTTCAATTTAATAAGCAAGGGGTTTAGCTCCATCAACACAACCTATACTTGATGATCCTTGGGCTAGATTTCAAAGTTGGATGCATGTTCTATCTCTATTATAGGTAGGGTTCATATCAGTTTAGTGATACGAACCCACTAGATGACCTACTCTAGGAACTCGTTCAACATGAACCCAAACCCACGCTCTTAAGGAAAGTTCAAATCAAGTTCCAATTTTAGACATAGAGAACCTTCACCTCATGTTTAGTTAGTCAAAACAAACAAAGCTATATCAAAACTTTAACCTTTTGAACAATAACAAACAAGCAACAAAGGTTATTAAAAAAATGCCACAATCTACTGTCTGAAAGATAGATTGATAAGTCATAATGTTGTCACATGTGTTATGGAGCAACCAATACACCAAGTTCAAAGAATTCAACATGATGAAGATGAGCACAGTCAATAAGGCAAGGATCAAGTTCAAGAGGTTTTGAGTCCAATTAGCATGCCTCAAGGACCTATAACAAGGTCTCGATCTAAGAAGCTTCAAAAAGCCTTAATCCATCATCTACAAGGCTTAGTGAACTTAGCTAGTAAAAGTTTACAAGGACACCAAAGCTTTGTGCCAAGTGCAGCTAAAGTTCAATACAACTTAATTCAAGTCTAAGTTACTAATAGGTTTAATTAAGTATATAATAGGCCACATTTATTATCTGTTGGCCGAATATGCATGGGAGAGTTATTTAAGCATTGTTATTTGGGTTTAATTATGTTAAATAAGGGCTGGACGAATTTGTTATTTGAAAATCCCATTAGTTTTAGTTAGTTTAATTATTCTTAAAATAGGAAGAATGTCAGAATTCCTATTTGAGGTCTGCTTAGATTAGTTTCCTATTTTTGTGATTAGGGTTATTAGTTTTCCTTATTCACTAAGGAAAACCTTGTAAAAGTTATATATATATATATATATATATATATATATATATATACCTTGGACGAATTATTATGATTCAAAATTGAAGTTTGAAAGCCTAAAGGCTATTTTGCTTTTATCTTTGTATTCTCGTATAGAATACATGCTTTAAGGAACATTCAAGTAGATTGATCATCTTCTTATAGAGTGTTTAGAAATTGGAATTTAGAAACAAGTTTTCTTTATTCTAATTCTTTGATCATCTAAGTAATTTGACTTTTAACCATTCTTAGGGGTTGTTGTTGAATTGACTATTGGGGTTTTCAAGTTAATGCTTTGGGGTTCGAATACATAAAGGGGTTCTTAAGCTTATTCTTGAAGGTTCCATATCATTTGGTATCAGAGCTTTGGCTCTAGATCAGGTTTTATCTTTTATAATTTTCATTCTTAATCTTGATTTCTTATGTTTTTCTTATTCTTTTAAATTTCGTTCTTATTTTTTATTCTTCATTCTTGTGTTTTTTTCTTTATTATTGTTTGTTAGTCTTGATCTTTATTTTTTTCTTTAATTTAGTCAATTGTTTTGCATTTTGAAATTTAGATTTGTGTTCATAGTTGAAGGTTTAAAAAAAATTCATGCTAAAAAAATAAGAAGAAGAAGAAAGAAATTTGAAAAAAAAAGCAAAAAAGATTTTGTGAAAAAAAAGAAAGTTATTAAAAAAAGGAAGAATTGAGATTCTTGAGTGATTTATATCCTAATCAGGTCTGATTTGCATATCCTTCCATTCCTTGCTCATTAAGGAATACTTTTTGAGTAAGTAATATCCTCATCACGTCTGATTTAGATTTCCTAATCCTATTTGGTTTATAATTGGCATATCTAACTAGATCTTGTCATATCTTGTATTCTTTATCTATTAAGGATTTTGGCATATCTTTACAATACTTGCTCATTAAGGAATATTACTTATTGAGGCAGATTTGACTTTTCTTCTTAAAATAACTTCTAAATTTGTTTTCTTTTCTATTCTAGAAGATCTTTGTATTTCTTTCACATGTCTTTTACATCTATTTGAGTTTTCCTAATTTATTGATTTTGAATTGTCTTTTTTTTCTTATGACCAAATTTCTTCAAACTCGTTTTGCAAATTTCATTTTTGGAATTCTAAATGAATTGCTTCAAACTATTTGAATTGTTCTTAAAGTGTGATTCACTTAAGAACATAAAAGAAATTAGCTTAAGTAGTGTGAGAAAACCCATTAGTGGAATTTTTTTGAGTTAAACACGAGTGACCATCCCCATTATTTGAGTGCAAACACATAAAGGAGTGCTTGTGAGGTCCTTGAATTATTTTTCTTTATTTTCTAACATTATTTGTAGCAATGTCAAACCAAGGTGAAGATAATGATGCTGGTCATGTTGATGAAACTAGACTACGTGAGGCTCAACAAGGAGAGTTTTCACGCTTTAATAGAAATATAGGGGCTATAAGAGAAGCATTAGAGCACATGAATTCAAGGTTACAAGTAGTTAAAAGAGCACAATCGAATCACAATCAGGGAAATAGGGGAGGTAGAAACCAAATTCCTCAAGTTGATGATTTGGAAGATGATGCCAACGATCATAATGCAAATGATGATGATGCCACTATTGGAATGAGTGTACGTAAGGGTGGAGGTAGAGGAGGCTGAGGTTTAGGTAGAGGTAAAGGAAGACTACAAGAAATCAATTATATGGTAGAAACCGAGGCAATGATGATTTTATAGATAGAAATTTAGGAAGCATTAAACATAAGATACCTCATTTTCAAGGCAAAACAGATCCAGAGGCTTATTTACAATGGGAAAACCAAGTGGAACTCATATTTGATTATCATCAATTTAGTGAGGAGAAGAAGGTTAAGTTGGCGGTTACTTAATTTTCAGATTATGCTATCACTTAGTAGGATCATTTGGTGACTAGTAGAAGAAGAAATTTGGAGTACCCAATTGATACTTGGTATGATCTCAAGTCTGTAATGAGAAAGTGATTTGCCCTAAAACATTTCTATAAGGAGATTGTGCAAAAACTTTAAGTTCTTAGACAAGCTAATAGGAGTGTGGATGATTACTACAAGGAGATGGAAATGATCATGACTAGGGTTGATATAGAGGAAGATGTAGAGACCACCATGGCACATTTCTTGGCTAGTTTGAACAAGGAGATAGCTGACTAAGTGGATTTGCAATAATATGGAGATCTAGAAGAGATGGTACACATTGCCATCAAGGTGGAAAAGCAAGTCCAAGGAAGAGGGACAACAAGGTATATTTCCAAACCTTACTCTAACTATAATTCTACTTGGAAAAGGGATGGGAAGAGTGATTTTAAGGGTGGAAATAAGGGTGCTTATGACATTGCAAAGGGAAAGGCATATTTGGTTTCCAAAGAGAAAACTAAAACGAAGATCCTAAAGGGAGAAATAGAGACATCAACTACTAAAAGTCTCAAAGTGCATATTATATTAGCAAGGAGTGCCCTAACAAGAGAACTATGACCATATAAAATAGAGAGATAGTACTGATGATGAAGAGGATAACAATGAAAGCAATGTGAATGAGATGCCCGAATTGGAAAGTTATAGTGATGGGAGCATTGAGGAGCCAATTAAGGGTGATGTGCTGGTTGCAAGATGTATTCTTAACACTCAATTGAAGATGGATTGCCATGAGGAGCAACGGGATAACTCGTTCCATATAAGGTGTCATATTTAAGGTAAAGCATGTAGTATGATTGTCGATAGTGGGAGTTGCACTAATGTGGTGGGTACCTTCTTGATTAATAGATTGGGGTTTTCTACTATTCCACATCCACGGCCATACAAACTTCAATGGCTTAATGATTGTGGTGAGGTTAAGGTAAATAGACAATATATTATTTCATTTTCTATTGGTAAATATCATAATGAAGTGTTGTGTGATGTAGTTCCTATACATTATGGAGAAATTTTTCTTGGTAGACCATGGCAATTTGATAGAAAAACTAAGCATGATGGGTACCTCAATAGGGATTCATTCACCAAGGATGGGCAGAAGACCATATTAACACCACTTTCCTCAAAAGAAGTGTATGAAGATCAATATAAAATGGAAAGGATGAGAGTGGTGGCTAAAAAGAAAGAAAAAGAGGGTAAGAAAAGTATTTTAGAGAGTGAAAATAAAAAGTGTGAAATGAGAAAGGAGAGCATATTCGGCCTAAAGAGAAAAATGAAAATAATGTGAGTTTAATAGCTAGGACAAGTGAGGTTAGGCAGGCTTTGTATTCCAAATGACCTATATTTGTACTTTTGTACAAAGGGGCTTATTTGACAACTAATGAACTTAACCTATCTTTGCCTAGTGTGTTTGTTGATCTTTTTAAAGAATTTGAATATGTGTTTCTCGAGGAGATGCCTAGTGGTTTACCACCAATTAGAGGCATAAAACACCAAATTGACTTCATTCTTGGAGCTGCCATACCCAATCGACTAGCATATAGAACAAATCCAAGTGAGAAGAAGGAGATCCAAAATCAAGTAGAGGAGTTTCTAGCTAAAGGATATGTAAGGGAAATTCTTAGTCCTTGTTCGGTTCCTGTTATTCTTGTACCAAAGAAGGATGGAACATGGAGGATGTGTGTGGACTATAGAGCCATCAATAAAATCACTATAAAGTATCATCATTCTATTCCTAGATTAAATGATATGCTTGATGAGTTATATGGTTCTTATTTCTTTACTAAAATAGATTTGAAATCTGGTTATTATCAAATTTGAATGAATGTTGGTGATGAATGGAAAATGGCCTTTAAGACTAAGTATGGGTTGTATGAGTGGCTTGTCATGCCATTTGGTCTTACTAATGCACCTAGCACATTTATGGGATTAATGAACCATGTGTTACGTGAGTCCTTAGGTAAATTTGTTGTTGTTTATTTTGATGATATTCTGATTTACTCTAAGTGTTTGGATGATCACCTTATGCATGTGCGACTTGTTCTAGAAATACTTAGGCGAGAAAAGTTGTATGCTAACCTTAAGAAGTGTATTTTTAGCATGGATAGGGTTAATTTTCTTGGTTTTGTAGTTTCTAGTCAAGGAATTGAGGTTGATGAGGAAAATTTTAGAGCCATTAAGGAGTGGCCAAAACCTAAAAATGCTAGTGAGGTGAGGAGTTTTCATGGGCTTGCTAGTTTCTATAGGAGATTCATTAAAGATTTCAACACTATAGCTGCACCTTTGAATGAATTAGTTAAGAAAAATGTTGGATTTGTTTAGGTTGATGCATAAGAACATGCATTTAATGAACTTAAGGATAAATCGTGTAATTCACCTTTGCTTGCTTTACCTAACTTTGATAAAACTTTTGAGATTGAATGTGATGCTATTGGTATAAGGATTGGAGCTGTTTTGATGCAGGATCAAAGACCGCTAATGTATTTGGTAGTGATGTGCACTAGGTCAATCATTTGTGATTATATATTGACTTTCTTATTTTATTAATAAAGAGATATTTCATTATCATTTGATTTTATGATAATTATATGAATAGTTAATTCTTAGTAAGGCCATCAAGTATGTGACTTGATAGTAAAACCCTTAGATTAAAATAAGAGTTCTATTCTAATTATCCCTAGCCATTTATTCATTATATAAATATTAAAGTATTAAGGCTAGGATAATGTTGACTGATGGTTATGTTTTACTAATCATGAATATGAGATATTAAGTCAACTCATAGGTACATGATGAGAGATCATGTATTGGATTGACCCACTATGAGAATACTACATAGATTATTATCATAAGTATTTCTCATCACAGTAATTTTATTTTAGTCCTTTAACCTTGAAATCATCATGGATTTCTATATAGCTATTTTATGTTTTGACACATTCTAACATTGTCTTTAACCAGACGATTAAATAGGATGTTGTTGGATATGAAATTAGTTATGTGAGGAATGTGAGTGATTCAAAAGGAATTTATCCCTCATTAATATGATAAAGATATCTATGGGCCCCTTAATGAGATAGACTGAAGGAAAATGCATGGCCATGTTGAAATGAATTGATAAAGAGTTATCATTTTCAGTCTACTTGGAATCAAGTCATAATATTGAACTATATAAGGATGACATTCTATGCCTTATGTTCAATTAAGATATCATGTGATAAAGGGACGATAAAATTCTCTATAATTAGGTTATGTCGGATTATTGACTTCACATGACTTGGGTAGTCATAATGTCTTACTAGAGGCCACTTATGATTTGTAGGCCTAAATAGAGATTTAGGCCCACTGCCAATGTTATGTGAACCAATAGGGTCACACACTTAGAACAAGCCTAAAATGATTACGGGTTTAATAAGCCCAAAATAAACTCTATGGAAATAAATAATTAAAGTGTTTTATTTATTTATTTATTTGTTTATTTATTTAAAATAAATGCTATTTTAAATAAATAAATAAGATATTATTTTTTATTTGTTTTTAAAACAAAATCAAAATATAATAAATGAGAAATTACCAAAAGGTCATTGGTAGGTGAAACCTTAATTTGGAGTCTATAAATATGTTATATTCTCTAAGGTTTAACTCACTTGTTATTCCTGCCTCCAAATTCGTTTTCTCTCTTCTTAGAAAACAAACACAAATTTTTTCTTTTGTTCCTGATTTGTGAGACAATCAAGAAAGTTGCTAGAACACACTCCAATTCATTTTTGTGAAGGGCTGTTCATATGGATACCTATAGAGAATGCATCTTTTTAGAGATGTATAGATCTGAACAACCAAAGCAAAAAGCTCAAGGTAAGGTGTCACTGGTGTGAACCTCCTCTCATCCTTCTAGAAAATCTTGCCTCTTCAGTGTTTTGGTGAGATTCTTAAAACCTTAGATTTAATCAAGTAGTCGAATTACATGGATCTAGGTTTGGGAACATGATAAATTTTTTATTTTTTGCTGCGTTTGTATCACGAAACCTAACAGTAATTTAGTGAAAAGTTAAGTGGGGCAACCTTGAAATATCCAACATATGACAAGGAATTATATGCATTGGTTTGAGCTTTGCAAATATGGTAGCATTATTTGTGGCCTAAGGAGTTTGTGATACACACTGAACATGAAAGTTTAAAGCATTTGAAGGGTCAAGATAAGCTGAACCATAGACATGCCAAATGGGTGGAGTTTATAGAAACATTCCCATATGTGATTAAGTATAAGCAAGGTAAAGAGAATGTGCTTACTAAAGCATTGTCTAGAAGGTACACCTTACTTAACTCACTTACTGCTAAATTATTAGGTTTTGAGTTTATAAAGGGGTTGTATCCACATGATGATGATTTTGGTGATATATATGCATCTTGTGATGTTGGGGCTATTTCGGATGATTTTTACTTTTTTGATGGTTTCTTGTTTAAAAGGAATATATTGTGCATTCCTATGTGTTCTATAAGGGAATTATTAATTAAGGAGACATATGGAGGAGGCTTAATAGGGCATTTTAGGGTAAATAAGACCTATGATATGCTATTAGAACATTTCTTTTGGCTTGTTATGAAACATAATGTGCATAAAGTTTGTGAGCATTGCATTACATGTAGAGAGGCTAAGTCTAGGTTGAAACCGCATGGGTTATACACACCATTACCCATTTCTTAGTGAACCTTGGACTTATTTGTCTATGGATTTTGTGGTTGGATTGCCTAGAACTAGGAAAGGTCGTGATAGTATCTTTGTTGTGGTTGATAGATTTAGTAAAATGGCTCATTTTATACCATGCATAAAACTTATGATGCTAAGTTGATTGTTGATTTGTTTTTCAAAGAAGTTATGCGTTTACATGGCATACCTAGGAGCATTGTTAGTGATAGGGATGTTAAGTTTTTTAGTCATTTTTGGCATGTGTTATGGGGAAAGTTAGGAACTAAGCTATTGTTTCCAACTACTTGTCAAACAGATGGGTAAACTAAAGTAGTTAATAGGACTTTGATTACTTTGCTTAGGGCAATCATAGAAAAGAACATTAGGATGTGGGAGGATTTTTTACCATTTGTGGAGTTTGCTTACAATAGGGCTGTTCATAGCACTACTAATTGCTCTTCATTTGAGATTATTTATGGATTTAATCCACTTACTCCTATTGATTTATTACCAATGCCACCTAACAATTTTATAAGTGTTGAAGCTAATTCTAAGGCAGATTTGGTGAAGAAGTTACATAAGCAAGTTAAGGAGAGGATTAAGAAGCAAAATGCTAAAGTATCGTCATGTGTGAATAAGGGAAGGAAGCTAATGATTTTTTAGCCTGGAGATTGGGTTTGGGTGCATTTTCATAAAGAAAGGTTTTCACTTCAAAGGAAGTCTAAGCTAAACCTAAGAGGAGATGGTCCTTTTCAAATACTTGAAAGGAATAATGACAATGCATACAAAGTGGACCTACCCAGTGAGTATAATGTCAGTGCTTCATTCAATGTGATTGATTTGAGTCCTTTTGATATAGGTGATGCTTTAGATTCAAGCATAAATTTTTTAAGGAAAGGGGAAATGTTATAGAGCAGCCAACACACCAAGTTCAAAGATTTCAACATGATGAAGATGAGCATGGTGAAGAAGGCAAGGATCAAGTTCAAGAGGTTTTGAGTCCAATTAGAATGCCTTAAGGACCTATAACAAGGTCTCGATCTAAGAAGCTTCAAAAAGCCTTAATCCATCATCTACAAGGCTTAGTGAACTTAACTAATGAAAGTTTACAAGGACACCAAAGCTTTGTGTCAAGTACAATTGAAGTTCAATACAACTTAATTCAAGTCCAAGTTACTAATGGGTTTAATTAAGTATATAATGGGCCACATTTGTTATGGGCTGGTCGAATATGCATAGGAGAGTTATTTAAGCACTGTTATTTGGGTTTAATTATGTTAAATAAGGGCTGGATGAATTTTTTATTTTAAAAGCCCATTAGTTTTAATTAGTTTAATTATTTTAAAATAGTAAGTATGTCAGAATTCCTATTTGAGGTCTGATTAGATTTATTTCCTATTTTTGTGATTAGGGTTATTATTTTTCCTTAGTCACTAAGGAAAACCTTATAAAGGCTACATATATATGCCTTAGATGAATTATTATGATTCAGAATTGAAGTTTTAAAACCTAAAGGCCATTTGCTTTTATCTTTGTGTTCTTGTGTAGAATACATGCTTTAAGGAACATTCAAGTAGATTGATAATCTTCTTATGGAGTGTTTTGAAATTGGAATTTAGAAATGAGTTTTCTTTATTCTAATTCTTTGATTATTTAAGGAATATGATTTTTAACCATTCTTATGGGTTGTTGCTGAATTGACTATTAGGGTTTTCAAGTTAATGTTTCATGGGTTCGAATACATAAAGGGGTTCTCAACCATATCAACATGGCCAAAGAGAATCCTCTCTAAATTTATTTATCATTTATGATTGAATACCCTCTAGGTTACATAAACTAAGGCCTTTATATAGGATTAAAGAAACCCTAAAAAAACCTAATTAATATCCTAACTAAACAAGAAAATGAAATCCTTCTTAAATAAGAAAATATAATCCTAATTAAATTTGGATTTACTTATGCAGCACATTGTAGCATACTTTTCAACATGATGATGGCTGAATTGACTAAGCCAAAACATAAAAGTTTTAGCCCTTGTTGTTATCTTTTAGCAGCATCTTGAATTAATTCATTTGGATTTATATTGAGTGAGATACGACTCATTTATTGATGTATATTCAGTCTGCTTAGTTTTGTTCATGATATGATAATATTTCATAATTTTAGCTAAGGTATAAGGCCGAATTAACTTAAAATATCTTCACTAAAGTATATCTCTTTCTTATCTTTCAAAAGCCTCTTGAATCATCTCAATCTGAGATTTTTAGAGTGAGTTATAGCCAAAATATTAAAGTATGCTACACAAAATATGAATTTATGTGAATTACTCTTTTCTTGAATGAACGTTGTCTTATTAGTATGAACAAGTCTTGAAATCTTCCTCTTTGAAACTAGAATCACATCATTCTCCCTTTCTTCAAAAAGATTTTTTCTCAAATCTTTGTCTTCCATGCAATTGAATTTTTTTATTTTTTATTTTAATTTAAGAAAGACTCAAGAACACAACACAAGAAAAGAAAAAAAAATAAAGAAAATTTAAATAGACTCAACAAAAAATTCAAGAGATATATATATATATTTAACTCATAATAAAAAATAAATTCAAAATCCTAAAAATTGAAAAAAAAAATGAAAGGTAGAAGATTAGTAACCTTAAACCCTTTTTGTATCAACCAACTAAAACCTTACATATATCAAACTTCATACCCTTCATTACAAATTGATCAAATCAAACTTAAGATATAAAATCTAATTAATATGACCAACTAAAACCTTAGGTATATCAAACTTAAGAACTTTTGTTACAAATCATTCAATTAAATCAATCTAATACCAACTAAATCAAAAATCATAAAAAAAAACATATTTACTTTTTTGACACAAATAGAAAACTTTTAAAATCACAATAATTAAAAGTAAATTAAGGATACATAGAATTGAATTAAACAAAACCTTATTTAAGCCAAGCTCTTATACCAAATGGTGCGAACCCACTAGACAACCTACTCTAGGAACCCATTCAACATGAACCCAAACCCACTCTCTCAAGGAAAGTTCAAATCAAGTTCCAAATTAGACATAGAGAACCTTCACCTCATGTTTAGTTAGTCCAAGCAACCAAAGCTATATCAAAACTTTAACCTTTTGAATAATAACAAATAAGCAACAAAGCTTATTAAAAAAGATGCCACAATCTACTGTCTGAAAGATAGATTGATAAGTCACAAAGGTTGTCACATGGTTAACTACCAAGTAACCAAAGAGAATCCTCCCTAAATTTTATTAATCATCTATGATTGCATACCCTCTAAGTTATATAAAATAAGGCCTTTATATAGGCTTAAAGAAACCCTAAAAAAAACCTAATTAATATCCTAACTAAACAAGAAAAAAAAATCCTTCTAAAATAAGAAAATATAATTCTACTTAAATAAGAAAATATAATCCTAGTTAAATTTGGATTTACTTATGCAGCACATTGTAGCACAATTTTCAATATGATGATGACTGAATTGACTAAGCCCAAAACATAAAAGTTGTAGCCCTTGTTGTTATCTTTTAGCAGCATCTTGAATTACTTCATTTGGATATATATTGATTGAGAAACGGCTCATGTACTGACGTATATTCAGTCTGCCCAGTTTTGTTCACGATCTGATAGTCTTTCATAATTTTATCTCAAGTGTAAGGCCGAATTAACTCTAGATATCTTCACCAAAGTTTTAGATCTTTTTCTTAGCTTTTAACAGCCTCTTGAATCATCTTAATCCGAGTTTTTTATAGTGATTTATGGCCAAAATACTAAAGTATGCTACACAAAATACGAATTTATGCGAATTGCTCTTTTCTTAAATGAACATTGCCTTATTAGCATGAAAAAATCTTGAAATCTTCCTCTTTGGAACTAGGATCATATCAACATTGCCATGCACTAGGTTAGTGATCATACATTTAGCGTGTGACCATGCACCCCCCCCTCCCCACGTGTAGCTATGCACACTTCTCCCCTCTATGCACTCCTGTGTGGTTTTATACACACTTCGAGACTTTACACACTCATTTCTCTAGTCCTAAACCTCCATTTGAACATAATAAATGCATCAAACTCACATAAAAGTACATTGATGAGGACTACATCTATCTAAAGACATCACGTGTGACCTCACCACTTTAAAAAACTTAGCACCTCCCAAAAGAAGAAAAATAGGGAAGAATCATTGAAAGGATACCCTGCTCGAAATAATCAAAATAACATCTGTAACACAATAAGTAATGACATCATCATTACTACATCATCATTGCATCATCACTTTATCATCATTGCATCATCACTAGGTCATCACCACATCATCACTAACTAAGACTAAAAGAAAAGGACACATTACATCAATGACAATGATCATAACAATCTATTCGCTGACATCGGAAGAGGTTATAGTGGCATGATTCTATTTGCCTGACACCTGAAGAAGTTATAGTGGCATGGTTCTGTTCACCTAACACCTAAAGAGGTTATAGTGGCATGATTCTATTTGCCTAACATTGGAGGAGGTAGTGGCATTATTCTATTTTCCTGACATCGAAAGAGGTTATAATGGCATGATGCTATTCACTTGACACCAAAAAAGGTTATAGTGGCATGATTCTATTCGCCTGACACCCGAAGAGGTTATAGTGGCATAATTCTATTTGCCTGACCCCTTAAGAGGTTATAGTGGCATGATTTTATTTAATTGACACCTGAAGAGGTTATAGTGGCATGATTCTATTCGCCTAACACCTAAAGAGGTTGTAGTGGCATAATTCTATTTGCTTGACACCTGAAGAGGTTATAGAGGCATGATTCTATTAACTTAACACCTGAAGAAGTTATAGTGGCATGATTATGCTCATCTGACACCTAAAGAGGTTATAATGGCATGATTTTATTCGCCTAACAGTTAAGGAGGTTATAATGGCATGATTCTATTCACCTAACACCCGAAGAGGTTATAGTGGCATGATTTTGTTTACCTAACAACCAAAGAGGTTATAGTGTCATGATTCTATTTGCCTGACACCCAAAGAGGTTATAGTGGCATGATTCTATTTGCCTGACACCCGAAGAGGTTATGGTGGTATGATTTTGTTCGCTTGACACCCGAAGAGGTTATAGTGGCGTGATTTTGTTTGCCTAACACCCGAAGAGGTTATAGTGTCATAATTTTATTTTCTTGACACCTGAAAAGGTTATAGTGGCAAGTACTTATCTTTTTTGCCAGCCACCCAAAGAGGTTATAGCGACAACATCTGTCTATTCGCTTAACACCTAAAAAGGTTATAGTGGCAGTATCCCAACAATTGAATTATAATGACATAACACTTAGGTAAGTACCTTTCTCTTCAAAGAATGATTTTTTGCATCTTTGTATGTGTATTGACACTAGCGCTAGGTGGTTATGAAACATATGTGAAGCAGAGGGCAACTGGCATACCTCAACTTTGACTATCCCTAAAAAGGTCCAATGATAAAACAAACCTTCGAAATGACTAAAGTTTGCTCATTCGTAACACCTCTAAAGTGTGAAAACTTAGAAAATCTAACTAACCCCACCAATTTGCAAAATTGATCACCGAGCCATTAAGTTATGCTCCTACCTTACGAAATATAAATTATTGAAATAAAAAGAAGGTTATTCAGAGAATTTCCTTCTCAAAACATTGATATTGTTAGACCGATGTTCATTTCATTAGACTAGGACCCAACTTTATGAAAAAATGAAAATCGATTCTGACAAAATGGACTTCGGAAACACATCTAGAAGTGGTCCCAAAATAGTCCAACATAACCCAAGAATTAGCGCATGTCACTTAGAGTTATGCATAAAGCCATAAACACCCTTAGGTGTCACGTGCTAAAATAAAAGCCAAACTAGACAAAATAGACTTGGGAAACACATCCAGAAGGCTCCAAAACTTCTGGAAGTGGCCCCAGAATAGTCCAAAACAACTTAAGGATTATCACGTATTGCATAAAAGTGCATGCAAACACCACTAGGTGTCACACACTAAAATTGAGGTCAAACTTGATAAAATGAACTTGAAAACACGTCTAGAAGGCCCAAAAACCCTAAGGACCAACCTTAGAAAAGCCCCCATAAGCCTTGAATGGGGTGTGTAAAGTGCGAACTTGAACATAACTGCCCACGAGCACGCCTGGCCATGCGCTAGTGCATGACTACCTACTAAGGGCGCAGTCACATGCACTTCGCGTGGCCATGTTCTCTGTCTTAGGGATGTTCGCGTGACCACATATATACCCCCCTATTCGACACATTTTTCACCATAAATAGACACCTCCACACCCAATTTTGAGGGGGGAACAAGTGGAAGCACACACACTCAAAAATCTATCCAATCGAAGGTGTTAGAAACCCTTTTCCAAATAGTTTTTGCTCTCCCACTATCTTTTTCTTTAGAGATTATACCTCTTTTCCATCAAACCAAGCCTCATCCTTCTGAAAGCATTCTTCAAAGGTATACAAACTAACATCATTCTGTTGTCAATTTGAACCTCCCGATGAGGAAAGCTTGATAATCCCTCAAAGTTAAAGCTTCAAAACCCATGCAAGTTTAGTCAAGTTTGAGGACCACACAATCATTTTAGCACATTTATTTTATCACACTATATTTTATTTTATCATCGCTAGCATTTAGGAATATTGTTGTGCTTGTGTGATAAGACTGGCAGTTTTGTGTGCTATATGAATAATCTATGCTTTATTATGCTCATTTCATATCATCATTCTGCACCTCTAGTTATGAAACATGAAATCACATCGTAAATATCAATAATGTGAAAGTTCATATCCCATAATAGAGTCATCATGTTTCCGGTCTAGTGATGACATCATGCATGCCCTATATTATCATTATATATCATCATAGCATAAATAATCACTGTGAACATGCATGGTCATCTACATTTTACTTACTTTTTCAAGTGATTGAGTGTCCATTGCTTGTCCTATTGTTCATGTGATTGAGCAAGTTATGTGAATGGTCGTATTTACCTTACTGATTCATCATATTTAAAATTAGATTTTCTTCTCCATAATCTTTTTTCCATTTATATGTATTTTATTAGGAAAGCGATGTAATAATAATATCCTTCAACTTTATTATCTTCCACTATTTGATGAATTGTGTGAATGCTATACAAATTGTCATTACTAAAACTAGAGTGTTACTGTAGTTATACATCGAACATCATATAATGAGAAATAGTCAAAAAGCATATGCAATCCCCTGAATCCGAAAATCTCTATCAGGGGCTATACTTGTTGAGTGACCCAATGTTATCCCTTTTCTTTTCCTAATTTTCTAAAAATCGAGTGGCTACTCTATAAAATCAAAAAAGCGTATTGTTCCTCCAGAGACCAACCATTTGTCCTTATTCAATAAAGTTGCCATGTCCCTAAGAAATAAAAGACCCTTACATAACCAATTCATCTCAAAACCAAAAACAAGAGATGAAAAAAAAAGGTTGCTCACACAAATACAATGGCTACATTCTTACTCCTTACAAGCTAGGACTTTCTCCTTATGACCATCAATAGCGTTCTGACAGTAATAAGTGAAGTTTAAACAAACCACACAATTATTAGCTTTAATAGCCATAATTTGAGTTATTCATCTACATAAAAAAAAAAACTCTTGAAGCTTAATTGAAGGGTTAAGAAATTTGTTTATTTATTATACTCTCTTAACCATTCAATTAAGCTCTCAAAACTCTCTTCAAATCATTCTATATTTGTTTAACTCTTGTGAGAGTTGGTGAGTGATAGAATAGATATTCTTGTTCTTATATTTTCTAGGATTAAGAAAATGGGAAGTGAAATTCTATTCTAAAGGAATTGGTTTAAGTGTTTAGCCATTAAAACACTTGGAAATTTAGTTTTTGAGTGAGCCTTGAAAACTCAAGTTGTTTGGTTTTTGAGTAAGCCTTGAAAATTCAAGTTGTAAGGTTGAAAGAGTGAGCCTCAAACTCTTGTGTAATCTCAATCTTGTGAATAAGATTGTGGGAATTGAAAATCCTAACTTAGAGATAAGTTAGGTGGAGACGTAGGATTGTTGATAATCCAAATTCCTTAAATCATCATGTTTATTGTTCTTTCTCTCTATTCTCTTTTAATCTTTGTTTTTCATTAAATTTGTTTTTAATTTCCATAAAGCCATCATTTTCCTTATTCACCCACCCCCTCTAAGGCACTTTCACATCTTTTTTTTTCTTGTAAAATATGACAAAAAATTTAATGAGTGTAAAAAATTAATAAATGTTAAATTTAGTTTATAGGAATCTAAAAGTAATTTTTAAAAATACAATTAGATCTTTCAAATAAAATTAGCATAATTCATAAAGTTGATGGATCTAATTACTTTTAAATTAGAATTCACTTGATAATTGGTTTAAAGTTCATGATCAAATTGATAGTTTTTCCTATAAAAAATGATTTTAAAGTTTTTCAAAAAGTCACATAGACTTTTAATATTTTTTTTAAGACCAATGTGACCCTTATCTTTTCATAATATATTTTTAGGCCCTTCATCAAACCTTGCTTAACAGTCCCTTTTTTTTTTCTTTTTTGGAATAAGGTAAATTTGGCTCATAATCTTTTTACCACTAAACTTTCCAATAATGGTCAACTTATCCTTAAATATTATAATCAACTCCTTAACTTTCGATAGATAAATAAAACTCCTCTAACAAGTACTTTCTCAATTTTTAAATAGTTAACAAATAAATCCTTATTTTAGTAAAAATATTTTCAATTGAAAACTTTTAATTTTAGAATTATATTTAATCAACTTATAACTTGTAAAATGTAAAAATCCAATAGTATATTATATTAAAACATTTGTTACCTATTTAGAACATTATGGTGATACTTGTAATTTGTTAGGGGACTTTTATTTATCTGTAAAGAAATAAGGAGCTGATTGTAATATTTAGAGGCAACTTGACCTTTATTGAAAAGTTTAATGGCTAAATTGACCCTAAAAATCTAAAATGGTTAAATTGACCCTAGGTGAAAGGTTTAAGGGGAAAATTGACCCATATTCCCTTTCTTTTTCCCGTTTATTAGCTCCGATGAGTGGATTTCACAGAAAGTATAAAAAAAAAGAGAAAAATTTACTTTTTTTTTATTCCTTTAACTCGTCGTCCTTATTTTAACTTTTCTTTTCGATTTATTCTAATGTCATCTTCATTAACATCATATCATTACAGAAGAAGATCAACTCAATATTATTGCAAATGATCTGAAGGGTATTGTGATTATTTTAGTTAAGGCCATAAATGACTTAAAGCACCTGCAAAGACATAATCGACACATGAAAATTCTAGCAGGAAGTTCTTTAATTGTCGGTTTTATATAGCATAATTGTTGAATAAAAAATAGTCCTCTTAATCATTTTTTAATTGATTTTATTGAACTAAAAAATATGTGTTAATATGTAGATGGATTCACAAAAGGATATGATTTGGGATTTTTAATGGCTAAATGATCGTATTAGTGAAAGGCCTAAAGATGAGTTAAATGAACTAAAGAAGAACAAACTATTAATGTAAAAAAATGGAGTTAAAAAAATTTTTCAAAGGGTAAATTTGATTTTAATGTTGCTGATATATGGCTAGAGGGATAAGGAACTTGAAGGAAGCTTAAGTGATAGAAGTTCATGAAATAGAGACGATTAGACAAAAGACAAGTTTCTTATGTTATTGTCATTCTTCACGGTTGATAATATTGCTTATTCTTGCATTTTAACTATGTTAGAGATTACTTTGTTGTATTAAGAATATAATTAGTCTTTGTAATGACTATTTTATGTTATTTTATTGGTGTTTCTTATTTTGTTAATTGAAACTAGTAGAAAAATTTATATCTTTAAATTTTTATTTTATGTTTTAAAATTTTGGCCTATAGCATCATGTGCCCAAAAATTCAATTAAATTGCATGTGCAAAAATTAATCGTGTTATATGTACAAGAAAACATATAACATGACTTTAGTTTGATATAACTGAAAGTCAACAATATGGCATAAAATAAATTGTTCAATAATTGTGTCTTCATCAAAGTTCAACTTTAAAATTCATGCCAAATTTGACTCTTAGATTGGAATTCTAGTTCCTATGGAATTTATAACTTTCAATATTTAATACAAAAAAAATCACAAAAGTATTCAAACTTTAGCTTGCCCGTGTTCCTTTACTAGCCAATAACTACCTTGATTTACTATTATAACTAGTTAATGGTTATGCTAGGACCTACTTTCCATTGTAAACCTAGAGGCTAGAATGGCAATTTAGTTGCACATGTCACTTGGTTGTCATTTGCAACAAATTTAATAGTTCTTCCATGTTTTAATTTACTGGTGATACCTTATATTTAACTAAGGTTTTTATTTTCCTATACAGGGATTATTTGCAGATGAAGGAAGTCTAAACCAAATAGGAGACATATTCCTCTTTAAGGAGACTTTCGGACAAAAAGAAACACTCTCCAAATAGGCACAGGACTTTCATCAAAGAGGAATCCTATTTCTCTTAGGTTTGAACATCACTATCCCTATAAATAAGACCTCATATCCCTCATTTTTATTCATTCTATTCTCTTATACTCTTTACTCTCTTTATCACTTTAAATTCTCTGACCTAGTCATCAGAGGGTTTGTTGGGATCCTCTCCACCTCTCACCTTGCCCTTTTTTTATCCCTTGCAGGGCTATAGTTCAGGAGTTCCAGAAATAGTTATCAAGTGACATTGTCTATGGGAATCTCTTGAATTAAAAGCCATTAAGCATCTACCGAATGAGATATTAGCATCATGACTTCCAGTCTACCACCAATCTCAACTCCAGACATGCATATCAACCCATCGACTCCCATTCCTCCAATCAACCCATCAACACCCATTCAAACAATAAATCCGTCAGCCCCCTTTTAGCTTGTTGGACCCTCATCTCAGGCCCTACTCGAAGCATACACTCCACCTAGTAATACTCAAGGGTGGCCAACTTTAGGCACCAACTTCCCTTATTATGCTCCTCTGTAGCATAACAACAAACTCATACCCTCCATACCTTTCTTGAGCCTACCAGAAACTCCTGCCATAAACACACCAAACCTGAATACGATAACCCAAACACTCAACCTACCCCCAATGAGCAAAGAAGTAATTATTCAAAACATCCAAACCTAGATAAACTTGATGCAATAATAGCTAAATGCCTTGATTTAATCTTAGAACAACTGACCCAGAAAATAATGTAGCACTACCAACAACAGCTTTAAATGCGTTTGGTGGAAACAAAGAGAGTCATAAAGCTTCAAAAGGAGAATTTAGCTCAATAATCCCAGCCCTAGATGATTCAAAAATAGCTCAAAAAGTTAAAGAAGTCATGCATAAAGCTCGTACTAGGTTGAGGAAGGAAGATAAATGAATTATAGAAGGAAAGACACCCTTTGTAAGTAGAATAATCCAAATGGAGATCCCAACCAAATTCAAAATGCCTTAGTTAGATCAATTTTACATAATCGGAGATCTAATCAACCATATATCCTCATTCAAAACTAGGATGTTACTTCAGAATGTAAATGACAGAATCATGTGCAGGGCTTTCCTAATGCACTCGCCAATAATGCTCAGAAGTGGTTCCACTGGCTTCCTGAGAATTTTATCTCCTCCCTTGAAGAGTTAGCCAAGAAATTCCAAACTCAGTTCATCACTAATGTCCCTCCTGCCAAAAATGTCAATGATTTGTGGATGTACAGATAGGAGGCCATAAAATCATTAAGAAACTATTTGGATTGATTTAATAAAGTAGCTATGTAGATAAAAAATTTGATCGACAAAGTAGCCATAAAGGATTTGAAGAATGGGACCCAACTGGGGAAGGTCAAAGACAAGATAATGATAAAAGAGCCTAACACCTTCACTAAGGTAATGGCTTTGGCAATAAAAATGATAAAGATGGATGAAGATAGGAGGATACGCTGAGACAATGAGAAAGCACCTATAAAAAAAGATGAAAGGTCAAGACTAAGAAGGCCTAATTTTTAGCAAAAAAACTTCAAAAACCCAGTAAAAGGGTTCAGAAAGGAGGTAGAGAATTATACACCACTAAACACTTCTAGATCCAAAATCCTAATGTGGATCAAGAAAAATGGCTTAGGTATAACCCTAGCTCGAAGGTAAAGTCCAATCAGGAGAGTTGTGCAAGATAGGAGGTACTACTGTCAATACCATCAGGATTATGGACACAAAACTAAGGCATGCCGAGAATTGAAGAATGCCATAGAAAGATTAATACAAAATGGAAAATCAACAACTTCACTAACATAACTAGAAGGAACAAAGATCTAAATGATTAAGATAAGGATAAGTCAGAGCCAAAGAAAGCTCAAAGTGAAGTGGTTAAAGTTATCAACATAATTATCAGGGGAGAGGTGACTGAGAGAAGGCCTAAAAGATCTCAAAAGGAAGAAGGGTCCACCTTTAAAAAGAAGCAGATTATCACATTTGGTTTGGATAATAAGAAACATGTCCAGCATCCTCATAATCATGCCTTAGTGGTGAGTGCTTTCATCAACAATTACTTGGTAAAAAGATTACTGATCGATGATGGAAGTGTTGTCAATGCACTCTCTTGGAATGCTTATAAAGAAATGGGAGGTTCTATCATTGATTTGAAAGCTATTCAGAACCACTAAACCAATGGGATTGGTATAGCTGAGTTTAGAAGTTGGTGTCCAAGATACTGGAAATGTGAAAGATGTCCAAGCCTAGTTTAATATGGTAGATCTTCCTCTCATATAAAATGGCATCATAGGCCAACCAATTCTCTAGAAGATTGATGCAGTCACAAGTATCAGAGGTCTGACCATAAAGATCCCTTTTGAAGGCTAAGTCCTAACAATTCATGGGGATCAGCATAGGGTCAGGCAATGCTACCAGATGGCAGTCAAGCCCTAGATGGAAGCATTCCCTCTATTATAATTAGAAATAAAGAAATAAGGAGCCAATCCTAAACCAGTCGACTAGGTCTAGACTTTACAAATTATTAAGGGAAAGATAGTAAGAGTTGGCAATGAGCTCAATAATGAAGTTAAACGTAGAATAAGCAAAGTCCTCATTAAACATTTAGGTAGCTTTACTTCTAAAGCATCGAAGATAATTGGAGTAGATTCTTGGATTGCCTTGCATAGTTTGAACATCAAGCTAGGAGTCAAGCCAGTCGTTTAGAAAAAAAAGAAACTTTGCATATGAGAGATAGAAGGTGATGGCCAAGGAAATAAAAAAATTGCTGGAAGCTAGATTCATTAGAGAGATTACACACCCAGAATGGGTAGCTAATGTGGTACTAGTAAAAAAGTTTAATGGAAAATACAAAATGTGTGGATTACACTATTCTTAATAAGGCGTGCCCTAAAGATAGTTATCCATTACTGATAATAGATCAACTGGTAGATTTAACTATCTGTCACAGCTTGTATAGCTTTGTGGATGCCACTCAGGGATACCATTAGATACAAATGAAGAAAGAAGATCAAGAAAAGATGTCATTTATCACTCACAGAGATTTTTATTGCTATAAAGTTATGCCCTTTGGACTAAAGAATGCAAGAGCAACATACCAAAGGCTCATGAATCATGTGTTCCAATATCAAATTAGGAAAAACACAGAGGCATACGTGGATGACATTATCATTAAGAGCCAATAAACAAGTAACACTCTGATGACCTTGATCAAACCCTTCGAATATTATACCAATACCATATCAAGCTTAACCCAAAGAAATGTGTTTTAGGGTGAAGGCAGGAAAATTCCTTGGATTCATGATATCCTACAGAGGAATTAAAGCTAATCTAAAAAAGATGGAGGCCATACTTAAAATGAAAGCTCCAACATCAATAAACAAGCTTAAAAACTAAATGGCAAGATAACAGCCTTAGCGCATTTCATTTCTTGTTTAGCCAAACATAGTTTACCACTATTCTGAGTGTTAAAGAACTCCAAGAAGTTTACATGGAATGAAGAATGTCAGGTAGCTTTTAAAGACATCAAGAAGTTCTTATCCTCAGCACCATTACTCAACAAGCCAATCCCCGGAGAAACACTATACTTATATTTCTCTATCGGTCAAGAGTCTACTGGTTAGGGAAGAAGGAAGTCAGCAAAATCCAGTATGCTACATTAGCAAAATACTCAAAGGTTCAGAAATCTAGTATCCTAAACTAGATAAGTTAGCTATGGCCATCGTACATACATCTTGAAAACTCTAATAATATTTTTAGGCCCAGTTGATCATTGTAAGATCCAGCTTCCCACTAAGGAAAATCTTACAAAGACATGAGACATCTAGCAAGCTAGTTTAATGGTCGATATTGCTCAAAGAAATTGAAATCAATTATGATCCTCAACAATAAATAAAAGCCCAGACCTTGGCGAATTTTGTACAAGAGATGATGATAGAAGATTTTGCTCCTTTTGAATGCCCAAAATGGAAGTTATACATTGATAGAGCCTCATCCATTTGAGGATTTGACATTGGAGTCATTCTCAAAGGGCTATACAAATTCACTATCAGATATGCAATTAAAATAAAGTACAATGCCACCAATAATGCAGCCGAGTATGAAGCATTTGTCACGAGATTAAAGTTATCCATAGAGGGTAGAGTCGAGTGTCTCAATATATACTTTGATTCATAGCTGGTGGTGAACCAAGTCAAATGAACATACCAAATCAAAGATCCAAGCATAGCCAAATATGTTGAGAAAGCCAGACAACTCTTGAAGAAGTTCAAGTAGGATAGGGGATAGTGGGAGATCATCCAAATGGTCGAATAGCCTTTTTTCGCCCTTGAACTTTACCCTTTTTGCCCATTTCACACATCAATTTTTTTTAACTAATAGCACATATGAACTTCTATTTTGGACCGATTTCACCAATGGATGACATTTTTTTATTCTATTTCACACATCATTTGACAGTGTGGACAAGCACATGAGCCCAATGAATGTAAGGTTCGTGGTTGGTGAAAGAAGAGCTGACGTGTTAATATGAGTTGATGTGTCCATGGGTGAAATCGGTCCAAAATAAAAGTTCATATGTTCAATTGGTTAATTTTTGAAGTTGATGCGTGAAATGGACTAAAAAGGTGAAAAGAGGTAGTCGGCCTTTTTTTTAATAGGAACATTATATAATTAGACATTAAAAATTAAAATAAATTATTACTAAATAAATTATAATATCTTTAATAAAATTTATAATTTTATTCTAATAATATATTTTTTAAAATATTTTTACAATAAGAATTTATATATTATATATCTAAAATTAAATTATTAAACATAAACATTACAAGTTAACTCGCAAGTTTATATTCGAACTTGTTTGCGAGCTTCATGGCTCATTTAAATTTTTTTTAGTTTAGTTAATATTCAATAATTTTAGCCAATTTTAATATAAAAATTCTAATAAATTATTTTAATTTAGCCAAGTTAATCAATTTTAATAAAAATATTTATCTAATTAAAATTAAATGAAAATTATTAGCATAACAATAAAAAAAGTTAAATTCATCACTAATATTTTATTAAACTTATAATAGAACATATGTGCAATTGGTTAATTTTAAAAGTTCATGGGTGAAGTGGACCAAAAGTGTAAAGTTCAGGGGTGAAACATTTGACATGGATGTCCACTTGTGCCATGTCATCATGCGTCCTTCACACATGTTTAGTTATGTCTGACTATAGGTGAAGTCAATTCAAAATAGAAGTTCATATGTGCTATTGGTTAAAAAAAAAGCTAATGTGTGAAATGGGTGAAAAGGGTAAAGTTCAAGGGTGAAAAGGGGTATTCGGCCTCATCCAAATCCCCATAAGTGAAAACTCATAAGTTGACTCACTACCCAAATTAGTAGTAGAAGATAGTCAAACATTCAAAAAACTCAAGCTTTTTGAGTAATTGATAAAGCCAAGCATCGAAGAGGCAGAGATCATAGATATACAAGAAGTAGCATAATGGATGAATCTAATAATTCAGTATCTCGAGTAAGGGATACTTGCACTAGATAAGTTAAAAGCTTGGAAGTTGAAAATAAAAGTTACACACTACTACATTCACAACAGGGAACTCTACAAAAGGTCTCTCTCATATCCATGGTCTAAGTGTGTATCACCAGAGGACGAAAATTATGTGCTTAGAGAAATTCATGAAAGAATTTATGGAGCCCATGAATCTCATCATTCATTAATAAGAAAAGCATTACTCTAAGGTCACTATTAGCCGACCATGTCTCGAGATGCTCAGAAATTGGTTTAAGAATGCTACAGATGTTAATAGTTTGCTCAGCTTAGCCATAAGCCTTCTAATACTTAAAATCCAATTAGGAGTCCTTGGCCTTTTGTAGTATGAGGAATGGACATCCTTGGTCCATTTCCTATTTTAACCTCCTAGAAGAAATTCTTAATCTTGGTTATAGATCACTTCACCAAGTGGATAGAAGTCAAAGTTGTACCAACTATCATTGAGGCTCAGATCCAACACTTTTTCTAAAAAGGAATCATCTGTAGATTCGAAATACCAAACACCCTGATAATGGACGATGGGAAGTAGTTCAACAATAAGAAATTTAGAAAGTTCTATTTGGATCTTTAAAAAAATCTCTATTTTACTTCAATAGCTCATCCACAAACAAATGGCTAGACAAAAGTCACAAACATGATCATTATGCAAGGTTTAAATAAGATATTAGACAAAAAGAAGGGGAACTAGGTTGAAGAACTCAACAACATTGTCTAGGCTTATAAAACAACACCTAAAATTTCTATAGGGGAAATGCCTTTTAGACTAACATATGGGATGGATGTAGTAATCCTAGTAGAAATTAGATCAGCCAGCTACCGGGTAATCGAGAATCTAGATCAAGAAGTCAACAACATCAGTGCTCAAATATGTCTAGACCTACTTGAAAAAAGAAGAGAGCATGCATCTATTGCAGTAGAAGCCTTAAAATATAAGGTCATGGAATATCATAACCGACACGTCCGGCCAAAATAGTTTAAGGTTGGAGACTGGGTACTCAGAAGAGCTGACATTGGCAAAGGTAACTCTAGCACAGGCGAGCTAAGACCTAAATAGGAAGGTCCTTAACAAGTCATTTAGAAGATAACTAAAGGAGCATACAAGATCAAGGATGAATAAGGAAAAGAATTACCCTAACACTGAAACTCAGATAGTCTTTGGAAATATTATCAATAAATGTACTCTCATTCTAAGGAATAAATTACTTCATTTATCATCACAATATTGAATTAAAAAAGGGAAAAAATTATCAACTATGTAATTTACAAAGTTAAAGTTTAGTATTGGAAAGCTCAGTCCCTTTAACAAAAGGAAGACTCATATTTAGAGACTCAGACATAGAGGCCAGCTCACATCTAGTAGAGACATAACCAAAAGACTTCTCCCCAGTAGGGCATCAAATCCTTTAGTTGTTTGGAAGATGATTTCTCACTAGTAGACTTTGTTGTTGCTTTGGAATTCTTCGACTGCCTGGAAGAAGCCTTGCTCCGAGCATCTTCTTTAGCAGCAATCCCAATTATATCAGTAGGCATGATTCTCTCTAAGTCTGAAAAGTCCATATTCGAGTGTTAAATAAGAAAGAGCCCTTGACAGTCAAACTTGTAAGCCTTGAGAAGCCCTATGACTATATTCTAGTAACTTTTCTTGTCATCCCTACAGGATTTCTCTACCTCGGTAATTTTTGTTCTCCAATGCCAAAATTTAGGAGTCCTGCTCCTTAATTTTTTAAGTTAGGTTTGATAATGCTCCAGCTCTTCCACCCTCTTTTGGCTCACCTCAACTTTAGATTTGGCTTTAGCATGCCTAGTTTGATAAAGTTCCAATGCCACCTTTGCCTTATCCAGTCTCTTCTCATAGTCAATGGCTATTGTGCCAACCTTGTCTCTTTCAGGTTGTACTGGCTCTTGAGATAGTAGTAATTATCCTTAGCCAGTAATAGGGCTTGAGTTATCTGAAAGAGAAGAAAAAGAATCATCATCAACATTGGTATACATGAACATAAATCAAACGAAGTGGAAAACAAGTTACCTCTAAACAGTTTCCTATCATGGAGTTGTACAACACTTCCTTATCTACATCTGTCTAGTGTTGGACGTTTTCCAAGGGAGCTGTAGAGACTTGACATACTAATCCCTTACCTAAGCATTTAGGATACTCGAGGGTTTCATCTTCTTATAGTTTAAAGAGCAGCAAGCAAAAAGGGTTTGACCTATTTAAAGAGCAATGGAAGGTTCTGGAATGACCATTACTGCCCTCGTGGTCATTTTCATCTCTTTAATAATATCAAGGGCAATTCTAGGCAAAAGAAAAGTTTGCTAATCGAGAAGTTATCATTATGGCAAGTGAAACATCTCATCTTTTGACAAACGAATAGATGTGATGGTTACACATTTCAAAATTCAATGAAAAATCAAAAGATGTGGCAGTTGATAATCCTGTTTACCTCACTGCCAACTCTCCCTTTTATCAACACTCTGGTTGTGATTCTAATGCATCAAGATTCTAAGTCTAGTGATTGAAGCTAGCATCCTCAGGTCACTTCAATAGTATTGAGGTTCAGCACTCAGGTCGTGCTTCTAATACACTGAGATTCTACATCTAATGATTGAAGCTGGTACCTTTAGGTCGTTTCGATAGTACTAAGGTTCGATGCTTGGGCCACAATTCTAATGTACCAAGATTCTAAGTCCAGTGACTGAAGTTGGCACCCTCAAGTCACTTCAATAGTACTGAGGTTCATCATTTGAGCCATGTTTTTAATGTACCGACATTACACGGTACTCAGGCCGCACTTTTAATACACTGGCATCAAAACTCCAATAACGATTGGTTTCATCATATCATTTCTGTACTGGCACAACTGGCACTCAATGATATTCTGATACGGTGATTCCAAGACTCAGAACTAAGCATGATCTCTTCCTTTATGATTGAGGCTTGCCACCTTAGCTCACCCTCTTACAGCAGATGCAATTTACATAAGCAGTTTTTCTTTAGTAAGTGGAGTCTATTCTCAAAAATATTCGTCATCAAACGGGACACATCGAACATATATCTAAACAAACTTTCGGGGGGGGGGGGGGGGGGGGGGGGGGACTCTTGATACCCCATATACATATTCCTATTTAACTAAAGTCTTTATTTTCCTATACAAGGGTTGATGGCAGATGAAGGACACCAAAACCAAATAGGAGAAAGATTCCCCTTTAAGGAGACTCGCCGGACATAAAGAAGTATTCTCCAAATAGGCATAGGACTTTTATTAAAGAGGAATCCTATTCCTCATAAGTTTGAACATCACTATCCCTATAAATAGGACCTCATATCCCTTATTCTCATGCATTCTATTATCTCATACTCTTTACTCTCTTTATCACTCTAAAACTCTCTCTTTACATTCTTTGACTTAGACATGAAAGGGTTTGTAGAGATCCTCCCCACCTCTCACCTTACCCTTCTTTGATCCTTTGTAGAGCTATAGCTCAGGAGTTTCAAAAACTAGTTATCAATTATTATGGAGTTATTATTTTTTCTTTGGCTTTTTTAATGTCACTTCACAAGGGAATAAGAACTTGGTTTGAGGATCTATAAATTCACCCATTTGTTGACTACTACAAATGAAAATCCCCTCAAACACCATACTAAGCTATAATAAAACGCATTTTTACTACGAGAATATAAGAGTAGACTCAAGAGCAACTACAAAAGTAAAATTCCTCATTATAATCACCACATGAAAAAACACATTATATCATCCACAAAGCAACCAAAATCAAAAATTGACTTTATACCATTAGATCCACTCTAAGATTATGAAATAAGCAAATTTCATTTAACTTTAAGAGTGCATTTGGATCGGGTTAAAAAAATGAGATGTAATAATTATAAGTGTAAATATTAAAAGATTAACAGTTACATGTGTAATAATTTTATTGTTAATCTTATTTGGTAAATAAAGAGTAATGAATAAACTATGTAATTGATTTTTTTTTAAATGTTAATATATATATATATATATATATGAAACAATTAAGATAACATAAATAAATAAATTATTAAATTTTGTATAAAAAATAAAATTAATTTTTCAAATATTAAATAATTAAAAATTATTAAAAAAAATTTTACGAAGATAAAATTACATAATATATTTTATACAATTTTTACACAAAAAAAATTAGTACAAATATTATAGAATAGATTTAAAACAGAATAAAATTAAAAATTAAGCAACAATTAAACTAAAAATAATAAAATCACTATAAAAAGTAAATTGATTTATATTTTATTAATGTAAAAAATTAAGAAAATGAGTAATTTATAAATAAAAATAAAATAAAATAAAAGAACAAATTTTTTTTTAATAAATTTTTACCCTACCCCTAACTAGGTTAATAAAAATACACATAAATGAGGTTAATTGTTAAGAGAGGTTAACAGTTAATTTTAATTGTCTAAAATTTACCAAACAAAATTAAAAGAGAATTAATGTATTACATGAATAATATTTACCTTTCTTTAATCTGATCCAAACCAAACACACCTTTATGGTCAATAAAATTGCACATCATTTACACTTACCAATGCGTTCTTTTAAGGAAATTAGCTCGGTTGTGTCCTAACCTTATAATAAATGGCACATGGTTGCTTTACCCATTTTCTTGATAGCTTCGTACTTCTTTATGTGCATCCAAGATCAATAGATGCTCTAATTCTTTTCTTTCATGGTCTACGTGTCATTTAGGCATTCAAGGTCGTCTTATTGCTTCAAAGGTTTTTAATTTTATAAATTTCTTCCTAATGGTTGCATTAAAGTCTCGTATGATGTCTAATAGGTTGTTTTATATATACCATTTTGACATTCTTGACATGGATCAATCTCCACCTAGTATAATGCATAAATGACATGTGCACATAGAATGTGCATTAGCTTTTATAACTTACAAATACTGGTCGTTGCTTATCTTAAGTATACGGATCACTTAAATAATATAATGATTTAAGTATGAATATTATTCCTATAAAAATTAGTTATTAATTATTAATTCATTTATATAATTATTTATCTAAAAAATTAATTAAAATTTAAAGTTGTCAAATTGAATTTAAACTAAATTAAACCAATACAAATTAATTCAAAGAAATAATTAATAATGAATGCATATACTAGAAATTCTCTTTTCACTTTAGAGTTCTTATATTACTAAGTAGCCTTTACTTAACTTAATCTAAATTTTTGCAAATGATACTTACCAATAATGATTTTATAATTCTCTTTCAAATAATTAAAAGATAATTTAATTAATTCAGTTGATAATCTAAACTCATGGACTTTTCCCTCTTTACGCCAAACTAACAAATTTTTAATTAAATTTAAGTAAAAGGTAATTCAAGTAATACTAAGTATTCAAAGGGTCTCTTAACTCAAATGAACTTAATAGACTTTAAATTAGATTCTAAGTTATTAATCTCCTCTACATCTCATAACAACTTATATGAATATTCAAATGAAGCTTTAAACACAAAGTATGCATCACCTCCTCAATTTCAACATGACTTGATCCTAACCATACCTTGAATATTATTAAGCACAAATTTAAAATCCACATGCAAGAAATATGACTTAAATTAAGCAAAAGAAGTAGTTAATACATCTTCAAAACTACTAAGATCTTTCCTAGTACATAATATAAATCTAGCCTAACATAGTTATAAAAACAAGAATACAACTCAAAAAAATTCCAGCAAACATCATAAGAAATAAGATATTAAGAAGTAAGAATTTAGAATCCCCTGATTCCTATCTTGAATAGCTCCTCTGAATGTTGAAGTTCTCCTTGCTTGAATATTTGTGAATATAAATTAAGAATATGATGAATTTTTATGATGCTACGAATGATTATCATGTTTCCACATCTAATGATCCCTTATATATTAATCAAATTGTTCGCCTCCATGGGGTACCAAAAAGTATAGTGCCTGACAAAAAGGCCATTTTCCTTCAGTCTTTTGGAAAGAGTTACATAAGACCTTGGGTATAAGAATTGACTTTAGTATGACATTTCATCCTCAAATGGATGGTCAATCAGAAAGGACCATTTAGACATTACAAGATTTGTTAAGAATGTGTGTGATAGATTTTGGTGGTCAATGGAATTTGCACTTACCTTTGATTGAATTTGCATATAACGATAATTATCAAGTATTGGAATGGCTCCATATGAAGCATTGTTTTGGAAGGAAGTGTAGATCACCTTTATGTTGGGAACTTAGAGAGAGACAAATAACATGCCCAGAATTAGTGCAAGTGACTTCCAAAAAGATTCCTATGATTCAACAGAGATTAAGAATAACTTTTAGCCGATAGAAAAGCTACGCTGATCCTAACAGGAAAGATGTATCATTTTTTATTGGAGACATAGTGTTTCTCAAGGTGTCTCCGATGAAAGGAGTAATGAGATTTGGTAAGAAGGGCATGTTAGCTTCAAGGTATACCGGATCCTTTGAGGTTCATTCAAGAGTTAGTGATATGGCTTATAGACTGGTGTTGTCACCAAAGTTATGGATTCATTTAGTATTCCATGTCTCTATGTTAAAGAAGTATGTCTCTGATCCTTCACATGTTATTCAGCCATAAACAGTAGAGCTTAATGAAGATTTAACATATAAATAGTAGTGGCAATCATATATCGACAAGTTCACCAACTGCGTATAAGAGAAATTCAAATAGTGAAGGTACTATGGAGCAACCATGTTATAGAAGATTGCACTTGGGAGATGGAGGCCAATATGCAGAGCTGATGCCCTTATTTGTTTCAATATTAATGTAAAATTTGGGGATGAATTTTCTTCAGGGGTAAAGAA
This sequence comes from Mallotus nudiflorus, assembly GCA_947683625.1. Taxonomy (NCBI): domain Eukaryota; kingdom Viridiplantae; phylum Streptophyta; class Magnoliopsida; order Malpighiales; family Euphorbiaceae; genus Mallotus; species Mallotus nudiflorus. Next base: position 382,522 of record CANTUR010000625.1, read on the forward strand.
TGTAATAACTTGAATTTGTGTGGTTATTAATAATATTATTTTTTATTATTATTACTATTATTTTTTTTAAAGCAGAAGAAAATCTAAATTAGAAGTGCACCAAAGAATCCCAGCTAGGCTAACACCCTTCTAGCACCAACATCATCTTAAATTATTCAACATTTATTAAAAAAATAATCCAAATGCAAAACAACCATGTGATGGGCAAAAGAATCCGAAAAAGTAAATAACAAAGAGCTATCTAAACCTATAACACTCTTTACCCATAACATCATTACACATGAAAGTATTATAACTAGAAGAGTAAAAGGACCACCATTGAATAGAAGGAAGAGTAATGGCTTTAACCAAAAGATGGTCAGTAACAGAGTTGCCCTCTAGGTAAACATGGCTAACATGGAATTGTCGTTGAAAAAGAATGTGAAGACATTACTACCAATCACTCCAAAGCTGCCAAGGAACATCTAAACTTGTATAATAAAAAAGATAAATAACATAGCTAGAATCACTCAGTATCCAAATAGGAGCAAACTTAAATAAATGAATTTTGTGACTGCAATGATGATAACTAATAATCCTACTTAATAGGCATAGCAGACACCTAACAGAATAGTAAAAGAAGCTAAAGCTATCCTATTATGGTTTCTAAAACCCTGCCATACCTATAAGACTTGGAACTCCTCTAAAAGCACCATCTATATTAATCTTAACCCAATCAAAAGGAGGCTTCACCTAAATAACTGGAATAATAGAAGGAGCATTCTGAAAAATGGAGGTGACTCTTAAACGTCAAAGAATGGAAAGATTAGTTTGCGAATTTTTCATTTTACCAATCTTGAAAATTTTCGTTCATTTAATTGAACAACAAATATGCCGAATCACCATAGAAATCCTTAAAACAAAATTCTAAAAGCCATGCAATTGTGTGCAAACTAGGTGGAGTGAAGGGCAGATAGAAATCCAATATGCCATAAAGGTAAGAGTTGAGAAGAAAAATGCAGCTTCCATGCATTTCGAAAGAGAGCCATAAAACCAAAAGAAAGATTAAGACATTATAATACCCTTTTTTTTTATTTAAATCAAGTAATTTTTGAATTTGTAATGTTAATAAATAATTATACAATTGTTAATTATTTTGCTATCTAATGGAGATATATATATATTTATGTTAATATTATTTTAGGGTTATTAATTTATTAATTTATTATGAGTATTATTTTATTACTATGACATTTATTATTATTATTATTATTAAACAACATTAATTTCATGATTCTTATGTGTGTGTTTAGGGTTTATATCAAGTATAAGCTTATCATAATAGTGTATATATATATGTAAATGTTTATATAAATATATAAATATATACATGAATGTGTATATATATATAGTACATACAAATAGGATTAAATCTATACACACACACACACATATATATATAGGTACCCTGTTTCATCCCTCACTGAAGTCCCTCACCCTCACTGTCTTCTTCCCCGCTCGCCATCCTCACTGACCCTCCTCTCTCTGTGCTGCTACCTCCACCGCCTGGGACTTCATCTCCGCCGTGGACAGGCGCTCACGGGTTGCTGCTGTTGTTGTATATATATATATATATATATATATATATATATATATATATATATTCATCCCTCACTGAAGTCCCTCACCCTCACTGTCTTCTTCCCCGCTCGCCATCCTCACTGACCCTCCTCTCTCTGTGCTGCTACCTCCACCGCCTGGGACTTCATCTCCGCCGTGGACAGGCGCTCACGGGTTGCTGCTGTTGTTGTATATATTTAGAGATGTATTTTTTATATATGTATTAATAGATAATTTTCATTAAGTGATATTAATTGTGAGTCTTGTTTATATATATATATATATATATATATATATATATATATATATATATATATATATATATATATATATATGTTGGGTTGTGAAATTTTATTTTTAAAATCTATATTGTTAGACGAATTTTTTTACTATGGCTAATCATTTTTGTGATGTGTATTTTTGGGAAAATAAATGATTTAATTTCTTGGTGTTTTGTTGAGTTGTGATCTCGGTCGGGGCTAAGTGTAGTTTTGGAAGCCCGACTCGAGTATGAATGTCTGTGAATATTAGAAGTACGTTTTCTATGCAGGTTTGGCTCTACCTTTGGTAGAGAGATGTCCGTTTTACAGAGCAGACTCTGCCGAAATTTCGATAGATTTTCTCATAAAACATAATATTCGTAATAATTTATATCGTTAGTTAGGTTTTATCCTGTCTATCGAGTCTTCTCCAGTCTTCCTCGAGTCAGCCTGGAATTTTATTATTTTGTTGATTTTTGATTTTTATTTCATAGTCATGTTTTAAAATCGATCTGTTAATTTCTTTTCTAGAGCATATCGGAGCAGAAGTCATGAGATCGAGGCAGACGCGTGGTCGTCAGCCTTCTCATTCATCTTGTAAGTCGATGATATGATTTGTGCGTGTGTTTTATTTAAAGATGCATGCGCTCATATTTTTATGTTAATATTATATGATTTCTTTAATTTAATGTTGCTATTTAAGGTTTAAAACGCATTTCATTTATTTAAAAATTATTTTTTTTTAGAAATTTAGGTAGAACAGGCTACCTGGTGGGCTTTACCAGGACCGTGTGCACATGGTAGAGATTGAGAGGTGGATCCGAATTATATATGACTGGTGAATGTTAAACTTGGACGGGTGCCTCGGTGGAAGCCTATGCTCTCGGGGACTGCCAGTGATTGTAAGGTTAATAATGGACTAGGATGGGTGCCTCGGTTGATGCCCTAGCTCTCGAGGATCGCCAGTGCCATATATTTGGATTAAGTGAATGACTGCAACTTAATACCTCGATTGATACCTTTGCTCTCGAGGACCGGCACTCTAGTTGGAACAAGTGGGCCCGATTGGCCATTTAGGATTTTGGGTTTAGGGTTCTACTGAGATTTTTCAAAAGCTATATCTATATATTATAAATTATTTTTACTATAACTATATGGTTTTCAAACCATACAGCTCTTTTATTGACTTACTCAGTGAGGTCTGATTCCCCTTAATTTATTTTTTTCAGGAGCTTGGGAGTTCGACCTCAGACTGCCTCTACGCCGGATTTCTTCATCACCGGCCATTTTATATAGGTCATTGTAAGTTGTACTATTGTAATGTTCTAGGAAGCTGTAGTAGTAACTATACTATGAATTGTATGACTTAATTATATTTATGTATTTCATTTATATGCACCACGTTTATGTATAATGATTTAAGTTTGATTTATATATGTGACACTGGAAATATTTTAATTATGTACTCAGTTATGTTTTAATTTTAGAAAAATCAGTTTGATAATGTGCTCTATTTTAAAATAAAGTTTTAAATTATGAGGTTTTATTTTTCGTTTCTTTTAGGCTTACTACGGGTTTTGGGGGCCTTATGTCTTCCCATTCCCTAGTGCCGGTCACGTGCCCTCGGGTTCGGGTCATGACAGACATACCTCAAATAGACTTCTAAGAGAGGTTCAAACAATAACTGCAAAAGGACATTTAGTGAAGATATGATCAATTGAATCTAAGGCCAAAAGACATCATTTGCAATAGGACACAATGACTAGGCCTTTACCCTGTCAAGCATCATCAGTAGGAAGTTTCTGATGTAGAACCTGCCATAACAAAGTAGAGTGAGATTGAGGGAGATAATGGTGCCATAGAGACTTTCCCCAAGCAACTTTAGGTTGATGTACATGAACAAAATAATAAGCAACCTTGGAAGAAAACTTGCCATTAGGACATGGCCTAAAAATGAATTCATCATAAGGCAAATAAGAAGGAGAAATCTTCAAAATATCAATAGTAATAATTGGAAAGGAGCTTTAAAATTCCATTGCCAAATGCCATTAAAGAATACATCTGAAATTTTAGAATGGAGATGTTTATGCATAACAGCAGCAACACAATCACCTTTGCTAGAATAGCCAAGCCAATTGGCATTTCAAAAATTTAAGTTCGAACAAGAACTAATGCACCACTATGAATTAAGCAGAATAGAAGACTCATAAGATTTTATTAAAGGCCAAGTCAAAGAGAAAACATAGGAAGGTTGGGGAGAACCAAAACCAATATAAAATATGCTTCTCAAGAAAGTAAATACAAAAAATACAAAAGAATCATCATAACAAACTCCCCAAGCCAACTTGCTGAGGAGAGAAAAATTAATAATATTAAGACGGCAAAGACCAAGGACACCTTCCTTTTTTAAAGCATAACAAATATCCCATTTCACCAAATTAACTTTTTAGAATGAATAGAACCTATCTAGATAAAATTTCAAATAACCTTTTCCATGGATTTCAACAAAGAAGATGGCCATTTATAAACCATAAAAAATGAAGGAATGAACCATAGATCACCGAAGTAGCAAAAGCAATCTAATCTGCCATGAAGAGGGAATTACCTTTCCAATTGTCAAATTTCAAAAGCACTTTATCTACCAAAGATTGAAGCCAAATTTTCTTAGGAGCTATAGGAAATAAGGGAACCATAAGATAGTGATAAAGAGCCAAGTTTCATATCAACAATAGAACAAAGCATTTTAACTCTAGAACGAGGGAGATAACTACCAAAAATAACCTTTGATTTTTGCCAATTAACAATTTGATCAAAAAGGGCACCATAGTTGACAAAAAGAGAGGAAATAATATGAATATTTTTCTTGGTAGCCTGACAGAAAATCATGATGTCATATGTATATAGAAAGTGAGTAGGACAAGCAACTTTACTAGAAGCCCTAATAGCCAAAAGCAAATTATTCTCACAAACTTGAATTAATTTTCTATTTAAATAATCTTCTTCTAGACAAAAACTTAAAGGAGAAAGAGGATCTCCATGACGAACTCCACGAGAATAAAAAAAAATCCTTTTGTAGTACCATTAATAAGAATGGAAATTATAGCTGACTGCAAAATAATCTAAATCCATCATAAACTAAGTTGAAAAATTAAAGTTGTGTAAAACAACATCAATAAAATCCCAATCCAATGAATTAAAAGCCTTATTGATATCAATTTTAAGGGCCATGTTACCTCTAAAACATCTAGAATTAAGAATATTAACATTCTCAAAAGCAGCAGCAATGCAATTTTCAATATAGCGGCCCTTCAAAAACCCAAATTGGTTAGGGGCAATAATCTAGGCAACTATAGAAGCTAATCTGTTAGCCAATATTTTTAAAATAATTTTGAAAAGAAAATTGCCCAAGACAATTGGTCGAAATTTATCCAGGGAATTAGCACACGAAGGTTTTGGGAAAAGAATCAAATTATTATAATTAAACCCTCCTATAAGATTCCCAGAAATAAATAAAAAAACTTCTGATAGCATTACAAACATCAGCTCCAACAATGTGCTAAAAATGTTTATAAAAATAACCAATAAACCCAATAGGGCCTGGAGCACTATTATGGTCCATACAAAAAACAATATTTTCAATATCCAAATCAGAAGGCACTTGGCAAAGCAATTTATTTTGAGCTGAAGTAACCAAGGAAGGAACCACAAGAGGAACATCTAAAAAATCCTCTACCACTGGGTTAGGAGAGGAATTAAATAAAGCTAAAAAATAATCAACAATGCGTTGCTCTGTAATATTAGAATCATTAATCAGAACTCCATTCATCTCTAAACAATAAATACCTAACTGGGATCGATGTCGAGCCAGCAACTCATTATAGAACTTGGAATTTCTATCACCATGCTCTAATCATTTGATTCAACTTTACTCCTTAGGAAGAGTCTCTTTAATTTTTAGATGAAAATTCAATTGGGAATGCACCAAAAGTTCACGGGAGTGAAGCACCTCCAAGAATTTAAAGACTTTAACTTCATATTGAATTTGAAGAAATTATTACTTAAAAAAAAAGAAATGGCTTGGTCCATATTACCAAAAGTGTGCTTGTTCCAAGATCTTAAAAAGGTTCTTAAGAGCTTAAGCTTCCTGGAAATCATAAACGTAGGGTGGCCTGAAATCATAGTAAAGTTCTAAAAGGAATAAACCACATCAATAAAATTAGAATGGGAGACCCACATAGATAGAAAATGGAAAGGCTTAGCCCTTGACAACTGAATTTACTTACAAGAAAGCATAATAGGGTTATGATCTGAGTGATGGGCGCACCAAAGTAAAGCATTCCATATGGTTCTAATTCTGAAAAGAGCAATCATTCATAAGGGCTCGATCCAAGCAAATGTCAACATGATTAGCACACTTTCGATTATTAGACCAAGTGTAGTTGGCCCCTTTAGTATCAAGACATGTGAGATGAAAAACATTAGCAATAGAAATAAATTCTAGACATGATCTAGCAGATGGAGGTCAACCCATTTTTTTATGCGCACTAAAGTACGCATTGAAGTCACCAATAAAAAAATAATTATTAAAACAAAAAAAAGAATCCCTGTGCATGTCACTCCAAAGTCTGCAATGGCTACTAAACATAACGTTAACATAAATACAAGACATATAATTGATCATATTACCTTTCTCAAAAGAGATAATAACATGCTGGTCTGAGCTAGCTAGCACTACAACATTACCAGCTCCAATAGATAAAGAAACCAAAATCCACAATGAGGGAAGAACTAGACCATTGTTTGAAACATAGCAATAACCCATAATTCTCCAAAAAGAAAAAGGAATGCCAGAAAAAAGAACCTTAGGCTCTGCAAGACACAAAATATCAGGCTTATGAAATTGAAAAAAATTAAAAAGAGTACATTGGGTACCATAATTGCCTAACCCCCTACAATTCCAATACAGAATATTCATTGAAATTATTTTTAAAAATCCCTTGTAGTTGGGTGATTACTGTCAACTTAGTGATAGCTACTTTCTTTTTTATTTTTTTACTTAAGACAATTTGCCATGAGCCCTCATGTTCCATTTGATTAGCCCATGATTTTTCACACACAAACTTAAACTCTTTAGAAGTAGCCAATTTAATTCAAAGGAATGGTCAAAAGTCATTGCTTTAACTTTATGGGAATTGTCATTCAAAATAGTGTTGTCATCCAAAACGTCATCTTCCATAACATGAGTAGCACACAATGGATCATCTTGCACATGGGATTATGGAAAATCATGTTGTTATTCTATTAAAGAGACAGCAACTATATTTATTATTGCATCAAGTTCAATGAAAAAATTAGCAAGGCTCTGCACTAGAGAGGAAGGAATATCATTCTGCACATTATATTAAAGCCTGTCAAATTCATTTGTAGTCAAAATAGCAACAGGTTATTATTAGAACAGTTTCCAAACCCTTCTGATGCTGGAACAACCCTTGGATTGATCATTTTTAGCAACTGGCATCTCTTCCTTCGGCTTAGAGATCCAATGATAATTGGAAGAATCGTGACCAATAGAGTAACAAGAACAGCAAAAAATGAGGGAGGTTTTAATAAGAGATGTCAATGTCCATCAGGTTTCTTTCACAGTCCAACGTGATCCGGTATTAAAAGGGAGAATATAAGTCCACATCGATGAGAACCCTGGTATAATGACCGAAGTCCCCTTCCAACATTGCTCTATCAATCCAAAGCAAGATTCTAATCTTTCTAGCTATATCAGTCAGTATGTAAACATTCCATAATTCTAAAGGAAGATAGTAGAAATAAACCCACAGTTGGGTAGAGGATGATTTCTCCTTAAAAGGGTCAAAATCGGGGACCTAATGTTGCAACCTAAAGATGCCAGGCTTTAGGAGAATTGAACCACATCCCTAGACTATATCTTTATCTTGCACAAAAGACAATAGAACCTGATAAAATCCTCACCTAAAAGAAATTAAACAACAGTTCTCCATATAGAGGATAATTTGTCGTTGAGTTTAATAAGTGCCCAAGGAGAGTCTTCCTTATTCAAAAAAATATATGCAATCAAAGAATGCTTGCAAAGATCAAGTTATTATGATAAATTGTAGGATTGATTTTGACAGCATAATATGATCCCGTGATCTGGGATTTGTTAGACGTCGAAGGTATAATCAGGTCCTGTTTAACAATGGACGCAAAAGTTTATTTCGAAGTACTGTCCATGTTGTGATAACATGGATTGTCTAAGTTTTGGAATATGTTGCATGAAACTCCAAATTTTTTGGCAAAGAAGCGAGCTATATGACTAAGGAAATCAGCAGGGTTGTCATCTGCCGAAGGGCAAGAGTTCGACAGCATGAGAGTTAGGTTTTTTCAAGCAATCCCATTTTTCAAAATCAATAAAAAATGAGGAGTACCAAAAGCAAGATATTGTCATCCTACTTATTATTATATTATTCTTGTTAATATTAAAAAAAAAAAGAGTAAGTGGGTTATAGACATGTGGAGTGTCAATGAATAAATAGAGAAAGAACTTTACAAATTGGGAAAAAAGGAAGAAATCAGCGAGTTTAGTCTATTTTGAGTGGCAAATTACCTTTTGATACCTGAACTCTTCTTCTACTCCATTAACCACTCAAACGACCTCTGATTAACCCCAAATTTGAACCATAGCTTCTCCTCATCCTCCTCTTCACTCTAGTAGTTTTTTTTCATGAGAAATGGTGTAAAATATTGCAGTTTTGAAGAACAATCGGCCATTCTACTGTCATTTCTCATTGTTCCAATGACTTTCAACTTTTGGGATTGTTTCCATTACGTTCCTCTCGTTATTAAGAGTCTGTAGCCACCAACCACTCATCTGATCTCATTTGATTCAATTTTCTATGATTTTTTAGATAATTTTTCTTTAATTTTTTGATCCATGAATTCTTTGTATATTTTGGTGCATTTGAGGCTTTAGTTGTCTTCTATAAATTGTGGAGAATGTTTTGGTATAATTTTTTTAGTCAGGTGTTATGTTTTCAATGAGAAATCTAGTGGGTCCCACCTAAATTCCATCATGTAAACAATACCAACCCAAAAATAATTGTGAATTATTTTTAATCAATAGTATAAATTATGATGATCAATTTCTATAGATGGAGTTTATTCTAGTTCCCTATGGATTTTCATATATAATTTCATAATGGTTGTGGCGGAAATTGTTTAATTTTGTTTAAATTAGTTAACTCATTGAGAAAAATCCTTTGAGCCTCAAAATTAATCATTTTGATGTTTTTAAGGTTATTTTGATCATTTCTTGATTTTTTATAATTTTTCTAAGATTTTTAAGAATTTATTTAAAGCTATTTATTAAGTAAATATTATTTATTTAGAGAGTTCAAGAGCAAGAGGTGTAGAGCCTAGGCAGCAAAGGACGCGTCGGCTAGCACGCTCCACCCATGAGTTAATTTTATAGAATATTTGTTGAGAATACTTAAATTAGAATTATCATATATATATATATATATATATATATATATATATATATATATTTTTTTTTTTTTTTTTTTTTTTTTTTTTGTTGAGATAATTAATCTTGCCACATGCATGAGTTATTTATTTATTTTATTATTATGGATAATTTTGGAAGGAAGCACTAGTCAAGTTTATTTTATTACATTTTATCTCCTTTTGTTTTATCACATTTTATTTTCCATATGTTTTGGAGTAAATGGTAGAACGTGTTACATGGTAGGTGTCACCAGAATCATGTGAACACTGGTTGAGATCTCGAGTCTGAGTATGTAAATTGGCTCGGTAGAGCTTGTTCTTTTAGGCAATATATGGACTAAGCTCGGTGGAGCATATACTCTTTTAGGCAATAAAGCTTGTTCTCTCGGGCTGGAATTAAAGATGTAACTCGGTTGAGCTTGTTCTCTCGGGACATCAAAAATGGATTAAGTGATTAGACTACAACTGTAAATCGATTAAGCTTAAACTCTTGGGATGGCAGTCATTTGGATTTAAGGGAGCCTAAAGGCTACTAGAATTAAGGTGTAGGGATCTACCATTATTTTCCACCAAGGATTTAAATTATATGATTTTCATATGAGGAATTTGTAATAAGATATTTATAGATTTTGAAAGGATATTTTATAAAAATATATTTAAAAAAACAAAAAGGATTTTTAATAATTGTTTTTTTCATGGTTTTAAACAATGATTTTTTAAAATTGGCATGCATTTTGTAAGATTAATTCACTCAGTAAGGTCTAATTCTTCTCAATTTTATTTTTCTAGGACCTCACAGACAGCCTAATAGTTATAATTGTCAGCATCAGATTTCATCTTCACCAGCAATATTATGTAGGTCCATTAAAAAAATGTATCCTAAATTTTAATTATAGAACACCACAGCAGTTAACGAACTTGTATAATGTGTATTATGAATTTTATTATGATTGAGATATATGCAATTGTCGTGGATTATTGTAGTATTTATGGAGAAGTATTGTTTCGAAATTATATTAGGAGTGTTATTTTTCTTTCTACAAGTTATGGTTTTGTCCTGGCATAGAGGAAACTTTGTCGAATTTTCGTTAGAAATTTAAAATTGATTTAATTTTATTGTGAAAATTTTCTTAAGGCTTATTATGGGTTTCAGAAGCTTCACACTTTCCCATCCCCTAGTCTCAATCACGTGCCTTTAGGTTCAGGTTGTGACACCTTTCTATCCCTTTAATTTTTTGTTTCATCCTCATAAATTGTGTGTGTGTGATCAAGACCTAATCAATTTTATTTTAATTTTAACAAACTCAATTTTAAGTTACTAATGTGTGAACTTTGAGTGTGTATAAGTTAGGTACAAATTAGAAACATTTCCAACCTTATAATTTGAAGAATAACATCTTGCTAGTGATACTCGCGATTCCATCATGATCATGAGCATCCTTATGAGCACCACCTTAAAAACATTACTTAAGTGCAAGTTCATCTAATGACCCTCACGACTGCTATCACAACCATGACATCATCCATAACCAGGCCATAATGATCATGATAAAAAAAATCATGATTGTGATTAAAGTTATAAGAATTGGAAAACAAGGTAGTAGCCCTCATGATCCAAGTCACGATTATGAGCGTATAGATCATGAGCATGATAATCAATAATCATAAGCCTAAGAAGGAACTCATCCAATGACCCTCACAATTATAATCATGATTGTTATATAACTGATCATGAACGAGACAAAGCAAGTCATAAGTATGACCAAATTAAAGGCCAACTAAAGAAGCCTAACAACGACCCTCATGGTCCCATGTCACAATCATAACATGAGTTATGATCCAGTTATGAAAACTGTAATGGTCATAGGCTATATTTATTAGCAATCATGATCGTGATGGTATATATCACAATCGTGATGGTATATATCACAATCGTGATGAAGCCATTTCCTATGAAAAGCTATTTGAGTATTAGTATAGTGAAGATTGAGGATTAATTTTCAAAACTTTAACAACTAGTTTCTTATCTTCAACTATAAATACACCTCTCAAAACATCATTTAAGAGGTTAAAAAATGTTTGAAAATTTTTATTCCTTAGCATTCAATTGTATTCAAAACTTTAATTCTCATTCTCTTTGATTCTTTTAAAAAACCCTGAGTGTGGGTTGTCTGCTTCCCTTTTTGGGTTAAAAAGGGAAGGATCTTGCTAAATGAATTGGTGTTAACCATTAAAACACTTGATTTTTTGGGATTGGTTTGAGCTAAGTCAAGAAAAACTCAAAGTTTGTAATTGGTTTAAGTTGAGCATTAAAACTCACATTTATAAACTCAATCTAAGGGAATAGATTGGAGTTGGTGATTATAATTCCTAAGTTGGGAGAAATTAGATGGAGGTGTAGGTTTTTTGAAAAATCAAACTCCTAAAATTCTTATGTCCATCTTTAATCGTTTCTTATCTTCTTTAAATTCTCTTTGATTTTCTTTTTAATTTTCATTAGTCATATTCACCCCTATAGGACATTTTCAAACACTATATAATAGAATGACAGTATTTAATTATAAATATTAATTAAATATTATAATATTTATATTTATAATTTTCAAAAAAATCTATAGTAGTAAAATTATATTTTAGAACTCAAGTTTAAATAGTTTCAATAATATTTTAATAACTATAAATCAAAGTTAATAAATTATTATATAATAATATATACTATTTTTAAAACAATTTATAAAACTAAAAAAATATTTGATAGTATATTATATAAAAATAAATTATATCATTAATTGTCATTTGGCAACTTAACAACAACTAAACAATTCACATTTGTCAGCTAATAACTATTAGTTGTTATAAACAATTAAACCAAATAAACCCCCTATTCCATGTTAGCTCCCGTTTACATCAATTTTGTCTCATAACTTTTTTCCATTAGCTAATTTGAACTTTTCTTTTTTAATTGCTATACTTATTTTAAAAAAATATAACTAATAATATATGAATTAAAAATAATAAATTATTATTTACTACTATTCTAGCTAATTCATATAACTAAAAATTTTATAAAATGCATGAAATTTTGTTAAATATAAATTATATTCTTAATATAGTCATTTTATTATCAATAACTAAAAATATTTTACTAAATATTTCATATTCATTAACTACCAGCTATTACTTCCTAACTTTCAACTACTATGAACAATTAAATCAAACAATTAAATCAAGCATGCCTTTAATAGATAAATATAAAATATAAAAATATTAGTTTTGATTGGTCATACAAATAACAAAAATAAAAATTATTACAATTAAACTTTCAACGAGAAAGAATAATCCGATTATTTTTTGTCTTGTTCTTTTTAATATTATTAGTAAATAATCGTATGATTCGCACATGAATAACTTTTTTACGATCGTGACATTAAATAAATTATTAAATACATATTTTGATATTATTATTATTATTGTTATTGTTGTCGTTGTTGTTATTGTTGTTGTTGTTGTTTAATCAAATAAAATTGTTATTTATTTCATATATGATGCAACGAGCGAGCGTGAAAACTAACAAGGGTAGTACACAACTAAGCTTTAAAGAAAAATAAACAAGTTTAAATACTGAAACTTAAGAAAAAAACTAAGAAAATTTTTGTATTATTTTTTTTAGCTAATTTATGAAAGAACAAACCACTTACTTATAGATTGGCACAACCCACTAACTCTAGTTTTAATAGGAAATAAAATAAAATCCTAATTAAGATAGAAAAGCCAAATCCTAACAAGGAATAAAATAAAAATTTCAAACAAAATAGGAAGCAAATAAAATAAAAGTCTAGAACTTTGACTAAATAAAAATAAAATATTTTAGCTAATGCAGATTGCACGTTTCACCTTTTTTCTCTCTACTTGGTCCATATATCAATCACCTAGACGTTCTATGTCAGTCCCCCCCTCCCCCCAAGTTGAGAAAACTCGACCTTGAGTTGTCTGGAATACATGGATATATTGGTTCATTAGATTAATGAAAGGGGTAAATATAAACAATATTAAATGTCTTAAAAATTCCAATACTATCTGGCAAATCAACAACATATACATTATCATTTATCTTCTTCAAAATCTTGTAAAGACCATACTTCTTAGGCTGCAGCTTACTGTAAGTGCCTACTAGAACTCTTTCCTTTTGTAGAAAAACCATTACCATACCATCCACCTCAAACACTTGAACTCTATAATGTTTGTTAGCTGCTTTCTTATACGCGGCATTTGCTTGTTCAATCTTCTGTCTGACCTTTTCTTACACTATTTACCATTGCTATGCCATAACTTCTATTGTTATACTTAAACTTGACACTTTTGGTAACTTGATCAAATCAAAAGCATGCTAAGGTGCTTTCGTATAGACAACAGAAAATGGTGAATTTCATGTAGTCTTATAAACAACACTGTTATAAGAAAATTAAACTTATGCCAATGTTAAATCTCATTACTTTGGTTTATCTTCATATATGCTACGTAATAGATTGCCTAAATTTTTGTTGATAACTTTTTTTTGGCCATCTATTTGAGGATTAGCTATACTGTTGTATTTCAAGGAAGAGTTAAACATCTTCCACAGGGTCCTCCAAAAATGGTTAAGGAACTTATTGTTTCAATATGAAGCTATAGCCTTAGGAATACCATGTAAACAAATAATCTCTCTAAAGAACAGCTTGGCAACTCCATTAGCATATGAAATCCTTTTATTTGAGATAAAATGTGCTATCTTAGAAAACCTATTAATAATAAAAAAAATAGAATTTATGCCTCGTTGGGTAAGAGGCAACCTAAGTATAAAATCCATAAATAGATCCTCCCAAATATTTTCAAGAACATGAAATTGCCACTTTATACTTTGGCAAACATAATAATGTTGCACAAATCTCATCACATTCCTTCTCATGATGGTATCTCTCTCCAACTACAATAATAGTTTTACCTCTTCCCAAATGTCCAACTAGTCCCCCTCCATGTAAGTCATGAACAACCTTCTTTCTTAAAGATGATTTGGGAATGTAAAGTTGGTTGTCTCACATCAAGTGACCATCATGAACATGAAAATCTTTACAAGGTTGCTTTATAATACACTTCTTCCATATCTGCTGAAAATCCTTATCAATTCCACACTCTCCTTTTAAATGCTCAAAACTTACAATCTTATAACTCAAAGAGATAAGCAGATAAGCATGCCAACTCCATGCATCTACTACCTTGTTATGTACTCTTGACTTATGTTTTAATTTGAAAGGAAGCTTCTATAAGAATTATGACCACCTAGCATGCATAGTTTTACTGATTCATTTTTAGCTATTCAGATACTTTAAGGCATCATGATCTAAGAACTTAATGAATTCTCACCCAACCAAATAATGTTTCCATGTCGTTAAAGTACACACTAACTCTTTATCATAAGTTGTCTACTTGCATTTGGCATCTCTAAACTTTTTAATACTGAATGCCAATGGTCTCTTCTCTTGGGAAAGAACAACTCCTATCCTTATGCAACTTGCATCATAATATCCTTCAAATAGCTTTTCAAAATCTGGTAACACTAGTACTAAGGCAATGCATAACTTCTCTTTTAGAATTGCAAAGGCAACCTTAGCTTCCTCCCCATATTGAAACTTTCCTTTCTTTAAAGCACTTTATAATCAAAGTTGCTATACTTCTAAAGTTTTTTATGAAGCACCTATAGAAAGTTTCCAATCCATGAAAGCTTCATACTTCTTCGCAATCTTTGGAGTGAGCCATTCTCTAATAACTATTGACTTTCTCATCATCAACCTTAATGCCCTTTGAACTAATTATAAATCTTAAGAATAATAATTTATTAGTTATGAAACTACACTTCTTTAAATTCAAATATAATTTATTCTCTCATAGATCCATCAGTACTTCATGCAAATGTATGAGATGTTCTCCCTCAGATTGACTATAAATTAAAATATCATTAAAATAAACAACAATAAACTTTCTAATGAAAGGTTTGAATACCTAATTCAGCAGTTGCATAAAAGTGCATGGAGCATTAGTTAACCCAAAAGGCATCACCAACCACTCATATAACCCTTCTTTAGTCTTAAAGGCAGTCTTCTATTAATCCCTTGACCTTATTGGAATTTCATAGTACCCACTTCTCAAATCAATCTTTGAAAAGACAATTGCTCCACTTAAATTATCTAACATACCATCTAGTCGAGGAATCGAAAACTTGTACCCCACTATGATTTTATTGATAGCTCTATTGTCCACACACATATGCCAACTTCCATCTTTATTTAGCATTAATAAGGGTAAAATTACACGTGAACTCATACTTTCCTTTATATGTCCATTTCACAATAACTCCACCTTTTCTTTCAAGATCTCACTCTCTTGAGTACTCATCCTATAAGGCAGTTTTGTAGACTAACTCCATGAATCACATTAATGTAGTGTCAGATCTCCTTCATTTAAGACAACCTATATGGCAACTCTTCTAGTATGATTTCACTAAGTTCCTCTAATAGTGTTTTGACTTCATATGACTACTCTACTGCTTTCTACTCCTCATTAGCATTTAAGACTTATTTTAATCAAGGCATAAACTTCCTTAGTCTCCTTGCATGTGTCCTCTATCTCACATTCTGAATGGGTGAGGGTGAAAAAGGTTCGCCCCTTCACTTTTGAAGTCTTCGGATGAGAACTTTCCTTCATAGTTATAGGCAATACGGTGAACTTTGTGCCTCCCTTTTCGAGTGTGTAGACATTCTCCCTCCCTGCATGTTTCCTATTGATGTCATATTACTAGTTCTCCTAAATAATAAGTGATAAGCATCCATGTCTACCACATCATAATACACTTCATCCTTGTATCTTATAATGGAGAAAGGCACTATGCATCATTCCCTCACCTAAATCTTCTCAGCAACTTTAATCCATAATTTGAATGATTGAGTATGAATTAGGATGCTTCTCCATTGGCAAATGCAAGGACTCCATGACATTACTTCTAATTATGTTCTCACAGCTACCACTGTCAATAGTCAAATCAAATAAATGGTTATTAATTATACATTTGGTTTGAAACAACTAATGTTGTTAGGTCTTATCCTCTTGTTTTGGCATAAACATCAATCTTTTCACCATATAGGTTTGCCTTTCATGGCCTTCCTTGTACTCATCATCAATGTCATTTGGACCACAACAAACTTCTTTTCTTTCTTCTTCATCTTTGTCAATCATATGGACTAATGATTCTCTAAAAGGACATCCACTATATTAGTGTTTGATTTGGTAACATTTAAAGGATTTCCCACTTAATGGCTTAGCATAAAGATTTATGGCCCTCTGCATCCCTTTTTCTTCTATCACTTTTTATTTTCCAACAGCTTTATCCTCTTTATATTAATCATTACATGTTACGACCTCTTGCACTTGTTTGGTTTTATCAATAAGCAACTTATAATTACCATTGTTGTAACTCTTATAAAAGGAATTGCATATTCCTTTGTCTAGTATGAACAATTTTTCCTTTAAAGCCATATTCTTTGCCTTGTTCAAGTTGCATAGCACCTGTACACCTATCTTATCTTTAAGTTGAGGATTTAACCCTTCAAGGTATCTCATCATATGTAGTCCTTCACTCTCCCTTAGGTCTTTCCTCTTCGCTAGCGTCATGAATTCTACAGTATATTCATATATTGATCTTTAACCATGATGACATTATTAGAACAAGATTTGTTCATACTCTGGTGGACAAAAAACTCTCCTTAAGAGCTGCTTCATTCTATTCCAAGATTTCATTAGTGCCTTCCCTTCACGTAACCTCCATTTTATAGCATTTCTACCAAGCAAAAGTACCACCTTTTAATCTACAAGATACTAACGTCACTCTTTTCTCTTCTGGAATATCCATGTACTTAAAGAATATATCTATATCTGCAAGCCAATCAATAAAATCTTCAATATTTAGATTTCCATTAAAGTATACCTTCAATTTAAAGTCATGATTTTCTCTATCATAATCATAAACATTTTTGTTATTATCATCATATCTAGGAGGCCTATAGTAGTTAGCAGGAATTCATCCTCCTCATCTAATTCTTCATCATATAATTGTTGCTCATGATTTTATGGAGGAACAGGTTTGTCAATAGGTTGGCCTCAAGCAACATCTTCTCTTAGATGATGCCTATCACCATTCCCATTTTTTTTACATCTACCACCAAGGCACGAAGTTGACTAATAATTTCATTAAAGCATTACTCCAAACACTAGAATCTATGATCTACCATTTGCTCCAAAACTCTTACTATCTTCTCTTGATCCTAAGGTCTAGTTCGCAAGACTTCCGCATCATAATCATCGTTATTCTTCTCTTGATCCTAAGGTCTAGTTCGCAAGACTTCCACATCATAATCATCGTTATGGATATGACCACTTTAATAACATCACCTAATATTGGATTAGGTAAGTTGCCTACTCTGATATCACCTGACGTAGTGAGCGAGCATCAAAACTAACAAGCATAGTACACAAGTAAGCTTTAAAGAAAACTAAACACATTTCAACAAAAAAAAAATTAAAAACTAAGAGAAAATTCTTGTATTATTCATTATCTAATATATGAGAGAATAAGCTACCTATTTATTGAGTGACACAACACACTAACCCTAGTTTTAATAGGAAATAAAACAAAACCATAACTAAGATAGGAAAATCAAATCCTAAAAGGAGTAAAATAAAAAACCTTAAAAAAATAGGAATGAAATAAACTAAAAGTCTAGAACTTTGACCAAATAAAAATAAAATATTTTCAGTCCTTGTTTTGTCTTCTGTCTCTTTACCTAATCCATATATTAGTTAGCTAGACGTTCTACATCAATATAATAATTTAATATTACAAACTTGATATAGTTATAATTCACTACTATTTTGGTAAAAAAAAAATTATTCAAATAATTATACAATATTCTTTTAAAATTTTTTATCATTAATATTTTTCTTAATTCTAAAAATAATTTTATATAAAAAATATTGTGGCTATACTCAATTATAAGATAATAAGAAAGCAGTAATTATATTTTAAATAAAAATTTAAAAATAATAAAACGTTATATTATTTTACATAACGATCTAATATTACAATCTCATTAACTTATAATTTATTATAATTTTAATAATTTTTTTAAATAGTGACACATTATTTTTTTAATATTTTTATATTAGTATTTTTATTTATTTAAAAGTAATGTAATGTAATTTTTTATATTTCAGCTAATAATTATATGATAAAAATTAATTAATTTAATTTTAACTCTTTTAAATTATATTCTAATAAAAATATATAAAAATGATAATTAAACTACTTTTTTAATATAACAAAAATACTACTCTCCAACAAATTTTATGTTTTTTATAATATAATCATGAATACAAGACAAATAACAAATTTTTTATTAATTTGATTTTAATTTTTTAATTAATAAATTTTAATTTAATAAGTTTTTTAAAATAATGAAGTATTATTTTATTCATATGACAATCAAATTTTTCAATCTTAATAGAATTACATTATAACATAGTAATTTGTTATAATTTTAATAGTTTTTCTATTTTAGCAATTATACAATGCCCTTTCAATATTTTTACCTAATTAATAATCTAATTTTACAAATTTGATAGAGTTATAATATAATGAAGTTACATTTTTTCACAAATTTTCTATTTAAACTATTGTACACCAATCTTTCAACATTTTTTACGTTAATAATTTTTCATAATTAATTATTTTTTAAAATTTATTAATTTTAATTTCAATTATTTATTTATTAAATTTAATTTAGTGAGACTTATAAAATTATGTTATCTAATTTGATTTATATCATATATAATATAAGTAGACCCAATTTAAAAAACATATATTTTTAACAAAATCACAATTAAATTTTTAATTAATTTAATTTTGTAGAGATAAGAAAGAAGTTAACCTAATTAAAATAGGAATTCACCTAATTAAACTAGAATACATACTTTCAATTTAGAATTACATTTTTACTTAATTTTATTTTATTAGAGATAAAATAGAATTTAACCTAATTAGAATAGGAAATATACTTTCAATTAAATTACAATTACATTTTAAATAATTTAATTTAATTTTTTATTTGTAATTAACTAAATTATTTGTTTTAATATAATAATGAATGAAAATATTTTTGTAATTTTGTTTGTCCCCCTTTGTACATTTATATATATTATTATATATAGCTATTAAATTATATATATATATATACACACACGCACACATACACGAAGGGGAAAGGGGGGTACAGGCAAAATTACAAAAAAGTTTTTACTTAGTATTATATAAATTTTGGATAATTTTATCATTTACTAATAAAAATAAAATATAATAAATTAAAATATAATTTTAATTTGATACAAAATCTATTTCTTATTTTAATTAGGTTAACTTCTATTTTAAAAATTAAATTAACTAAAATATAGGGATTTAATTGAAAGTATGTTTTCTATTTTATTTAGATTAACTTCTATTTTATCTCTAACAAAAATACTAATTTAATTGAAAGTATATTTTCTATTCTAATGAGGTGAACTTAAGAAAAACTAATTATATATATAAGAAATATTGAAGTAATATCATATATTTATTCAAATAAAATATTTATGAAATTGTAATGATTATATCTATATTAAGTTAATATTAAATTGTTATATAACTACATAAACTATTATTATTTTTAAAAATTTTATGTAATAATAATAATAATAATAATAATAATAATAATAATAATAAAATGTTTAATTATTTATCTACTATATATCATGAGTCAAATAAATAAATAAATAAATAAATAAATAAATAAATAAATAAATATATATATATATATATATATATATTTATTAATCAATGAGAAAAGGAAAAGACACCATTCGACTGAGGGTTATGTAGTGTTCATGATTAGTCCAACATTCATGTGCTTCGAGATTGTAGGTACACTACGGAATCATGGTTAAGAATTGTTCATGCCATGGCATTGGAGGAGTTTTTAACCTTCTCATAAGATATTTGGATGCTAGCTAACATCAGAAGTGAGCTAGCCACAGAATCCGACTTAGAATGGCCTCTTGTTTTTGCTACAATATGCTAGAATCTATGGGTTGTAAGAAATAATATTCTTTTTGCTCAAGATTATGTTCCGCCCCAAAACTTTCCTGTAGGTATTAGAGCCTCAGTTCATGTTTTTAATTGAAAAATCTTATGTAAGGTTTGAGTTGATCCTAAAACCCATTGTGTAACAATTAGTCTAAATGAACATATTGAAATGGGTTCAAAATCCTAACTTAGGAGAGTTAGGTGGAGACATAGGTTTAGTTAAGAAACCGAACTCCTTAAACAAGTGTGTTCAATCTGCTTTTAATTTTGTTTAATTGCTTTAAATATTTCATTAGCCCTGTTCACTTGCATCCCCCTTCCCTTTTCTCTTTTAAGGCATTTACAGTAAAGGTTTTGTCTTACCTTGCTTATTTCTTGCTTCTACCTTTTATGAAGGGTATGGTTCGTGCACCAAGCTTGACCAGTCAACCGTTCCTCAAGCTCCGTTTTGTTAAACCACTCCTTGCAAGTTTTATTCAATGTGCTAACATCACCTCTTTCTAGATTGTTGAGGCATTGGTGCCACTTTTCCAACCTAAGTGGAGGCTAAGTTGAAAGTGCCTTAAAGGGGGGATGAATAAGGCCAATAAAAGATTTTAGAAAATTAAAAATGAATTTAAAAGATGAACAATAATTAAAAGAGAATAGAGTAGGAAGAACAATGAACATAAAGATTTAAGGAGTTCAGATTCTCAACAATCCTACATCTCCACCTAACTTATCCCTAAGTTAGAATTTTTCAATATCCATAATCTTATTCATAAGATTAAGATTACACAAGAGTTTGAGGCTCACTATTTCAACCTTACAACTTAAGTTTTCAAGACTCACTCAAAAAACCAAATCCCAAGTGTCTTGATGGCTAAACACTTAAACCAAATCCTTTAGAAATAAATCTCACTTCCCTTCTAATCTATTCCAAGATTTTAGATGAAGAGAAATTTTATTTCTAACACGCAATCAACTCTCATAAGAGTTATACAAATAAAGAACGAATATTTGAAAGTTTAAGAGCTTTAATAAATATTAAGATAGAAAATTGTAATAAGTATCTTAACTCAATTGAGTTCAAGTAGGTGTTTATATAGATAAACACTAAAAAATATGATTGTTGGAGATGTCAAACATGTTTCCAATGTCTTTTTTTAAAATTCAAAAATATGATAGTTGGAATGTCACCATAACAGTAGAGCTTCAGTCGCAGCTTATTATTCACTTTGGTTTTCTGTCACCATAGAAGTTTGGCTTCAATCGCAGCTTACTATTTAGTTAATCATAGAAGCAATGCTTCAGTCGCAGCTTACTATTCAGCTCACTATAGAAGTAGTGCTTCAGTCGCAGCTTAATATGCATCTTAATTTAACTTGGCTTTTTATCACCATAGAAGCTTTGCTTTAGTCATAGCTTACTATTCAGCTCACCATAGAAGCATTGCTTCAGTCGCAGCTTACTATTCACCTGGCTTTCTGTCACCATAGAAACTTTGTTTCAGTCGCAGCTTACTATTCACTTGAATTTTGACTTGGATTGCATTTGAGTCCTAACTTATACACACTTAAAATAAACATAATAAATGTTCAAAATTAATTTTAGTAAGATCAAAATTAAGATTGATTATTATTAAGGTCAACAACCTCCCCCTTTTTTATTTTGACAAACTTATTTTGAGTTTGAGAAGGATAATATAAAGTAAAGTGTGTGTTGCTTTGAATTCCAATAAAGTATGTGAATTATACTCCCCCTTAATTCATGCAAATAATAAAAATACTGAATTGTAAGCATCTCTCATTTGTGCTATAAAAATATCAATTGAATAACTCTTAAAAAAATTCAATTGAAAAAGATACCAATTAAAATATTTAATATATTTCTTTATTACTGTCCTTTTTTTTTGTACAATAAGAAATATAAATTTATAAATCACCTCCCTTGACAAAAATAGAAACAACATAAAATATAACATGAGGGACATAAAAACATGGTCTAACATGACAAATGTATTAAAAACATTGAAAAAAAATGATAACATGATCATTTAAATAAATGTTATGCAATATAAAGGAAATAATTTCAAACATATTAAAATAAATAAAACTAGTAGCATTTACAATGCATGTAGTACTACTTAACACATCATAAATATAGTACATATAGCACTTGTGTTGAAGCCTGACAAACTTAACTATCACATGATTATGTAAAGCTTAGTTCTAAACGAAACAAAAGACCAAGAATTAAAACAATGATAACAAAAATAGACAAAATCTTAAAAAAAAAAAATTATGTCCATCTACCCAAATATCACATATAAACAAAATAAGCAAAACAAGACTTTTTATCATATATAAAAATATGACAAAACTAGCTACATTTACAATATTACTATGCATGCACAAATAAAATTATATAAAATAAATTCAAACAACTATACATAAAAAATTTAATTCAAACTCAAATTTTGGTCCTCTTTGTCAAAATGCAAAAAGAAATTTTAACAAAATAAAAATTGCATTAATGAAAAGGATAGAATTATAATGTTTTTAAAATATTAGTTGTAAACTAGAGAGAAACATAAAAAGACATAAAATTAACAGCTCATGGTTTATATCCAGAAAATAAACCAAACCTAAACTGACACAAAATAACCATAAAACAAACTAATAGCCCAAAGTTTAGATACAAAAATATACTGAAAATAAACCAAACAAAAACTGACGAAAACAAACAAAATAAAACATAAAAATCTAGTCTTGTTAAGGAGGAGGTGGAATTAAAAAAAAATCACAATGCATATTTAAACATATATAAATGCATGACAATTATAAAAAAAAATGCTAGATTTGAACAATTGATTTATTGAAATAATTTCAAAAATTAATTATTAAATAGCAAAAAATATATTAATGATTAAGATCAAAATCAAAATAATTAATAATCACAGCAACTAATAAGCACAATATGATTTTACATTAAAACAATTCAACCATAAGCATAAAATCAAGACAAACTATAACCATCAATCATGTCAAGATCATGCTTAATGAAATTCATTCTCTCCTCATTAAGAGATTTAGTGAAGATATCTGCAAGTTGATTATTTATACTTACAAATTCAAGTGAGATATCACAATTTTGAACATGATCATGCAAGAAATGATGTCTAATGTATATGTGTTTAGTTTTAAAATGTTGAATGAGATTTTTGCTACGGTTAATAG
Organism: Mallotus nudiflorus; assembly: GCA_947683625.1. Classification (NCBI taxonomy): domain Eukaryota; kingdom Viridiplantae; phylum Streptophyta; class Magnoliopsida; order Malpighiales; family Euphorbiaceae; genus Mallotus; species Mallotus nudiflorus. Next base: position 406,317 of record CANTUR010000625.1, read on the forward strand.
CACTTATATTGTCACATTTAATTGAAATGTAATAAAGTTTTATACCATAGTCCAACAATTCTTGTTTTTGCCACAAGACTTGTGAACAACAAAAACTTATTGCAATATATTCAACTTTAGCAGTGGACAAGACAATCAAAACTTATTTCTTGCTAAACTCATTAGTTGCTAGTAGTTTTAAGAAGTTGAAATATGAAAAATTCCTCCTAGTCAAGTTGTACAAAAAAATTGTCAATGAATATAAATGTTGCAAAAAAAAAAAAAAAAAGCTTTAAACTAATAAAAAAAGTTTGAAACTAAAATAACAAAATATATATATATACATTAACTTCTCCAATGTATATCATGGAGTATTAATAATATGACATGTAATTATATATTAGTGTGTCTATAAATATGCTAAAAAATTATTTAAAATTGTTATATTTTAATTTAACTAAAATTCATAATAATATAGATATCAAGTTAAAAACGCAACACACATGTGTAGCTAAAAATAAAATTACAAATCTAAAGTATAAACAGATGAGATCATAAAATCCCTCTTTTTCATATTTATTCTATTACATTAGAACGGATATAGCGTCAACTAGATTAACATAAATGCAGGAATGATACACCCACTTATCTTGAAACAATAGATGTTGAATACTTAATGGAGTAGCTTGAAAATGATGCACTCCTAACTCATTTTTGATTGCTAGCTCTGCAAGTCAGCACATTAATTGGCTTCTCTAAATATACAAGAGGTAATATGAGGACTGAAAACCAATGGTAGAGAGATCGACAATGGATCTCCATTGAAGACCAACAACGATCTGATCTGATAAACCGACTCAATCCATGTTAACTTTAGTAATAATTAATCTTAATTTTGATCTTAACAAACTTAATTTTGAATATTTAATATGTTTATTTTAAATATTTATAAGTTAGAACTCAAATGAAAGCTAAGTCAAAATTTAAGTGAATAGTAAGTTACGACTGAAGTAAAGCTTCTGTGTTGATAGAAAGCCAAGTGAATAATAAGCTGTGACTGAAGCACTGCTTCTATGGTGAGCTAAATAGTAAGCTACGATTGAAGCACTACTTTTATGGTGAGCTCAATACTAAGCTGCGACTGAAACAAAACTTTTATAATGATAGAAAGCCAAAGTGAACAATATGCTGCGATTGAAGCTTTGCTACTATAGTGACATTCCAACTGTCATATTTTTTAATTTAAGAAAGAGATGTTGGAGACATGTTTGACATCTCTAATAGCCATATTTTTTAATGTTTATTTATATAAACACCTACTTGAACTCAATTGAAGTTAAGACATTTACTTATTACAATTTTCTATCTTAATATTCATCAAAGCTCTTAAATTCTCAAATATTCATTCTATGTTTGTATAACTCTTGTGAGAGTTAGTTGTATGTTAGAAATAGAATTTCTCTTCATCTAAAATCATGAGATAGATTAGAAGGGAAGTGAGATTTCTTTCTAAAAGATTTGGTTTAAGTGTTTAGCCATCAAAACACCTAGGATTTTGTTTCTTTAGTGAGTTTTGAAAACTCAAGATGTAAGGTTAAAAGAGTGAGCCTCAAACTCTTATGTAATTTCAATCTTGTGAATAAGATTGTGGGTAATAAAAAATCCTAACTTGGGGATAAGTTAGGTGGAGATATAAGATTGTTGAGAATTCAAACTTCTTAAATCTTTGTGTTCATTGTTCTTCCCACTCTATTCTCTTTTAATTCTTATTCGTCCTTTAAATTCGTTTTTAATTTTATAAAATCCTTTGTTAGTCTTATTCACCCCCCCCCCCCCCTCTAAGGCACTTTCAATTAGTATCAAAGCTTGAATTCTAGGTACTTCATTGTAAGAATACAAGATTATAAGAAGTGAAAATCAAAACATCTTTTCTTTTATATATTTATTTGATGGTAGTGATTATCCAAATTGGAAATTCAAAATGGAGCTCTATTTAGATTGTGATTCCACCAAGCTTTGGGAAATTATTCTAAAAGGATAGGAACCATCTAAAGCTACCAAATATGAAATAGTCACTATTCTTCCAATAAATCAGTGGAGCAATAAACAAAATGAAGAAAATTACAAGAATAAAAAGGCTATGATCACTATAGCATCCTCCATGACAAAAGGGGAAAGTAGCAAGCTTCAAGGTTGTATTTCAGCCAAGGAGATATAGGAGACCTTGGAAAATCACTATGAAGGCAACATTCAAGTTAGAAGCAAGAAGGTTCAACTTTACATGTACGAGTATAAACTCTTTAAAATGAAACCACATGAATTAATAACAGAGATGACTAACCATCTCATGGCTCTTCTCACAACTCTCAAGAAATTTTGAAAAACATTTCTCCAAAGAAGAAGTAAACAATAAGATTCTAAGAATCCTACCTAAAAATGATTGAGAATCTCGAGTTACTTCAATTGTGCAAGCTCAAGACCTCTTAACTCTCTCAACCAATGTGCTTATTGGAAAGCTTCTCACCCATGAGCTTACAATTAAGCAAAGAGGGAAAAAATAAAAAAGAGAAGAAAGAGAAGAAGTAGAAGAAGAGCATTGCCTTAAAAGCTTCACAAAATGATAATGAAGAAGAAAACCTTGAAGATTCTGGTGATGAAAATGGTGAAATTGTCATGCTTACTAGAAACTTCAAGTTCTTGAGAAAACAAAACTCCTCAAGAACAAAATACTTCAATAAGAAACATGAAGGAGAAGGTAAAAAGAAACCCAAAGATATCACTTGTTATGAATCCTAAAAACTAAGACATATGTGGAGTGAGTGCCCCCAAAGTCAAAAATAAGAGCAAAGGAACAAAAGAAAAGGAAGGCTTACAAGGCAACTTAGGATGACTAATCCGAATCGAAAATGGAAGATGAGTAACAAGAGATAGCCAACCTTTGTTTCATGGCTCTTAAAAGTGACAATAAGGTACCATCTACATCTAATTCTTCTTGTGATGATGATTATTGTGATAATAATGATGAATATAATGATGATGATGAAACTTCTATTGCTAGTAAACAAATGGCTAAAAGCAAAAGTTTATTATCTAAGAAAAAACATTATAAACATAAGTTAACTATCTTAACTAAGGAATTTGAAAAATGAATTTTCTAATCTTGCTAAATCAAATGATGAACTTACTAATGATTTGAAAACTTCAAATTCCTTAGAAGATCAACTTAAGAAAGCAAATAATGAAAATCAAAAGCTTTCTAAAGAGGTCTTAAATTTGAAAAATCCTATTAAGAAACTCATTAAGGGAAAAGAATTTTTGAATAATATTTTTAACTCTCAAAAATTCCACAGAGATATACATGAAAATGGATATATCAATGGAATGGTTTCTTTATCATCATCACATATTAATTTTGTTAAAACCTCACATAAGTATGCTCCTTCTACCTTTAAACCAAATGAGACTCAAGCTTCCAAACCTAAAAGGTTTCATGTGTGAAACAACAAGGGAAAGTCTTATAAGACTCAACCTCCATTAACACAAAAAGGTAAGGCTTAAATTAGAACACCTCAACCCAAGCATGCTTATATGCACACTAAACACAATCATTATATGGATTGAAATAAGCTCCAAGAGCTTAGTATGAAAAATTTAGCAACTTCTTATTAGAGAAAGGTTTCTCTAAAAAAAAAGTTGATATAACTCTATTCATAAAGAAATGCAAGCATGATTTATTAATTGTTCAAATTTATGTTGATATTATTCTTTGTGCTACTAACTATTGCTTGTGTGATGAATTTTCCAAATTGATGCAATGAGAATTTAAGATGAGTATGATGGGTGAGCTTAAATTTTCTTAGACTTCAAATCAAACAATGCAAATATGAGATTTTCATTCTCAAGAAGTTTGGCATGGATGGAGCTAAATCAAGCAAACTCCTATGAGTACCACTACCAAACTCAACAAGGATAAGAATGGAAAGTTAGTTGATGAACATTCTCAAGAAATTTGGCATGGATGGAGCTAAATCAAGCAAACTCCTATGAGTACCACTACCAAACCCAACAAGGATGAGAATGGAAAGTTAGTTGATGAAGAGTGATTTAGAGGTATGATCGAATCTCTTCTCTATTTAACCGCTAGTAGACCCGATATTATGTTTGCTTCTTACTTGTGTGCTAGGTTTCAATCTAGTCCTAGAGAGTCTCATTTGAATGCAATCAAAAGAATTTTCAAATATTTAAGTGAAAGTTTGCATTTAGGACTTTGGTATCCTAGGAGTTCCTCTTTTGACTGTATTAGCTATTCGGATGTGGACTTTGCCAACAGTTTACTAATTAGAAAGAATACTTCCAAAACTTGTTAATTTTTAAGACAATGTTTTAACCTTTTAAAATCTTTTCCAAGTGTTTGGAGTTGTAAATGAGCCAAACTGTTTGCAAGCTATTTGATATTTGGCTCAATAAAAGTTTGTTTAAGCTCATTTATTGAAACTCATTTAATAAATGAGTCAAACTCAAGTTATATAAAGTTCATCTTGTGAAACTCACAAACAAACTCGAATAGAAACTTGTGAGTCAACTCATAATTTCAATGCTTAATGATTTGATTTTAGATATATAATAAACATATTTATATTGTAAAAAATATTTTAGAAAATATATTCTTTGAAAAAAAATTATAATTTTTATTAAATGTATTAAACTATATTTAGTAAACTATATTTAGTAAATAATTTATTTTTTATTTTTTAATATATAATTTTAATTTACAATTTCCATTTTTTAAAATTTTTTTAGACTCATTTAAACTCACAAATAATTTGTAAACACAAGTAACATAGTGAATTCAACTCAATTATAAATAAATCAAGCCCAAACTAAGTAAAATTCAGCTCAACTTGACTTGATTACACTCCTACAATTATCAAGTGCTATAGGAAAACAAAAAAGACATCTAGAATTTACCCAAGTGCCATTAGAGTGTTTACCCTTGTGGCATCTAGATTTTAATTTTTATCATTTTAATTGTTTGTTAGTATATAAGGTATTATTGTGTTTTTGTCTTCCGATAGCATTTAGAATAGATTTTAAAAGGTTAAAACTTTTTTATTTGATTTGTTGATAGTAGTTAAAAAAATTGAAATAGGAGAAATTCATAAATTATCCTTATAATATTACACGAGTTAAATAAAATTAAAAAGTAAAATTTCTTAATTTTGAAAGATGTTAAAGATTAATCACGTAAAGTCTAGCGTGAAACTATGCGTTCGGACAAATCATAATTATATCATATTTCTCGAGGCTACTTGCCATTCAGCACCTGAACTAATAGCTAAGCAGCTATCTTAAAATTCAAAGAAAATAAAAAAGAAAACGTTCTAACTTAGCCATTGAATAAAATTCCTATGAACCGTGAATGATCTACGCAAGAGATGGTCACCGAAGTTCAGATGCAAAAGCAGAGAAGCACTGTTGGAGTTCAAGTGGTATTCTTAATCTTCTGTTGACTTGATGATATAAAGTTCAAAAACTGCAATAGCAATTAATAACTTGAAGCATGCAGCTGCACCTACATGTGTTTCCATTTAGACTCTGGCATATCCTGATCTTTAAGGAAACATACTTAGGGCACCTGAGATTTTATAAGAAAAACATACATAAGAACAAAGGATATTAACCCGGCAGAAGAAAAAACAAATGCAATAAAAATATATTTTAAATAAGTCTTATGATGTTTCAGGAAAGAATCATCAGACAATTATCAAAGCAAGCAACTACAACAGATGATGTTTTTAAAAACTTGTAATCGCAGTTTGGCATAAATGCTACTTGTAACACTAAGCATAAGATTCTTTCTCAAAGATGGTCAAGCTACTATTGACTAAATTTCCAAGCCAAATGTAAGAAGCAAATTCATTCAAACATATTATACCCATCTTCAACGACAGATTTACAATCCTGCAACTAGCCATACTCTAGCTATAATGCATGATGTACATGCATAATCCTATCAACCATGGATTCCAGCAATCAACATTCTGGATTGTTCCATTGTACATCCATATGCTTGGTTGTAGATGTGATTAGAAATAGCTGTAAGTATAAAAAATCAAATATTGCATTTTATTGCAATGCTTTCTGCTTGTTGGTTCCCTTATTTCATTTAAAGTACTCTGTACTAAGGATGCCAAGGCCATAGTAGATCACACATGATTTCATCAAAATTTATCATCCTTGATATTCAAAACCTTTTTTTTTTTTTTATTACTTTCTACTTCGTCAATTTGATAACCATGAATTTAGACTTCCAACAAGCAAGATACATCCAATTTGCCAGCACCACCCTGCTCACTATAAATTATCAAATATATTTCCAGAATCATAGAGCTAATTCCATGGCAATAATGGTGGCATTTCCATATTCTTAGGTTGTACATAGATTAATTATGTAGAGGGGAACCACGACATACCAACCTAGGCACATTACACGCATTCTAAACTTAATGTCCAAAATCAATGTGTGATAGAAACTACAGGTTATGAATCAGGCAGAAGTATATCATTCTCAACAAAAGAAAATCAGCAATCATATACATAAGGATCTCTTATATGTAAGTTAGCAAATAAATGAATTAGAACTCGTAGGAAATTCAGCATAATCCAATGGTAACTGTTAAGTGTTTACCTTTAATAACACCATATATTTTATTCATTGTCCCAATGCTCCAAAGCCAAATGGTGGCCACACCTATTGACAAGAGAGAAACAAAAATGATTCACATATTTTATCATGAATCAATGCCAATGTTAAAAAGAAAATGAGTTTAAAAGAGACAACATAAACTTTTTGGGCATAACAGCTAACATGAAAACCACCAATTGTCATATGAACAATAACATAAAAACTCATCATACCATGATCAGGATGCACAAAAAATTGTTTGCAGAATATTAATGACACAAGTTCACTTGATTCTGATGATACCAATTACTTTCCCCATGTGATTGGTGAGATTTGAACACAAAAGTTAAATAAAACCAAGAATTACCAAAGCTCAATACACATATGCTAATTATTCAGAACATCATTTTGGACACAGAAATAACCTAGGATATGCAGTCACCCACTCAGGATCACCTATCTTCCAAGTTATGGATTATAATTTTTCAGTAACAAGAGCTTCAAAGTCCCTCTCACGAATCCACAAAACTTTGATAATTCATAAATTCACAATTGTTTACTTTTAAATTTTAAGCCTTAGGATTTAGTTTATGCATTAATAATTATTGGGTCCTTGTCACTCAACTTTTGAATGAATCAATTCATGGCCGCCAAAGTTTAATTTTTTGTACACTAGAACACCTAAAGTCATACATTAATAACAATTGGGTCACCCTAATTGGATTTCAGCCACTCTCAAATTGGGGGCAAATTTTTTAATGAAATTTCTATGAATTTTACCACATCTTATTTTCTCTCCTCCAACTCAGGTAAACACTTAACCTCTCTCCCTCAACAAATCTAATAAATTAGATCATAAATGCCACAAAATTCAAGATAAATGAATGCATGAAAACTATAAAGAGAGGGACGAGCAGCCAAGGGAAGAAGAACCAGTAGTCTAATCACCTTCTGTGCTAGCTATAACTAATGTGCAGGTAGCAAAAGAAGAAGAAACAAAGAATCTGGATAACTCGTACCTGATAATGGCAGGACTATGAGCAGTGATAGGAACAGTTTAAGGCTTAGGAATTTAGAAATGTGAGCTCTAAATACTAATATCTCTTGCTTCTCTTATTTTCTCTCTTTCCACTCAAATTCTTCCTTGTTTAAGGGTATAAAGTTCTGGTGAGCTTCGGGGAAAAAAGGAGGTAAAAGAGAATATTTAAGTTGGAGGCTAGACAATAATATGTGGATTCTAGTCATCAGTTATTTTAAGAAATTCACCCCCATTCTGGGACTAACACTGACTAGTAAATAATTAAGGTGACCCATTGATATCCATTTCTAAGCTTTTAGTATTTTAGCTTTACAAAACATATAAGGATTTATTGCAAGCTTAAGTAACCATGAGGTAAATCAAGCCAGTTAGCAAGGTGCAGCATCATTATACAAGATTATATGAAACAAAGTCTTTAAAGGTGCAGCAACAATCTCACATCAATCACAGCCTCCTTTTTTATTTTAATTCTTATTTTTGCTTTAGTTTAAATTTTTTAGGTTTCTTTGTTCTTTCGATATTTAACATTTTGTTTATCTGAATATTTGTAGTAATAATATTTAACATCTCAAGACTAACCTAGCCAAGTTCAAAAAATATTTTAAAATGCAGATATGAAGTTTAGCTTCATTTCACAACCAATACAGAACAGTACCAGTTCAATTCTGGTCCCATCTGCTTATTTGTAGTTATATTTTTGTTTTTGTTTTTATTTTAAGGTCCGCTTTTTATTTTATTCAACATCTTTTCATTTGAGTATCTGAATTTCTACAGTAGATAACATCTGTTTACTTGATAGTTTAAGTCAATATGACCAATCTTTCATAGAAACTCACATGCTTGGTTGTTAATACCATGAGTTGAAACTGCCTTTAAATGGTGTCTCCAAACAGTAAAATCATATAGATTTTATGAATTCACACTTGTATCTATTTGGATTTTTTATTTATAATAAAATATAAATTTATATTAACAAAGATTTAGCTTTGGTAAAAATTTATACTACATTGTGGTAAAAAAAATGAAATAGAAAGATGATGTACAAAAGTTATGGAAAATTGGAGGCCACTGAACATTGCATGCTTTAGGACCCATAAAAAGTTTAAGAACAATTTTCTCAAGTTGTACCGCTTATACATTCAAACAAAATATGTATTCTTTAGCTGGTGATGAAGCCCAAAATATAAACAATATCATCTCTCTATAATGTAGAATCAAAACATATTAGTTCCACATTATAAGACCTGAAACTGTTCATAGAGTCATAAACGAGATATAGTTATACCATATCAGTTTGGTGAACTTTAACAAATGTCTCCCTAATTTCAGTTTGACAGACTCATAACTATTAGCATCAATAGTGAACCGACTGAAATGTGTGAAAATATTGCAGGATATCAAGTAATGCAGACAACAGAAGGACTTAATTTCTAATCACTTCCATATGTGGATGGCAGTTCTAAAGATTGGAGAAATAAATTAATAACACGAAACTAGTATTTTGACAAGAATCAACATCAAAACACAAATAATGAGATGATTATAAGAACAGCAGTTAAACATTTACCCTCAAAAATGCTTTGCCTTGAATGAGACCATAGGGGACAGGCCCAAAATGCCTTGAATCGCTGGAAGCATACATATTATCGCCCTGGATCCAAACATGCCCCTTTGGGACCTTCAATAAAATCCAAATACTAACATGACTTCGAATTCTAAGCACTAAACCACCACTGACATAAAATTAAAAAAAGACCATTCATCCATGACAAAGAAGGTTGAAAAAAATACCACAACGGTGCGACAAAGATCGGTAACGGAGGGATTCGGCAAAAAAGTGACAGCATCACCGGCCATGCCTACAATACGTTTGGTGACAATTCTTTTAGGATCAGAGGGTGATCGAACAAGCACCACATCACCTGGACCTACTTTCCCCAATCGATGAGACAAGTGTTCCACTAACAACACATCACCAGAGAGATTCAGCGTCGGCAGCATACTGGGTCCGTACACCTGAAAACCGATGATGATTAGAACCCATATAAATGAGGAAGAAGAAGAGAAAAAAGAAAGGAAGAGGGAGCGGATACGAGTGTAGTTGAGCATATATAAGTGTTGGTGACATGAAGCAAACACAGGAATTTTGCTACTGCAGATGTTTGAGCTAATGCTTCTTTCAGTATACTTCGCCATTGACTCATATCATAGTGTATGTCAATAAGCTGCTGCTTTTTGTTTCGTTGTCAAATTCTGAAATTGGAGTAGCGCCGTTGAGCCAACCAGAAGGCGAGGGCTCAATATTAATATGTGGGATAACAAAATAAAAAAAGTCCCCAAACTTTTATATGTCTTCTAATTAATCCCTAAAATAATTTTTGTTTCACTCGTGACCTCCAGCTTCCAGAATGTTTCAATTTCAGCCATCCATTGTTTTATTTAATAGAGAGCTGACATGGCAGTTCAAGAAATTCATATTTCAGTCAACAATATCAAGCGGGGCTCATAAAATGATGGGTGAGTTGGTGACTCATGGATACATTATTGTTTTCGAATCAAAATCGTAATGCCTAAATCCTTAAACACATCTTTTTCTGTTTCCTCTTCCTTTTCATCACCTAATTCATTTACAATTAATCAACCTGAAATGGACTAAAGAAAAATTATTTTACTTGATATCTGCAAATCTTAACATTGTACAAGAAATAAGCTCTTCTCCTTGTCGTTATCTTTTTCTTAGTTATTGTTAAAACAATCATCCTCAAAAATTTCTTTTACAATATCTTCAACATTCATAACTTTAAGAACTGTAACAACCAACCACCCACCAATGCATCTTACACTCACTATCTCCAAACCCATCGTTGATAGGAACCAGAATTATCAAATGTCTATGTCAAGCTCATTTATTGAAGAATCTTCTCTACCATCATCTGTAATCTAGCACTACAATCTTTGTCACCCTTTGCACAATATTTGATCATGTGAGCCCAAAAATCATTGGCTATGGTTATATTATAGAGTTTGAGTGAAATGAAATTTGAAATTATTTAGAGCTCAATTCATCAAGGAAAAATGTCTAGAATGGTGTAACGGTCATTACCTATTCGTGCATGTCATTACGAGGTGCTTAAATTGAAGATTTTTGTGAAGAAAGGGTGTCATGGCCGTCACGCTTCTCCTGCCTTGGTTTGGATTGAAGCATTTTTTAGTATTTTAGGCATAACATTTCCTATAAAACTCAAATTGAGGTGATTCAAAGTGCTACGGAAAGTTAAGAGAAAATGCTATAACTTTATAAAGACATTTAAAGTATATGCGATTGTTTTCTTGGGTTGTAATTTTATTGATGTCATGTTGTTGACATAAAGTTGCAAGAGTATCCTAAGTTGATTAGAATTCAACTTTTAAGGACTTTATTAGCAATCAACTCAAGCAAGAAGGAATTATGACTATATATAATCTTGCTAACCTGTTAATAGAGTATGTCTTCTTAATTGGAAAAAAGTGAGCTGACTTGGTTAGTCTATCAATTATCACCTAAATGGCATTATAACCTCTAGTTGTACGAGGTAATCCAGTCACAAAATTCATAGCAATCATATCCTATTTCTACTTTGGAATGGGCAACTGTTGCAACAATCCTGAGGGCCTCTAATGTTCCAATTTCACTTACTAACATGTGAGACACTTGGATACAAACTTTTCAATGTCTCTTTTCATCCCATTCCACCAATATGTATCTTTCAAATTATGATACATCTTATTAGAACCTAGATGAACACTATAAGTAGATAAGTGAGCTTCCTTCAAAATCTCCTTTCTCAACTCATCTACATCTGGCATACATAACCTAGTGCCCAAACATAGCACACTCTTATTATCAATAATAAAATCTTTAGATTGACCTTGTTGCACTTTAAACATTATCCTTTGCAACTGTAGGTCCTTTCTCTGAGCTGCCTTGACTATATCCAAGTACAATGATCGTACTTTGAATTGAGCCAATTAAAATTTCATTTTTACCTTCCATTATAACCCCTCATTAATCAATTCATGCAATTCTTTAATGATTGACTTCCTCTCCGAGCTAATATCAATAAGGTTCCCTATTGACATCCTACTCAAAGCATCAACCACCACATTAGCTTTGCCCATATAGTATAAAATAAAGTAATCATAGTCTTTCAAGAGTTCCACCCATCTCCTTTGCCTCAAGTTCAAATCTCTCTGTTGGAAAATATACTTCAAGCTCTTGTGGTCAGTGTATATTTCACAAGTTACACCATACAAGTAATGCCTCCAAATCTTCAGTGCAAACACCACTGCTGCCATTTCCAAATCATGAGTAAGGTAGTTTTGCTTGTGATTCTTTAGCTAACGTGAAGCATAAGCAACTACTCTCCCATTTTATATTAATACACAACCCAATCCTACTTAATAAGCATCATAATACATTGTGTACCCCTTGTTTCTCAAAGGCAAAATCAACAATGGAGCTGAAGTCAACATGTCCTTAAGCAACTAAAAGTGCTCCTCACATTTGTCTGTCCACACAAACTTAGCATTTTTCTTGGTCAACCTTTTTAAAGGTGTGGCTATCTTGGAGAAATCCTTCATAAATCTCCTATAGTAGCTAATTAAACCTAGAAAACTCCTTATTTTAGTAACTATTGTGGGTCTTGGTCATTCTATAATGGCTTTAATCTTTTTAGGGTCCATTTTTTTACCATCTTTGGATACTACATGGCATAAGAATGCCATTTGATCTGACCAAAACTCACATTTTGAGAATTTTGCATACAATTGATGCTCTCTCAAAGTCTGAAGCATCATTCTCAAATGCATAGCATGCTCTACCTCACACTTTGAATACACCAAAATATTATCAATAAATACTATCATAAATCGGTCCAAGAATGGCCTAAACACCTTATTCATCAAGTCCACAAAGGCTATTGGGGCATTAGTTAACCCAAAGGACATCACCAAAAACACATAAAGGCCATATCTTGTCCGAAATGCAATCTTGGGTATATCTCCACTTCTAATTCTCAATTGATGTTACCCTGACCTTAAGTCAATCTTGAAAAAACACCGAGCTCCTTGAGCAAGGAGCAACTGAAAAGTGCTCCTCACATTTGTTTGTCCACACAAACTTAGTATTTTTCTAGGTCAACCTTATTAAAGGTGCTACTATTTTAGAGAAATCCTTCATAAATATCCTATAATAGCCAACTAAACCTAAAAAACTCCTTATTTCAGTAACTATTATGGGTCTCGACCATTTTGTAATGGCTTCAATCTATTTAGGGTCCACTTGTATACCATCTTTGGATACTACATGGTATAAGAATGCCACTTGTTCTAACAAAAACTCACATTTTAAGAATTTGGTATACAGTTGGTGCTCTCTCAAAATCTGAAGCACCATTCTCAAATGCATAGCATGTTATGCCTCACTCGTAGAATACACCAAAATATCATCAATAGATACTATCATAAATCAATATAAGAATGGCCTAAACACCTTATTCATAAAGTTCATAAAGGCTGCTGGGGCATTAATTAACCTAAAGGACATCATCAAAAACTCATAATGGCCATATCTTATTTGAAATGCAGTCTTAGGAATAGCTCCACTTTTAATTCTCAATTGATGATACTCTAACCTCAAGTTAATCTTGGAAAAACACCAAGCTCTTTGAAGATGATTAAACAAGTCATCAATTCTCATAAAAGGATACTTGTTCTTGATAGTGAGTTTGTTCAACTATTTATAGTTGATACAAAGTCGAAGACTACCATCTTTCTTTTTTACAAATAACATTGGTGCACCCTAAGGGGATGTGCTGGGTCTGATGAAACCCTTATTAAGCAACTCTTGCCATTGCTATTTAAGTTCTTTTAATTCTATAAGTGTCATTTTATAAGGTGGCATAGAGATAAGATTTATACCAAGTACAACATCGATGCAAAATTCTATCTCTCTTTATGATGGCAAACCTGGTAACTCTTCAAGAAAGACATTTAAAAATTCACACATAACTAGCACATTCTTAACTGCCCCCTTATCTGCCTTTAAATTTTTTACCATAACTAAGTAGCCCTGACAACCCCTTCTAAGCATCTTTCTAATTGTGATTGCATAAATGAGATTCTGAGGCATTGAACTCTTATCACCTCTATATCAAAATTCCATGTCATTCAGGATTCTAAAAATCACTTCCTTCTCCTAACAATCGAAAGTAACATAATGCTGAGGTAACCAATCCATTTCAAAAATTACATTAAAAGTTATCACATCTAGTAAAATTAGATCTACAAGTAACTCTCTACCTTCCACCAACACTGGACAAGATAGAAAAACTATATCTGTTTCTAACTCATCACTAAAAGAAGTTGCTAAAGATTATGGAATTGATAACTTAGATGGTTTTTATCTTATTCTTAAAGTAAAAAAAAGAGATACAAAAGAATGTGATGCACCATGATCAAATAAAATTCTAGCATCAAAATAATAGACCCGAAGAGTACCTGCCATAGCTATAATGGATGCTTGAGCATCTTGAGAAGTTAATGTAAACACCTTGGCCTGCCCTACAACCCACCCGCTATAAAGTATATGACTGCATAAATCCTTTGCCACAAGGTCTCTCTCCATGTCTACCTCTTGTACCATGGCCCTACTGGCCCATAAATTGAGTACCACTCCATTGAGTATACACTAGTGCATAAAAATGAGGAATATGTTATACTAGCTAAGCAATTATAATAAATGAACCCTGTAGGTATACCTGCTAATGACTAGAATTTGGGCATGATTTAGTAAAACGTCCAACCTACCTACATCTAAAGAATGCTCCTGATGGTAAGTAATAAGGGCCTTGATGTACTTGGCCACAGTTAGAATATGCACTAGGCCTTGAGCTTGTACTACCATACCTAAAACTTTGACCACTACTACTACTACTATTGGCCCTAGGCCCAAATCTCATAGATTTACCACTATGTCAGCCATGTCTCTTACTCCTATACCTATGGTGACCTCTATAGCCTTGCTGTAAGGTACCAGCAATCTAAACACCAATACTACCCATCTGAAACACTGATTAAGAGTCTCATGAACACTAACTGTCCTACCATCTCTACTCATGTAAGGGTTTGAGATCATACCATGCCTTATGTGTTGCCTCTCCAACTGTCTAACCTTATTAATAACACTCTCTAAAGTGCAACCCTCTATATGAATCCCCACATAAGTTAGTCCTAATCTACTCACATGTAAATCCACTACTCTACACTCATCTCTCATCACATCCTCAATATGACATGACAACCTAAGAAACTCCCTAGTGTAGTCTTCAACAGATCTATCTCTCTTGATGACATATAACAACTACCATATATATGCTTCCCTCAAAGTAGGTGGATAAGAAAATCTCAAGAATTGACCCTTAAACTCTATCTAGGTAATAGTATCTACATAAGGTTGTATGGACTGCATAAACCAATCTTGAGCTGCTATTTGGATTGATAATTCCATAATAAGGATCCTCTAGTAGTTTATATACTCAATTCTAGTCCTAGACTCAATGGTATTAATAAAGTCCAATACATCTCCAACCTTATCAAAAGAAATTATACCAACTCTGAAGTATAGAAGAAGAGCATTAGCATCTGTCATCCATTGGTTCCTTTGTTGGAGCATCTGTTACACCAATGGCATGGCTTGATTAAGTGTAGCTAAAAATTTATTTATTCTTGCCATTCCAACTGTAAAGGTTATAAGATCCATCTTTGGAGCTTCTAGTTCTACTTGCAATTGTTGCTCTTGTCTTTGAGCTGTCGTTGTGCTAGGCCTACCCCTTCTTCTACCTTATGGGGCAAGGGAGGAGGTTCATCCTAAATGGACTGCTTAACATTATCATATGTTGCATGTACAGTAGGAGCATTTCATGCTCTCCTCATTTTGAAAGGCATAAAAAATAACAAGATTCAAAACAAAATAAGGGAATTAACATATATACGGAATTATAAAAACAACAATGATAATAATGACATTTATCAACCTAATCACTGTAGTAGTTCAAAGAAACGATAGACACCAATAACCAAAAGAATAAGAAATGAACCATTGCTTTGATACTAACTTTATCATGACTCGAACCTAAAGGCATGTGATTGACACTAGGGGATGGAAAAGTGTGAAGCTTCTAAAATCCATAGTAAGTCTTATGAAAATTTTCACAATAAAATTATTAAATTTCTAATAAAAATCCTGAAGAGTTTCCTCTGTACCAGGACAAAACCACAACCTGTAGAAATAAAAAAAACACTCCTAATATAATTTGCAAATAATACTTCTCCACAAATACTCTAATAATCCACCACAAATACATATAGCTCAATCATAATAAAATTCGCAATACAAATTATACAAGTTAGTTTACTACTGCGGTGTTCTAGATTTCAAATTTATGATACATATATCAAATGGACCTAGATAATATAGCTAGTTAAGAATAAATTTGGCGTAGATGATTATAACAATTAGACTGTCTGTGAGGTCCTGAAAAATAAAATTGAGAAAAATCATACCTCACTGAGTGAATTAATCTTATAAAATCCATGCTGATTTTAAAAATCCTTATTTAAAACCATGAAAGAAAACAATTATTAAAATTTTTTTTAAAATATATTTTTATAAAATATGCTTTGAAATTTCTCACAAAACGAAAACTACTAGAGTGAAGAGGAGGATGAGGAGTAGTTATGATTCAAATTTGGAGTTAATCAGAAGTTGTTTGAGTGGTTAATGGAGGAGAAGAAAAGTTCAAGTGTCAAAAGATAATTTGCCACTCAAAACAGACAACCCACTAATTTCTTTCTTTTTTTTCCCGATTTGCGGAGCTCTTTCCCTATTTATTCATGGACACTCCACGTATCCATGACCCATTTTCTCTCTTTTTTAATAACAATAATAATAATAAAATATTAATATTAATAATCACATAAATTCATGTTATTATAAAAGGAATATAAGCGAAAAAGTAAATATGCTATTTGGCAATTAAATTTTTAAGAGGGAAAGAGAATAGAAGAAAGATAATTTTCCTTATTCTTTTTATGTAAGGAAAAAATGTAAATATATATATATATTATGGTTAAATTCTTTTTTATTTAAAATTTTATGGTATTTTATATTTAAGGAGTTTTAGTTTCAATTTACTTACATTTAGGACCTATTTAATAAAATTATTAAAAATTTGAGGAAATTATATATATATATAATAGGTCTGTACTTTTTCACTTAATGCTCTATAATTTTTTTATTGACATTTAATTGGTTTTATTTTACTAGAATTTTAGTATCTCATTTAGTAATATTATTGAAAAAAATATACAATTTAATATTAAATATAGATATTTAATAATAAAATTATTTGTTAAGTAGTATAAATGTAACACCTATACCCTTGACTACAAATCAATTGTTGTGTATAGTTAAGATGAAATTTTTGAATTTTGATGACACTCAAGATGAGTGAAATTATGAGGAAAAAAAAGGATTATAAGTAAAAAAGAAGTAATGAGTGAGGATTAAAAAGTTAAGGTATGTTATATACTTAATTGAAATAAATAATTGTCCTTAAATGAACAATTAGAAGTTTGAGGGTTAATAGGTAATGTTGGCATTTCATTAAGGGTTGAATAACCTATCCAAATTAAGTATAGAACCTTCATTGAGTTGTGTTCCTTAGTGTATAAACTTATATGTCTAAGAGAAGAAAGAAATGACAAGCAGCCTAAAAACGAAAAGAGAGATTATAGGGAGTTTCTGAATTTTCAAGTTGAAACTAATTTTTCCAAGCGGATTTTAAGGATCTAAAACACTTTTCAAGCTATAATCTTCATTCTAAAAGCTTGTGGTGACTGATTTAGTAAGTAATTTGTTAACCTTAGCAATAATCAATTTTGATTTTTATCTTAACAAACTTAATTTTGAGCATTTAATGTTCCTTGTTTAAGTGTGATTATATGTATAAGTACAATATTACTCTTAATGAAAGCCAAGTCATAATTTAGCTTAAGCAGAGGGCTACGACTGAAGCAAGGCTATTATGGTGACAAAAAGCTTGTAATTTAGCTCAGTAGAAGGCTGCAATTAAAAGAAGGCTGCCATGGTGACAAAAAGCCAAGTCATAATTCAACTTAATACAAGGCTACAACTGAAGCAAGGCTACTATGGTGAAAAAAAGCAAAGGGCTATGACTGAAGCATTGCTTCCATGGTGACATCAAACTTCATAAAAATCCAACATACATATTTTTGAAATTATTGAAGGAAAAAGACATTAAAAGGCTACAACTGAAGTAAGGATGCCATGGTGACAGAAATCAGAGGTCTACTATTAAAGCCTTACTTCTATGATGACATCAAACTTCAAAAAATCCAACGGACATATTTTTAAAATTATTGAAAGATAGAGACATTAAAGACATAATCATTGGCTCCAATAGCCATATTTTTTAAGCTTAATCTATGTATATGTGGTTTAGAGCTGTGATAACTAGAATACACATTACTTTACTTTTTTATTATAAAAAACTCTCTAAGCATTCATTAAGCTTCATTCTTTTTTCTGTGTATTAATATTCTTTATATTGATTAACTCTTGTGAGAGTTGGTTATATGATAGAAATAGGACTTCATCTTTATCTAATTCTTGGGATAGATTAGAAGGGAAGTGAGACATATTTCTAGTGGAATTAGTTTAAGTGTTTAACATTAAAACACTTGGGAATTAGTTGAAGAGTTAGTCTTAAAACTCTTATTTATGCAAGGTTACAGAGTGAGCGTCAAACTCTTATAATCTTAATCTTGTGAATAAAATTATGGGTATTGAAAAATCCTAACTTGGGGATAAGTTAGGTGGAGATATAGGATTGTTGAGAATCTAAACTCCTTAAATTTTTGTGTTGATTGTGCTTCCTACTCTATTTTCTTTTAATTCTTATTCATTCCTTAAATTTGTTTTAATTTTTCTAAAATCTTTCATTAGCCTTATTCACCCCCCTCTAAGGCACTTTTAATTGGTATCAGAGCTTGAATTCTATGAACTTTATTGCTAGAATTCAAGATCATCAGGAGTGAATTTTAAAATATTTCTTCATTTATACCATTCTTTGATGAAAGTTATTACCCACATTGGAAGTTTAAAATGGAGATAAACTTAAATTATGATCAATTAAACTTTGGGAAGTTGTTCTCAAAGGTTAGGAACCACCTAAAGCTACCATTGATGGTGTATAAACAACTCTTTTAAGAAGTTAATGGAACGATGAACAAAAGGAAGAAAACTATAAAAATAAGAAAACTATTATCACTCTAGTCTCTTCTATGTCAAAAGAAGAAGGAGGCAAACTTCGACATTACATTTTGACTAAGAAAATGTGGGAGACATTAGAAAACCGTTATGAAGGCAATGCACAAGTAAGAATTTGATTTTCCTGATTTTTTAAGTCTCTGTGTTTTAATCATATCTTGAGCTAAAAACCTTCACATTAAGTTTCTTTGATGATCTAAAAACTTTAAAGAGCTATCTAAAACTTTGTCTCTTTGAGCTAGAGCAGATTCAATCTCTAGGTTAGTCTAATAAGAGGAAACATGTTATTGCTCAGTCTGTCAGTTCCTTTGAGCTGATTGTATTTAGCCATCTATAACTTTCTTTGTGGTTATCCAATTAAAGTGAACGTTTTACAAAATATAGTAGACATATAAAACTAATTCTATTTAAAATTTGGGCTCAAAATGCCTTTTCTATAAGTTCGAGCAATTTTTCTAAATTTAGTCTTAAATAGCTCTTTTAGAATGAAAGAACTAGGTTTGTAAAGTTGAGTTCATTTGCATACTTGGAATTTCACTTGGAGGGCTGCATGATTAAAGAAGCATATAGGATTGTTATATTGATGATTTATAAATAAAAATGCACGTTTTAAATGCTGAAAAAGGCAAGGAAGATACCAGTACAAACTAAACAATTCAATGAATTAACTATGTGTGTATATAGTTTATTTTTATGAATAGATGTTCAAGCCCTTTTTATATTTTTATAAATTAATAAAATGAGTTTTTGTTATTCCATAAGCCTGAATTGATGTATTGGATTTGTTTTAACTCAGTTTGTTGTTGCTTGAATTACTTATTTAAGTTTTAAGCTTTGAAACTATAATGGTTTCAAGTTTACAAGCTTGATGTGTTAATATAATATGCTTTGAGTTTGTAATATAATTTGGGATCATTTTAGTTACTTGATGATTCAAATGAGTTCTTAAATAGCTTGGTTTCATGCCTTTGGATTATGATAAGAATGGATATGATTTTGAATACTTTATTGAACTGCAAATGTGATAGAATTGTTTTGATTAATTATTTGATGAAAATAGTATTTTATTTGTGTATTACCACCATATATGTGTTGTGTGAATGTGTTGAGGTGATATATGTACATTTGAGATTGTATTGCTTGCTATTGTGCAACAGGCAATAGGGCACTTGGTTGTAGGACGTTGAAGGGAGAATGGTCGTTATGTGCTAATGTAATCAAAGGGTTAACCAATAAGTGTGCCTAGAGAGTGAGCTTGTGATGGCCTATATGTTGGCTGGGTTGTGATGCTTGTTACATGGTTAGTTAATACCTATGAAAGGTGATATTGATGTTTGAAAAACATTTGTTCTACCCAGCTATGCTTTATATAAGATTGAAAGCAATAATGACTTTGATATTTCAAATGGATTATAATTTGACTTTAATTACTCTAGATTCTAGTTTGAGAAGTTTATTGTGTTTGGTTTAACTAAATTGTTTTCTGCTTATAACCTCTATTCATTGAATATTTTTGTATTTATTTTATTATGTTTCTAAGCTTTTTTAGATAATAGGGCTTGATAGTTTGTGGCCTAAATTGAGTGAGTGTGTATAGAAGTTCAAGTAAGGTTGGTCAACATTCCTATTCGAGAAGCCTTGTGTTTTTGTTTCTTAATTTTGTTTTCTATAAGTGTTGTAAAACAATATGTTCTTCAGAGTGGTGACTAGGTTATATGTAAAACAATTGTTTGGAAATGTGTTTTATATTGCTTTAATCATGTTTTCACTACCACATTTTTAGTTTAAAAACATTAATATCAATCTAGTTTAAAAATGTGATTTTCTATATTACCCAATTGCTTTATACATATACTATTATTCATAAACACATAATTGTAAAAGTTCTTATTTTCTAAATGTATCATATGAAGAAGAACAAACTTTTATATAAGATTTATTTCAATCGGTCTTCCAAATGTAACTATATTTATAACATAGTTAGACTAAAGTAAATGGTTTGTTAAGTCATTGGTTTTAAATATCCATCTTTGTGTACATGAGACAAGGTGTGACAATAGCATTCAATTAACTAAAATGAACTCAGAATAAATAAATAAAAATATATTTTAGATTATATTATAAATAAAAAGAAATCATTTTTAAAATAAATTTATAATATTTTAAAAATATTCAAATAGTTATATTAACAGTAACTCATATATAAACATTTTTACTATTGAAAGATAACATTGTATTAAATTTTAACATAAAATAATTATGACATTAATTGACAAGATAATAAAGTGTTAGAAAAATAAAATTAGAAACCTCGAAATATTAAAAAAAACACACACACACAAAATTTTAAAATGAAAAAATGTTTAACCACAATTGAAAGTTTTAGTACTTATCCCTAATGGAAAGATTATACCCAAATATGACAATGTAAAACAATTAGCTTTTTAAAATACATTAAAATTTTTCCTCAGTGGTTCAGATGATAAACATTATAAGGTGAGGTTATGAATTTAATCCCCCACTTCTCCTTTGACTTCTTAATTATTAAAAAAAATTAAAAATTCATTTTTATTCAAATATTTCTCTTCTCTCATTTTTATTAATTGATTTTATAATTGTGAAATACAAAAGAATCTATAATTTTTTTTCCTTTTTCTTTCCATTAATTCCTTCCCCTTAAAACCTTTTTTCTTCCTTTCTTTTGTCATTCTCATACATAGTGACTATAAGATAATACGGTTAAAATTATAATTAAGTACGAATAAATATATGTTGTTTAAACGTTTATTATCATAAATTTTATATTTATACTATTTAAGTAATAAAATTTGTTACAATTTATGATTTATCTTTTTTTCAACATCAAAAAAACATTTAATACATGTGATATAGAAGGAAAAATAAGTTTGTCCATAATAGTTTTAGGTGAATATATATATACACTTGACATAAAATAATCTTAGCATTATAGATAATGCCACTACTGTTAAGTTAAAATTATGAGAAGTTTTAATTAAAATCAAAATCGAAATTGAAATTTTTTATGATTGGATGAAAGAGAAAATCACAGACTATATCACATTTTGTCATCTAAGTTGTATAACTATGAAATACTAAATACTGAATTTTCCAAAAAAAAAAAATTATCAAAACCTATCCTTGCAATTAAATAAAGGTAGGGCTTTAATCGAATTGAACTGTTTATGAATTACTTAAAAATTCGAGTAAAATTCATTTAAACTAGTAAATGAGGCATTAAACTAATTAATTCAAATTATACAAAAATCTATTTGTGAGACTCCTAAACGACCTTCAATAAAAGTTTGAGTTAGCTCATAAATGTATGGTACTAATAGTATAATAGTATGATATTAGATATATAATATGTATATATTTGCTTATAATAAAAATATAAAATTATTTAAATATATTATATAGTTTTTATAGTAAATAATTTAATTTTAATATATAATTTATAAAATCTTAAATTTATTAGACTCGATAAGAGCATCGTACAAATAATATATAAATGAAGTCTAAAATAATTAAATCTTGGCTCCATTTGCAAGTTCAACTGATTTTGTTTAGACTACTGAGTAGAGGATATTTTTGATATATAGAAACAGGGTGAGCACATTTTGAGGAAATTTGGAAATTTAAAAACTCTAAAATCATAGTAAAGTTTGGAGATTTTAAAAATAAATTTTTTAGTATTAATATCAAATTTAAAAATCTTCATACTAATGTCATCCCTTCTTTTGGGATAATTCAGTACATAAATTTGCTCTTTATAGATCGATATGGTACCGCTATAATACAATTGAAGATTAAAATTCGAGAGTTTATATTATTGATTGAATTTATGTTTATTACTAATAAATAAATAATAAAAGTTTGTATATATTTATATATTTTTGTATAAACATATATTTAATACAATACATATTTTTTGCCATCCCGTTTATATATATATAATAATAATAATATATTTTAATTAATAAAAATGACTCTTTTCTTATTTTTATTTATAATATCATTACTTGCTTTAATAAAAATTACATAATATATTATAATACTATTTACCTCATAATTTTACTTGTTCATAATAATAACAATTCTTTTATTTCTCATATTTTAGTTCAAATTATGTTATTTATATTTTTATTTATTAATTGAATTATTTAAAATTATGTAATATTAATTTTTTTTATTTTCATATTTTAAATTTAAATTATAATATAACAGGAAAGCCACTTTTAATAGATGAAAATAAAATAGAAGGACGTCTAGAAGGGCGTGTTATTATGAGAAAAACACGAAGGGGGACATAGTAATTTGCGGTAAACAATTGATAAGGGATCCAACCGGTCATCACTATAAAAGGCCGTGGGGGTAGGGTTTTTGTTTTCACTGCCTTTGAGAGAACAGAGCGGAGTAGTTGCTCTTTGTGCCGCTCTCGTTCCGTTGCAGGCAGATAGCAAATCTATTTCGTTCCTTTAGCACACTTTCTTTGCAAAGCTGATTGCAAACTACATGAAAGGTCTTAATACATCTTCCCTTCTCTGTTCTTCTTTAGTTTCTCTGCTTTCGATTTATATATTGTTTTTGTGATTTTTGTTTTGGAGGCCGATCCAATGGGTTCTTATTTCATATAAAGAAAATAAAGCATAAGAACTCAATTTCACCCGGCCGAGAATTGATTAATTGGGGGCAGCCTCAAGGTTTTACATGTTTTCTGTCATGTTTCAATTCAGGGAACTGCCCTAAATTCCTTTTTTTTTTTAAATTGAATTTTCTATTGTTATGGTGAATATATTGGGCTGTTAGATCTTAGTTTTGTATTCATTGTTGATTAACAGAATATTGTTCTAAGCTTCTTTTGCAATTGCAAAAATTAAATAAATTAAAATTAAAATCTTTGCTATTAGAAATTTTGGTCTCTGAGTTTATATGAATTTTTTCAAACCCAGAAATGCTTTTTTTTTTTTTAATAAAAAGTGGATAATTTTTAAAAGTTTTTTATAAGAAAAAAATTAGCATTCATTCACAGAGGTCTCTTTATAAATAAAAATTTTCAAGAAATGATATGGATTTGGGAGACCTTTCCCTTGCAAAATGTCAATTGGACATCTGCAACGTAGCACTTCAGCAAATGAAATTGAGGGATTAATTTCTTGCAAGAATCTAAGAGAAAAATATATATCTTATTTGACTTCTTAACTTTTACATTTTAGCAGCTATAACAAGTTTCACTATAGAGAGAGAGAGAGAGAGAGAGAGAGAGAGAGAAATTAGAAAAATTATTGTTTAAAATTTTAAAAATTAATTATTAATTTTTTTTTGCATCTTATATATTTTTTATTGTCAGATAAATTGAATTTAATAACCAATATATAAAATATTCAGAGTAAATTTGATTAAAAAAATTGATGTAACCTACCCACATAAAAAGTGTAGAAGATATGTTTTTTTTTATGATAAAATAATAAAATTAAATTTACTGAAAATTATTATTTTTAATTAATTAATCAAAAAAATTATAGATTAATATTTTGGTTCTGTTTATATATAATTTAAAAATATGTAAGCTGTATAATTTTAAAATTTAAGTTGTTAAAATATTTTTAAATTAAGAATTATTATAAATTTTTTTTTCAAATAAGTGAATATATGATTTAAATTTAACTAAACTAAAAAATTAAAAATTTTAGAAATAATATTTGTTAGATACATGAGCATTATTTGATCATGATTGAAAACTTAAAAAGAATCAACTTAATTTCTAAAAATAATCATTTAAATTTAACTTTAAATTTATGTAACAATTTTTTAAAATTAATTATATTTTTTATATTTTAACTTTTAATTAATTAATTAATATTTGACATTGAATATTAATTTTTAAAAAAATAAAAATTTTAAAATTCATTTTTACTAATTCATGTCTTACACATTTGTCTTACATATTTATAATTTGATAAATTGGACTTAATTAGTCAATGTATGAGAGTTTTCGGGTGAATTAGTTAAAAAATGGTTGTTTTAGACTGAACAAAACTTTTCTATAAAACCTAATCTAGGCTAATTGACATATTTGTGAATTTGACAGAATAATTGGCCAAAAAGTTAAAACTTTGAGTTAATTGATCATCATACCTAAATTTAGGGGGTAAGTTGCTACTTTAGCCTGCGGACGGACAGACCATCCATCCACAGTTTCTTCAATCCAATTTACAATAGATTCAAATAAGCTTGATCATGAAATGCTAGTTAAAAGGAGAAATTTATGATTAAATCAGATTTTTCAAAGTTGAAAAAGAGAAATTTATGATTAAATTATTTATGCAATGTGAATATTTTAGTTTTTGATTTTCTGGTAGGGAAAGCAACTATTTGGCTCACCTGGGCAATCTCCCTAGAGGATGCTTTTATATATATATACGCGCCAAAACTAGTAGTTAGTGTGACATGATTTCATTAGTCGATAAATTGAATTTATCATAATATTTTTAAGAAAAAATTACTAATTTGTGATATTTTTTTAAAAAGTGATATTTTGAAGTTTAATTATGATATTTTGTGAAAAAGTCACAATATTTTATAATTAAATCATGATATTTTGAAATCTCATAGGAAAAAGATAAAAAAAATACAAAAGCAATTATTATGAGAAAAAGTCTTAACAATAAAAAAAAATGAATAACTTAAAAAAAAAGGTGGAGATAAATTGATGGAAAACAAACATTAAAGTTGAATAAAATTTAATTTGATTAATAAATATAAATTTTTACAAAAGAAAAGGCACTTTTTTCTTTCTTCAACTGAAATACACGTTTTCATTAATTATAAAAAAGTGCCCATTTTACATGCTTATCCTTTTGTTTACTAGTATGCACCTTTATTCTTTTTATTTTATCTTTCCGTTTATTTTTATTTCTTTTTTATTTTTGTTCTCTTTACTTTTTTTCTTCTTTAATTATTTTTCTCTTTTTTAAAATTTTATTTTTTCATTTTCTTTATTTTTCATATTTATTCTTTACTCCTTACTTTTCTTTTTAATTTTTATTTCTCTCTTTTTCTTTTTCTTTTTTATTCTTTCCTCCATTTCTTTTTTATTTTTATTTTCTCTTTATTATTTATTATTTCTCTTTTTTTTTCTTTTCATCTTTTTCAAAATTTATTTTTTCATTTTTTTTCCTTTGTTTTTTTTCATCTAGTGGAGCATTAGCCAATAAATATTTCATAAATTTTTTGACATTTTTTGTTGAAATATAATCTTTTGTTTTGTTTTTATTTCCTTTTTCCTTGTTTTTTTATTTTTAAATAAATTTACCATTAGTTTCTAAATGTTAATTTTTTTAATTCCAAAAAAGAAAAATAAATACAAAACTATACTATCACGACCCAAACCCAAAGATTATAATCGGTGTTAGGAAATGAGAATTTACATGAATTTGAAACCTGTAGCAAGTCTAAAACATAAAATTTATACAGAACATAATCATAAATTTACCTCAAAATTAACACTTTTTAAAACTTAAAAATTCGTCCATAGACAATATCATAATAACATATTTAAACATACAAACCAAGGACATAAATGAGTGCTAAAGTTAACACACTACTACTATTGTAGTGTTTATGAAACGCAAAGAAATGATAGCTTAAAATTTATATAAGTCAGCTGGCGAAGAATGAGTCTGGTGAAGAGGACTACTATAGGAGGTCTATAGAGAGAAATCTTGAAAAATAAATGAGGGAAATCAAACCTCACTGAATGAATTATCATTATATATATGCATGCAACCTGAGGGTACAAGCAACCAATCACATTAATACAACTAGATATAGATGGAGATAGATGAACAAAACTGGAGGATCGGAGTAGAACCCTAAGATATTCGTAACCTCAATCACTGTACCTCACTGTCTATTAGACCTTCTTGAATCCAAATAATATTTTCCTTTTCCAATTTGGTAGTGGACTTGCCCTGAAACTTTGAAAGGTCAATTGAGCTGTCACAACAATGCACCTCTTTATAAATAAAAAGCTCAATAAATCATTTAACAACATAACTATGTTATATACTCTCATATCAATCAAATTTCACATCCTACCCATCTAGCATACTGGTGCACATATAGTTATAGTGTAGCCCACTAGGTAGTATGTTATACTACTATCCTCTAAAATATCACATCAAAAAAACATCATATCAAAATATAAATAGCATCCAAGTCAAGAATAGAATATTCGTAAACACAAACACAAACACACACACATAATGGTAATCACTATAAAGATAAATAACTAATAAAGGTTTAATGTAGGACAACATATTCATTTCACATTAACAACAAAATATATGGATGTTGGGTAAGAATTTCTATATGCAGTGCAAACACATAATAATAACTTATAGGTGGAACGCATGCCTCAGTGATAACTCAACTGGCCCTGTCCTGTAGGCCTTGCCCCCGGTGTGACTATAGGAAAAATAATAAAGATAAATAGAATTAAAATCCTAACCTTATACTTTTTAGATTTCTAAGGTAGATACTCAATCTAAGATACAGTACTAATTAAACTTAATAACTAACATGTATTGATGTTACATTTTACGAGAAATTCACTAAAAATTCGACAAAGTTTCCTTTATAAAATAAACATCTTTCTAC
This sequence comes from Mallotus nudiflorus, assembly GCA_947683625.1. Classification (NCBI taxonomy): domain Eukaryota; kingdom Viridiplantae; phylum Streptophyta; class Magnoliopsida; order Malpighiales; family Euphorbiaceae; genus Mallotus; species Mallotus nudiflorus. The sequence continues at coordinate 434,088 of CANTUR010000625.1, forward strand.
TAAAAGTAGAGTCACTCTTACACAAAACAACACTTTTATAGTCTCCACAATCCAGTAACTCGAGTTGGGGCCCTGAACTACACTTTATGCCAAACTAAAAACCAACATAGATGCACATATAAAAATAATATAATTTTATCAAATTTACTAATGTATCATAAAATAAAATTTAATTAAGCAATTACAATTTAATTCATTTAAATAATTAAAATATAAAGGTGTCACGACCCAAATTGGGGAGTCATGACTGACGTTAGGAAATGAAAATTCTCACGAATCTGAAACCTATAACAAGTCTTAAAATAAAAACACATGCAAATATAACAAAAAAACATCAAAATTAAAAAATTGAATTATTATAAAACAAATGATTATCATAATATAATAAAAATATCTTCATACAAATATTCAAATACAAGAAAACACTGTCTAAAACAATATAGATACTAAAACAAGAAGCACTACTACTATAGTGTTTACTAAAATATAAGAGAAGTTATGGTTCAATATTTACATAAGTTAGCTAGAGAGGAAAGAGTCTAGCGAATAAGTCTAATAGGGAGGTCTGAAGTAGAAGATCTTGAAAAAAAATATTGAGGAGGGTTAAACCTCACTGAGTGAATTACTATTATATATATACACACAACATAAAATACATAGATACATAAGCATCAATATAATAATTTATTTATTTATTTATATATACATGCATTTCATATATATGCAAAAAAATCCACTTGTATATAATAATAAATGCAGAAAAATTTTGGGTAAAGGATCAGAGTGTAACCCTAAAATATTCCACAACCTCGATAACTGAACCTTACTAGCTTATAGACACACTTAATTGCAAAATATTTCTCTTCTCAATTTTTTTTGAACAATTAGACTAGCCTTGAGACACTAAGTCAACTAGGCTTCAACAGTCTCACTGTAAGCATGATTGCCTTTAGACATTAGGTCAACCGAGCTTCCACAATCACACCACTTTCTCAACATAAATCTCAATAATCAATTATTCATATCTCACATCAATAAATTTCATAATATCAATTCTAACATTTTAACATACTGATACGCACACAATCCTAGTGTAGTCCACTAGATAGCACGTTCTACTGCTATCTTCCAAAATATTTTATAAAAATTAATTAAATAAATGAAATCATATTAATATTTAATACAACATAACATAATAAAATTCATATTTTATTAAAAACATAGATGCCAATAATTTCTCTACATGTAATGTATACATATAATAATAACTCATTGTTCTATCGTGCTCCTTTACCCTGGCTTGGCTGGATCAGTCCGATAGGCTCAGCATGTGAAGCAACTAAGGAAAATAATAAAAATAATAATATATTAGAATCAAAATCCTAATTTTATACTTCTAAAAATTCTAAAGAATGACTCAATCTAGGACACGATTTGACAAAAATTTTAAAACTCAAGATCGACTTGATGTCATGTTTTACCAAAATTCTACCAAAAATTCGATAGAGTCTCCTCTATAAAACGGATGTTGTAGACAGCGGGGTTTAGCACATGCTCAAGATTTTAGCAATTGTGATACTGTTTGAGCTCAGGACTCTAGAGAACACACTAACCACTATTACAAAGACATGGCGTGGAGATGAGGAGTCGTTACCCAGGGTAATAATTGGGACAAATCGAAAAATGGTGGTACTCAATTCCCTAAAAGAAAGCCAACACCACAACTAGGAGATTTTGGGTACGGAATACTAACTTCTTTTAGTCTCATGTTCTTTTAGAATTACTTTATGAATTACTATCTTAATCTCTATTTACATGCAATTTCATATAAACCCTTATTAAAGAAATCAACTCTAGGCAAACTAGTTATGAAATATACAAGTAAACAATGCATTTATTTAAATCACAATCCCTAGGTTAGTCTAATCTACATTGATTTTAATTAAATGAGCTAAATCTACATGTTTTAATTTGTAAGTGAGCCTAAAGACTAATGGTCCTATTTCTTATTTAATTTTAATTAAGTGAACCTAAAGTCTATTTATTTTAATTCTAATAATGGGACTAAATCTACAAATTATGAAGTATTTGAATTAGTGGGCCTAATTCTAGATGTTTTAATTCTAAGGTGATCTTAAATTTACAAGTTATAAAAAAGACTTTTATTTAATGGGCTAAGTCTAAATTAATTATAATTAACCTAAAATGGGTCTATGTCTAAATTACTAAATGAGCCTAAATTGTCTTTAACCCAAATCTAGTTAATTATGGGCCTAAAATACATTTCAATTAAAATCTAGACCTATTAAATGAGATGGGCTAATAAAGAATTACTTAAACCTAAAATTATTTAAATGGGTTAGAGCCTAATATGGGTCTAGGGCTCAAAACACATAAAAATAATAAACAAGCCCAAAAATGATAAAAAAAATCAAAACAAACAAATAAAAAATATCAACCATGCAATTAAACAATTTTATCTAAAAAAACATAATTTTAATTAACATACAACCTAAATTAATCTACTTCCTCCATTGATTTTAATTAGGGTTTATCAAATTGAACCTAATTTACTAATTAATTTTTTAAGAACAAGAGAACTAAATTTTCATTATTCCCCCTATCTGGGCTATTACAAAATCTACCAAAATAATAAAGAAAATAAAATTAAAATATAACTCTTAAGAAGACAAATTAAACAAATCCAAAACCTAAAAAATAAAATAAACTAAACTAAACATAGCAAAATAAAATTAAATTAAGATCTTGACTCTTGTTTTTCATTCATGGATTCTCCATAAGTTTTCTTTGTTCAATCATGTATTCATCACTAGAATCATGAAACACAAAGAATTAAAAAAAAAAGAAAATAAGATTAGAATTAATGAACAAAGAAACAAAATAATGAAAATAAAACCTGAATAAAAAATACATAAATAATAAAATAAAAAATAATAAAAAGAAAATAATAATATAAAAGAAAGAATTAATAAAAAGAAAGGAGTAGAAGATGAGTAATGTTGTGCAGATGCTGTTTGAATGCCTCTCAGATTGAGATTTCACTATTTTGAGAAAATTGACTTTTAACTTTCTTGATTTCTGAACTTTTTATAAGAACGTACTTTGTTTCTTTTTTTTGTTTTTAAAAGGTTTTGAAATGATAGTATATGGTTAGGTCTTCTTTCTTTTTTCTTAATCAACCTCTATTGCAATAGTTAATTAGGGTTTTTTTTTCTTTTTTTTTACCCAGTTCCCCCTTCTTTGCCAATCTTTTCTTTTTATATCTCATTCCTAAGCTAACCGCTTACGTGATCATAGTAGCTCTGATCTCTCCTTTCCTAAAAAATAGGATAAGAATTTTAACTTCAAAAAAATAAGATTATACGCATAAAAGACACATACTGGATTGAGACCGAAACCTACAGATAAATACTCAAATCAATTTATTTATAAATTAAATTTGGACTAATCATAGTGAGAAAAAAAATTTTACTGAACTTTTTAGCGCCTTAGCATTCTAAAATATCGATCAGCATTGTGTAATGTCAATTGGCATTGTGTAATGCCAATTGGCATTGTGTAATACCAATTGGCATTACATAATGCCAATCGACATTGTGTAATGCCGATTGGCATTATGTAATGTCAATTAGCATTGCATAATGCCGATCGATATTATGTAATGTTGATTGACATTACATAACACTGGTTACACATTTCCAAATATACAATTGCAAAAGTCAATTTTTTTACAATTAAACCAAAAAATGTTGCAATTTAGTCCTTAAAATTATGAAACTTAACACTAGAGGTTAATTTTTTTATTAAATTGTCATCATAGAGGCTTTTGTTGCATTCATTCACAATTGTATCTTGAAATTGGGTGCTTACAGTTGGCCCCCTTTGTCATTATTTGCTTGACAAATTGTGTCAAAGCAATAGAAACACACAATTTCAAAGGAAAGAATTAAGGTACTTAATTGTATCCTAATTAATGGATTGATGCTTAATTGCTATGCAATTTTAAAGTACGATGTTATGTTTAGCATGCTTCACTATATTTCCTATAGAACATTTAGTGAGATATATGCAAATTAGTTTTGCTATATTCCCTATAAGATGTTTAGCGTTTCATGATTTGAGAACATGCTATAGCTCCTATGGAATGTTTAGTAATAATACCATAACTACTGTGTAGTGTTTGATGAACTACACTATATTCCCTTTGGGACGTCTAATGACAATGAATTTGGTTATATTCTTTGTGAGATGTTTAATGAAATATATGTAATAATTCTTGTTATATTACCTGTGGCACGTTAGCGATTTATGATTTTTTTTAAATATGTTATAGTTCCTATGGAACATTTAGCAATCTGTGATTTAAAATTTCATTGTGGGACATTTAGTGTAATTGAAGAGATACATCATCCTCAATTGTATGATGTTGACTATACGTAGTTGTATAGTACTGATTGAAAGAATACATTGTACTCAATCATATAATGTCGACTATACTCGATTGTATAGTTTGAATTGAAATGACACATTGCACTCGGTCATACAATGTCGACTACACTCGGTTGTATAGTTTGAATTGAAATGACACATTAAACTCGATCATACAATGTCGACTATACTTGATTGTATAGTTTGAATTAAAATGACACATTGTACTCGGTCATATAATGTTGACTATACTCAGTCATATAGTCAGATTGAAAGGATACATTATACTCGATCATACAATGTTAACTATACTCGGTTGTATAGTCATATTAGAAGGATACATCATACTCGGTCGTATGATGTTAATTATACTCAGTTGTATAGTCTGGAAAAGAATACACTGCACTCGGATGTGTAGCATTGATTTCTTTTATTCTTTCCCTTTGCCAATTCATTCTTCATTTGCTTTATCCCTTTCATTGCTTAACGATTATGTTGTAATCAATAATTGCTCGCGATTAGCTGCCACCCTTTCATTGCTCACTGATGATGTTGCAATCCATAATTGCTCATGATTAGATATAACCCTTTCATTGCTCACTGATGTTGCTACAATCCATAATTGCTTACGATTAGCTACAACCCTTTCATTGCTTACTGATGATATTGCAATCCATAATTGCTCGTGATTAGCTGTAACCCTTTCATTGCTCACTGATGATGTTGTAATCCATAATTACTCACGCTTAGCTGTAACCTTTACATTGCTTGCCTTTGATGTTGCAATTCATAACTGCTTGCAAATTGATTGCAATCCTTTCACTGCTTGCCTTTGATAATGCTATAGTCTATAACTGTTGACTGATTTTAATTAACTATAAACCTTTCGTTGCTTGCCTTTAATGCTGTAATCCGTAATTGCTGGCAAATTGACTACAATCCTTTTATTTTTTGCCTTTAATAATGCTATAGTCCATAACTGCACACGATTACCTACAACCCTTACATTTCTCGCCTTTAATAATCTACAGTCCATAACTGCTAGCTAATTTTAGTTAATTGCAACCCTTTTATTACTTACCTTTGATGCTGCAATCCGTAATTATTGGCAAATTGATTATAATCCTTTTATTGTTAGCCTTTTATAATGCTACAATCCATACCTGCTCATGATTAGCTACAATCCTGACATTGCTTGCTTATAATGCTACAATCCATAATTGCTCGTGATTTTTATCTTTGGTTGTTTGAGTCGAATGCTTTGAATTCTTTGTGCTGATTGATTAGCATTTTTGCTAACTAACTTTGAATTTTATTGTGTTGACTTATTAGAATTTCTCTACTAACTAATTTCAATTCCACTATGTTAACCAACTCTACAACTTGGGTGCACTTCCTTTTGGATTTGCAATTCTTACAAACTTATAGAAGTTAGTTTCAATCATGATAAATGTACAAAAGTACATTATAACATTGAAAATTCATGAGAAAATTAATCACTTTTCATGAGATATCATGCACTCAATGAATCTCACTATTTTTTTATTTTCATGACTATTATTTATTTGCCATTTATAAAGGTCAGAGGCATTATTAACCATCTTGTGCTAAGAACATATCTTTTATCAAGTGAAGAGATTTCTTCCACACTTAATTTTAGAGAGAATTTACTAAACAAAACTTATGAAAATTGAGCATAAAAATATCAAATTCTGAGTATCAAAATAGCCTTTGAATTATTTTTGTTCTTTTCTTCCTTATCCGAGTATTCCCTCACCTTTCTTATATTAATCAGGTTGGATACCATTGGAAAGGTCCTTTAGATACTCATACTCTTATAGAGCATTGGAGTAAATAGAGTAGTTTTTGGCATGGTCCTCTTCCCCCGCCATTCTTGTATTACTCAACATGAATATCGCTAGAAGTTTCATGTTGATAGTCTTACTCATTTCTAAGCATTGGAGTACATTATGTTTGCTCTTATTTTGATTCTCCTTTTAGTATTCTCTTGCCTTTCTTATATTACTTAATGTGGATACCATCAAGGGATTTTGTACTCGTGCTCTTTTCTGAGCACTGGAGTAGATTATATGCACATTTATCATTCAAAAGACTTAAATGACACTTTGAAATTCAAGCAATTTATACTGCAAATCTATAGATTTTTTTTTGCATTTTCTTCCTTTCGTTTGGGTGCAGAGCAAGCATTAGATTGATTAGAGTTTTTAAATTTTCAACATAAAATTATTAACTGCTCATCTGAATTCTGTGAGGCTAATAAAAGAAAGCCACTATGATCAAAGGTTATGAGATAGACTTTTCGCACGTAATCTTATGAAGTGGATGAATTTACTTTCAATTTATGAATTTTATGATTGAGATGGTACTTTATTATAGAATCTAAGGGAATAGAGTTATGTTATTTCCCTTTATTATTTTTCAAGATGTTTGTCACACAAGATGATACTTTAATGAATGATTAGCATTTGTAACCTTTCCCATTCTTATTGATGTATAGATTCATTTCTCCTTCTTTATTCTTTTTTATTTTTCCTACACAAAATGTTATAAGTTAGCATGGTCTATTTGCAAGTGAAGACATTTTGTCAAAATGCAATGTCATTCTTTTGCATTCTTCCTTTTTGATTGTGATGATGATGTCTCTGATCACAGGGTCATGATATACTACCATTGAAGTTATGGCTTTGGGCTGAATTTATCTTTTTGTCATTCCATTGATGCTATGGTAGAGCGCTTCATTCCTCTTATTAGTATCTCCTACAAAAAAGTTTAAGGAGTTAGAGATCTTATTTCATGATCAAATAATTTTCCAAAGTGCATTCATTTTAAGTTTTGAGTGCGTTCTTCCCTTTTATAAGGCCGATGAATGTATTGCTGACATGTTGGACTTTCTTATCACCATATTTCATACCTTACACTGGTTTAACTGTTGTGGAGAGATATTTCAGATGATTCTCCTAATGAGTCTATGGAGATGGATACTGAGTTTGAGGAGCCTGAACGTCCTATCTAGCCTTTTGAGGTCACCTGGATGATGCTTTCGCAAATATCCTTATCGGTGATATTCCCTTATTTGATGGGCCCATAATTAATTGGGCTCTTACAATTTAGATTCCCATTGAGCATCAAGTTCACCTGAATAGTGTCACCCTTTTTCCTTCAGATGCTTCTCATGTGAACATTTTGACTACCTTTCTATTCTTTTACAACACTAATCTTGAATGTTAGTAGCAAAGTGTTTGCACAATCTTGCCTAGGCTCAAATACTTTATTATGTAAAGCAAGTATTTTACAAAAAATGTATGCAAGTGTATACATGTTATGTATGGCATGCATGATCCTAAAGGTCTTCTATTTAGAACAAAGCTATGTTTGAATCTTGGAGTATGAGAATGAGGTCCCTCACCAACAGCCTGTAGGTTTGAGCATTGAATGCCTAATTATTGGTACTTCTAATGTCGGAGCCTCTAATACAATTTGTCAGATAAATGACCATGCTAGCATGTGGGGTCCATGGCTCGACATTGGAGCTTGTGATTAACTAATGTACAATTGAACTTTTCTTTTTGCAATTTCTTTTGCTATATGATAATCGATGTATTTGTATGCTTTTTTCTGCCTTGATATATGTTATACTTTAGTGTTCCATTTTTGATCTTTGAATGCAAAGTTATTGTTATGTAATTTGCCCCCATAATTACATTTTACCCCTAGTTTCATTCAGGATTCATTCATGCTATTCTAGCCATCTTTTTTTTTATTTTCATGTGCAAGAGACCCAGTTCGTTCACTGCTATTGTTGATCCTTTGACTTATTAACCTTATTAGTTGCAATCTCATGCATTAAAGATGTAGAGGAGTGGGCGAACTAACTGAAGTGATTTCTTGATGATGAAATCAACTAGACTTACACTTCAAAGGACTCTTGAGTAGAATATGAGGTTTAATGTTGATGCAATGATTGATGATAATTACAAGGTAGGAGTTACAATGTAAGTTATTGAGCCACCTAAATTCCCAAGGTACAAGGGGGCACTAAGCTTATAGATAAAATTATAAAAGGGTGGTAAAAAAGAAAATATAACTAAAATAGTGATCTCATAGCTCTAATTTAGCTTTCATTATATATTATCTTTCCATTCAGATATTTATGCAGTAAGATAAAGATGAATATGCAGTATTTGAATAAAAATTTCAGATTCAATTTTACTCATTCATTAATGCAAAAATAAGAACATTTATTACATCACATGATACAACTCCTATTATTAGTTAGTCTTAAATTTTTTCTCTCTACTTTTTACCTCACTATTCTTTTTTTCTCTCTTATTTTTTATCATTCTTTTTATTTTTTCCTTAAATTTCCTATCTTCAGAAGTTACATAATGTGATATCTGAATGTTCTTTGAATTTGCATTTGTGCCCATGCTAATTGAATTAAATTTATGTCAAACATGCAGATACTACCAATATCACAATGCACAGTACTGTTAGGATGATAATACATAAGTAAGCATGATCAGAATTCATATCATTGCTCACTAAAACAAAAAAAAGTTCTAAAGAAACTAAAATTTTATTTAAAGAAGATAATAAGAAATTTATTTCTTATTCTAGATGCTAGGGATGTTGAGTCTCATAGTTGTTGTCTTTCAAGCAGTTGACATAACAACTATTCTTGCATCTTTTTGCTAACTGTCTCCATGACTTTATCTTTCTGTACCTTAAATGCGCATTTTCTTTCTTATCTAATAGCTTCTCAATATCAAACTCATCACCCTATACTATAGGCACAAACGACTCTTAGGGTATGTCAAAATAAGGTGATTTAGTGTAAAACACCTTATAGTCAAACTTGCCTGAAGGTTAACCCAATAAGTCTTATGCTCTTTCCACATCTTTAGGGGCATTAGGAGATTTCTCATTGGTTTTAAGGTGTAGGTCCTCAAAGGAGCTGTTGGGATTCATGATATAAACACAGCGAAAAAATTAAAATTTTATCACATATCCAAGCCTGGATCCATGTAATTTGACTACTTGATTAAATCTAGGATTTCAAGAATCTCACCAAAACGTAGAAGAGGCAAGATTTTCTGGAAGGATGAGAGGAGGTTCACACCGGTGACACCTTACCTCGAGCTTTTTGGCTTGGTTGTTCGGATCAAGACGTCTCCAAAAGGATGCGTCCTCTATAGGTATCCACACGAACAACCCTTCACAAAATGAATTGGAATGTGTGTGCTAGCAACCTCCTTGATTGTCTCACAAATCAAGAACAAAAGAAAAACTCTATCTTTGTTTTCTAAGGAGAAAGAAAACGAATTTTGAGGCAGAAAACAAGTGTATGAAACCCTAGAGAATATAACATATTTATAGACTCCAAATTAGGGTTTCACCTACCAATGACCTTTTGGTAATTTCTATTTATTATATTCTGATTTTGTTTAAAAAAATCAGAAATAATATCTTATTTATTTATTTAAAATAACATTTATCTTAAATAAATAAACAAATAAATAAATAAATACAACACTTTAATTATTTATTTCCACAGAGTTTATTTTGGGCTTATTAAACCCATATTCGTTTTAGGCTTGTTCTAAGTGTGTGACCCTATAGGTTCACATAACATTGGTAGTGGGCCTAAATCTCTATTTAGGCCTACAAGTCATAAGTGGCCTCTAACAAGACATTATGACTACCCAAGTCATGTGAAGTCAATAATCAGACATAACCTAATTACAATGAATTTTATCATCCTTTTATCACATGATATCTTAATTGAACATAAGGTATAGAATGTCATCCTTATATAGTTCAATATTATGACTTGATTCCAAGTAGACTGAAAATGATAACTCTTTATCAATTCATTTTAGCATGACCATGCAATTTTCTTCAGTCTATCTCATCAAGGGGCCCATAGATATCTTTCTCATATTAATGAGGAATAAATTCCTTCTGAATCACTCACATTTCTCACATAACTAATTTCATATCCAACAACATTCCAATTTAATCGTCCGGTTAAAGACAATGTTAGAATGTGTCAAAACATAAAATAGCTATGTAGAAATCCATGATGATTTCAAGGTCAAAGGACCGAAATAAAATTACTGTGATGAGAAATAGTTATGACAATAATCTATGTAGTATTCTCATAGTGGGTCAATCCAGTACATGATCTCTCATCATGTACCTATGAGTTGACTTAATATCTCATATTCATGATTAGTAAAACATAACCATTAGTCAACATCATACTAGCCTTAATACTTTAATATTTATATAATGAATAAATGGCTAGGGATAATTAGAATAGAACTCTTATTTTATTCTAAGGGTTTTACTATCAAGTCGTATACTTGATGGCCTTAGTAAGAATTAACCATTCATATAATTATCATAAAATCAAATGATAATGAAATACCTTTTTATTAATAAAATAAGAAAGTCAATGCATAATCAAATGATTGACCTAGTGCATACCACTAATAATCTCCCACTTGCACTAGGCTCAATCAACATCGTATCGAATACCCATAGACCTAGTATGACTCTCATGTTTAGGCTATGGAAGAGGCTTAGTCAGTGGATCAGTAACATTATCATTTATAGGTACTCTGCATATCTTGACGTCTCCTCTCTCAATGATTTCTCGAATGAGATAATAGCGCCTGAGTATGTGTTTGGATATCTGATGTGATCTGGGCTCCTTAGCTTGGTCTATAGCTCCATTATTGTCACAATACATGTTCATTGGATCTGATATACTAGGAATAACACCTAGTCCAGTTATGAATTTCTTGATCCAAACAGCCTCTTTAGCTGCCTCTGAGGCAGCTATGTACTCAGCTTCTGTTGTAGAATCAACAATAGTGTGTTGCTTGGAACTCCTCCAGCTCACTGCACCTCCATTCAAATAAAACACGTATCCTGACTATGATAAAAAATCATCCTTATCAGTTTGGAAGCTGGCATCTATGTAACCATTTACAACTAGCTCATCTTCCTGACCACCATACAGTAAAAATGCATCCTTAGTTTTTCTCAAGTACTTAAGGATATTTTTAACTGTTGTCCAATGACTTTCACCTGGGTCTGACTAGTATCTACTCATTGTGCTTAAGGCATATGAAACATCAGGTCGAGTACACAACATTGCATACATGATAGATCCAATAGCAGAAGCATATGGAATTTTACTCATGCGGTCTCGCTCATCTTGTGTCATAGGACACCGAGTCTTGCTGAGACTAATGCCATGCGACATTGGCAAGAATCCTCTCTTGGAATCTTGCATACTAAACTTGTTCAATATCTTATCAGTATAAGTGCTTTGACTTAAGCCAATAAGCCTTTTAGATCTATCTCTATAGATCTTGATGCCTAATATATAAGCAGCTTCACCTAAGTCTTTCATTGAGAAATAATTCCCTAACCATGATTTAACATTTTGTAAAATAGGGATATCATTTCCAATGAGTAGTATGTCATCCACATACAACACTAAAAACACAATAACACTCCCACTAACTTTCTTGTATACATAAGGTTCATTATCATTTTTAATGAAGCCAAATTCTTTGATTGCTTCATCAAAACGAAGATTCCAACTCCGAGATGCTTGCTTCAATCCATAAATGGATCTTTGAAGCTTGCATACCTTTTTAGAATTCTTAGGACTAACAAAACCCTCTGGTTGTGTCATGTACACATCCTCAAATAAATTCCCATTAAGAAATGCTGTTTTAACATCCATTTGCCATATTTCATAATCATAGTATGCATCTATGGCAAGGAGAATTCGAATAGATTTTAGCATAGCCACTGGTGAAAAGGTTTCATCATAGTCTATACCATGTGTTTGTTCAAAACATTTTGCAACCAGTCTTGCCTTAAAGGTATGCACATTTCCATCTATGTCAATTTTCTTTTTGAAAACCCATTTGCACCCAATAGTTTTTAAACCATCATTTGGGTCAATCAAGGTCCATACTTGATTATTATACATGGATTGCATTTCAGATCTCATGGCTTCAAGCCATTTCTCAGAGTTAGGACTATTTATGGCCTCCTAATAGGATGTGGGCTCATTTTGATCCACAATCAACACATCATTATCACCGGTTATGAGAAATCCATATCTCATGGGGATTTGACGTGTCCTACTAGACCTCTTTGGGCCTTCTGGCACTTGTGCAGGCTCAACAACTTCTTGTTGATTCAGCTGTGGTTCCATATTAGGTACAAAGATATTTTATGGGCCTTGAATTTCTTTAAGTTGCACTATGCTCCCACTGGTTCCTTTGAAAATAAACTCTCTTTCCAAAAATACACCATTCCGAGACACAAACACTTTGTTCTTAGACGCATTGTAGAAGTAATATCCTTTAGTTTCTTTAGGATATCCCATAAAAAGGCATTTATTAGATTTGGGTGCTAGTTTATCTGAGATTTGACACTTGACAAAAGCATCACATCCCCAAATCTTTAGAAAAGACAAACTGGGAGTTTTTCCAGTCCATATCTCATATGGTGTCTTTTCAACTGCCTTCGATGGAACTCTGTTCAAAATAAATGCAGCAGTTTCTAAAGCATATCCCCAAAAAGAGATTGGAAGATCAAATTGACTCATCATAGATCGAACCATATCCAATAGAGTTCGATTTCTACGTTCAGACACACCATTCCATTGTGTTGTACCTGGAGGAGTCAATTGTGAAACAATCCCACAATCTCTAAGATGATCTATAAATTCTTGGTTTAAATATTCACCACCTCGATCAGATCTTAGTGTTTTAATATTTTTACCAAGTTGATTTTATACTTCATTCTTGAAAATTTTGAACTTTTCAAAAGATTCAGATTTATGTTCATTAGATAGAGATAACCATATCTACTAAAATCTTTCATGAAAGTTATGAAGTACTGAAAACCTCCTCTAGCAGTTGAGCTTAATGGTCCACATACATTAGAATGTATTAGGCCCAATAAGTCATTAGCCCTCTCACTTTGTCCAGTAAAAGGTGTTTTAGTCATTTTTCCAAGTAAACAAGATTCACATGTATCAAATGATTCATAATCAAATGAATTTAAAAGCCCATTTTGGTGTAGGTTTGAAATGCATTTCTCATTTATATGGCCTAAACGACAATGCTAGAGATAGGTTGAGTTTAAATCATTAGATTTAGACTTCTTTATATCTATATTATAGATTGGAATTTCATTAGTGTCTTTAACATCTAAAACATAAAGTCCACTAGTGCATGGAGCATATCCATAGAAAATGTTATCCTGATAAATATTGCATTTATTATTCTTAATAATAAATTCAAACCCTTTCTTGTCTAAACAAGAAACAGAAATAATATTCCTATGCATAGTAGGTACATAATAACAATTTTATAAAGATAAAACAAGTCCACTAGGCAAAGGTAACTCATAAGTTCCTACAGCTAAAGCAATAACTCTTGCTCCATTGCCAACTCCTAGGTACACTTCGCCTCTTGCCAATGATCTACTCCTTTTTAGACCTTGCACATTTGTACAAATGTGAGATCCTGATCCAGTATCTAATACCCAAGAATCAAAGTTAGAAGCAGATAAATTTAATTCTATAACATTAATACTTGAAGAGGTAGTCTCACCACCCTTTTTCTTCTTCAGATCATCCAAATAGAGCTTGCAATTTCTTTTCCAATAGCCTAGCTCATTACAGAAAAAACAAATTCCTTCCTTTGCTTTGCGTTCAGCTTTGGATTTGGGCTTAGGCTTTGGCTTGGGCTTCTGAAAGCCTTTAAGAACCTTGCCCTTGCCCTTTCCAACCCTTTTCATCCCCTTTCCCTTATTGACTATGAGAACATCCTTGGTGTTACTCTTAATGTTCTTTTCAGCAGTTTTCAGCATCCCATGCAATTCTAAAATAGTCTTCTCCATATTATGCATATTGAAATTCATAACAAAGCTATCATAAGCTTCAAGCAAAGATTGGAGAACAATATCCACAGCTAGTTCTTGTTCAATCTTGAGACCAAGCTTGTCCAAGTGATCAAGATGACCCTTCATCTTGAGAACATGAGGACTGACAGAGACGCTAGTAGTCAGCTTGCAGGAAAGCAATGCCCTGATGGTATTGAACCTTTCAATTCTAGCTTTCTCTTGGAACATTTCCTTGAGATGGCCTATCATAGTATAAGCCTCCATTTCCATCAGCTGTTTTTGTAGCTCAGAGTCCATACATCCAAGCATAACATAAGTGACATCAGTAGAATCATTGAGATGCTTGGTATAAGCATCCCTTTGTGCTCTAGGAGCATTGGCAGTTGGTTCCTCAGGGATGAGTTGATCAAGGATGTATTCCTTTCTCTCATGCCTAAGAACAATTCTTAGGTTTCTATACCAGTCAAGAAAGTTAGTCCCATTGAGCTTATCCTTCTCAAGGATCGATCGCAGTGACATGGTAGGTGTAGTGTTTGAAGTCATTATCTACAATAAATATATACAAAGTCCATTCAGTATTTTATTAAATATGTATGAGGCATAATAAAAAACTCCCACTAAATTTACTCAAATCAATAACCGTCTAAGTTAATTTTACAAATTTTAGTGGGCCAAGATCTATAATTCACCATACTCTAAGTGAGCTTTGGCTCATCGCCTAAAATATAGTTATTTAGGTAGAAAACTCTTATCAATTACATCTCATGTAACTCTTGGATGGTATGGGATTTGACATCACATGTCATGGCAAAAAAAATCCCATCTAATGCCCTAGGTCCAAAACCATTTTAATAACCTAGTTAAGTCAAACCATATCAAACATCTGGATAGCACCATTATCCAACTTGCCTTCCCCAGATAAATTTATACACCCTGCTTTGGCAGGCTCATATATAATAATCTAAGGCTTGACAAGTGTTGAACTTATGGAAGGCATTATAATAACTTAATATTAAATGAGGGTTCATTTTTATTTAATCTTTTTTAGTTATTGTTATGTTGTATTGCATGGCATCATATGGCATCACATACATGGCATCACATGCATAACAACAAAAATAAATGTGACATAGCATGGCCCAAATCTAAGTTGATCTTCATAAGCCAATATGAAGATCAAAGGTCAAACTTAGGTAATAATACAATTACAAATTGAGCCTCCAACTTGGATCTCCATCTTCTACCATGGATCTCCTTTTTTTCTTCCAACCTTGGATCTCCATCCTGGGCCTCCAACTTGAATTGCACCATGGGTTTTGATTTACAAAAATTGTTGTAATTTATTCTACACTATTCTAATAAAATAAATACAATAAAACAAAAAATGACTTGCAGGCCGTATTTAAAATTACAACCCATAAAAATAAAATCCAATCACATTAGTCTAAGGGCCATGCTATGCACCACGCATAAAACAACAAACATGTATGACATAATAATCTATTTAGTTATTAAATCCAATAATTATGTTAAAAATAAAATAATGTGACAATTCTTTCGGGGTCCTAGGGGCAACGCCCCTAGTAGGGTTCTAAGGGGCATCGCCCCTTGGCGGGGTCCAAGGGGCAACGCACCCCGCCAAGGGGCGATGCCCCTAGCGAGGTCCGGGGGTAGCGCCCCAGGTGGCGGTCCAGCTGGCTAGTCAGCGGGTCCGACGGTAAACACTTTACCTTAGCTCTTCGGTGAATTGCCTTTTAAATTTCTGAACATTAATCAATTTTCGTAATCAAATTACTATAAAATCAATTTGTTCAAAAATAGACAAAAACGCTCAATTAAAACAGCCACCTTAAAACCTTATTTTACGTCAAGGAAGAAATTTACCAATTTTCGTAATCATATTACTAAATTAGCTTGTTGCTTAAAAACATCATTTTTTGTAAACATTTTACAGTTTGAAAAATCCGTTCAAAACAGATCAAATTTTTTTTTTATTAAAACAGACGCATCCATTAAGAAAACCCTAATTTGTGTAATCAAAATTACAACTTGAACGAATCTATATAAAATAGATCCATTCTGCATAATCTGTTTAACATTTAAACATATTGCCCTTAACACATAATCTGCATAATCACAAAAATTCTATTTTAGATTTAATCAAAAATGATTTTCCTGAACAAAATAGAAAATGATTTTCCTAATTAAAATAGGAAAGAAATATGTTGTTTCAATTAATCATATTAATCAAAACAGAATACATAACAGATATATATCCTTAAGTGATTAGGTTTTCGAAAATAGAATTTTGGTTTCATTAAATCACATTAATAAAACATTATACCTAATTCGTTTTTCCATAAAAACATCATATAGAATTCATTTTCAGTAAAACAACAAACTGAATACATTTTTTTTTATGAAACAGCATTTTGAATTCATAAAATCAAAAAATTGCTTTTAGTTTAATCACATTAAACCATTACAAACATTAATCAAATTAATGTTTAATTTTGTTTTCAAATAGATTACTAAGAATTGTCACACAACAAATCAAAACCCCTTTTGATAATTTTGAAAACCCTATTCAAAATGAATCATAAACCCTAACATATATCACATATACACATAATCAATTAATTGAATTACAAGTGGCTCTGATTCCACTATTGGGATTCGTGATACAAACGCAGCAGAAAAATTAAAATTTTATCACATATCCAAGCCTGGATCCATGTAATTCGACTACTTGATTAAATCTAGGATTTCAAGAATCTCACTAAAACGTAGAATAGGCAAGATTTTCTGGAAGGATGAGAGGAGGTTCACACCGGTGACACCTTACCTCGAGATGTCTCCAAAAGGATGCGTCCTCTATAGGTATCCATACGAACAACCCTTCACAAAATGAATTGGAGTGTGTGTGCTAGCAACCTCCTTGATTGTCTCATAAATCAAGAACAAAAGAAAAACTCTATCTTTGTTTTCTAAGGAGAAAGAAAATGAATTTTGAGGCAGAAAACAAGTGTATGAAACCCTAGAGAATATAACATATTTATAGACTCCAAATTAGGGTTTCACCTGCCAATGACCTTTTGGTAATTTTTATTTATTATATTCTGATTTTGTTTAAAAACAAATCAGAAATAATATCTTATTTATTTATTTAAAATAACATTTATCTTAAATAAATAAATAAACAAATAAATAAATAAAACACTTTAATTATTTATTTCCATAGAGTTTATTTTGGGCTTATTAAACCCATATTCGTTTTAGGCTTGTTCTAAGTGTGTGACCCTATAGGTTCACATAACATTGGTAGTGGACCTAAATCTCTATTTAGGCCTACAAGTCATAAGTGGCCTCTAGCAAGACATTATGACTACCCAATTCATGTGAAGTCAATAATCCGACATAACCTAATTACAATGAATTTTATCGTCCCTTTATCACATGATATCTTAATTGAACATAAGGCATAAAATGTCATCCTTATATAGTTCAATATTATGACTTGATTCCAAGTAGACTGAAAATGATAACTCTTTATCAATTCATTTCAACATGGCCATGCAATTTTCTTCAGTCTATCTCATCAAGGGGCCCATAGATATCTTTCTCATATTAATGAGGGATAAATTCCTTCTGAATCACTCACATTCCTCATATAACTAATTTCATAGCCAACAACATTCCAATTTAATCGTCCGGTTAAAGACAATGTTAGAATGTGTCAAAACATAAAATAGCTATGTAGAAATCCATGATGATTTCAAGGTCAAAGGACTAAAATAAAATTACTGTAATGAGAAATAGTTATGACAATAATCTATGTAGTATTCTCATAGTGGGTCAATCCAGTATATGATCTCTCATCATGTATCTATGAGTTGACTTAATATCTCATATTCATGATTAGTAAAACATAACCACCAGTGAACATTATACTAGCCTTAATACTTTAATATTTATATAATGAATAAATGGCTAGGGATAATTAGAATAGAACTCTTATTTTAATCTAAGGGTTTTACTATCAAGTCGCATACTTGATGACCTTAGTAAGAATTAACCATTCATATAATTATCATAAAATCAAATGATAATGAAATACCTCTTTATTAATAAAATAAGAAAGTCAATGCATAATCAAATAATTGACCTAGTGCATACCACTAACAGGAGCTTAGCATTTCTTCCTCACTAACTCCTGAGTTGATCATTATAGTAGTTGGGGGTGGTACATTTTAGTAGTTTAGGAAAGGATTATTTCTGGTGCTTAGGTTTTTGGGGTTTGTGATCTTTCTAGAGTCTATAAGGTTTTTGATTTCATGTTTAAGGTGGATGCATTTATCCATGGAGTGTCAGAGGTATTAATGGAATTTGTAGTGCTTGTTTGGGTTATAGCTTGGGATGTTTGGGTTTGGTGGGTTTGGATTAAGTAAAGGTTGAAGTAAGCCCTTTTGCATTAAGTGCTCTAGGAATTTTGACAAAGGTTGGTTAAAATTGGAGAATCTCCTTGGTTGTTGAATAGCATGCACTTCCACAATCTAGCTAGTGCTTCCTTATTTTATGCCCCCAGTTGTGTAGTTTCTTGCTCCAATGCTTTTAGCACTCTTCTTTTTCTCACTTTCAATCTCCTCAGCTTGCTAACCATCATTATACAGGTCTATAAATGTTTTGGGATTCATTATTTGCAATCTCTCAACCAAATTAGGTGACGCATTACAGACTATCATCCTAACCCGATCTTTCTCAGCCAACTTATTTTTCATTAATCTTGCCTTATTCATAAATCTGGTCAAGAAATCAGAGAAGGATTCATTTGATTTTTGCTTAGTTAGTTCCATATCCCTAATGGACACTTCTAATCTAGTGTTATAATCGTACTGTTTCAAAAAAGTAGTATACAATTCTTTTTAGCTAGCCTTGATAGACTTTTCTAACCCATGATACCAGTTTATAGCCATTTCATCTAAAGACAGTACAAATAACCTAGTGATCACTGCTAATAGGGCCTTAGTAGTAAACATAGTTATTGTGTACTGACTGAGATGAATCCTATGACAATTCCATCAAACTTTTGTAATTGAGGCATTTTGAGCTTCTCAAGTAGCTTATTACCCTCCGTTAGCAGCATATCATCAAAGTTAAATGAATATCCCATGCCTTGTCCCCTAATCAGCTCTTCCATCTTGGACATTTTCTAGGTCAGTGCTTGCATCTGTTTGGACTCATGGTCTTGTCCCAGTTCAAGTGATTCTCTTTTTGCCTTTTATATCATGTAGTTCCCAACATCCTTAAGCTTCATATTAACAACATATGGGTTTCTAGCAATAGGTTGCCCCCCATCATTATTAGCAGTAGGTGGAGCATCTGTAGTAAGTAGGATAGCTGCAACAACAAGTGGTTGCTCAATTGCAGGTGGTGGTATGATAGCATTAGCAAGTTACATCAATACAGATAAAGCCTATCTCAATTCATATTGCATCATAGCCTTTACGTCATCCATCAAAGCTCCCTTAATGTCTTCTAAAGTCCAATTCCCTCCTTGTTGTTGTTCCATTTCTATATGCTCAGTTGGAGTTTGTTTAGCTTCTAAGTAAATCGGATTAATAAGACTCTTCTCTAGCTTGTGAAGGATCTCTTTTGCTATGGCATTATGACTTAAATCTATTTTTCTTAGTCTGCCACTTTTCCATCCCCAAATACGAGAAAACCCAGATGAATCTATGATGGCTACAAAACAAAGTGTTAGTGTGATGGATCAAATGCATGTATGCATGATGCATGTGCTATGCAATAAGTAGCAATAGCAAATATCAATCAAGTGTACAACACTCATCCTTCCAACCTTGTTCCTCCTACACACGTGTTCAATGGTGAGTCTCTTTTCCTAGGATTTTTAGTTTTGGCCTTAATATTAACAAGGGATATCAAGAACTGATGCAAATGCTAAATCTCTCTTAAAGCAATAAAAGTATGGAAATAATATTTCTAGGTATAAAGGTCTATCCTAATCTTTATTAGCTTAGATAGGCTTGGGCTTTTATAAATAGAAATACCTCATGGCAATATACACAAGCAATTTTTAGTAATTCTAAGGGAAGTAACTAAGCCATTATACGTGGTTCGGGTCTGATAAAAAGTTAAGGTTCCCTTAGCAAGATGCCCTCCATTAAGACTTGAGTTACAAGCCAAGGTTAGATAGGCCCAACATCCTTTGCAAAGTCGAGAGAAGACTATCCCCCTTTAGGACTTGGGTTACAAACTCTAGCCAGATGAGCCCAGTAATCTCTCTTGAACCAAGTTAAGGCTACGAGTGAGATAGTTAGCCAATTTACAATCCCAAGAAGCTAGTGGAATCATGGAACCATAAACCAATACCCTCGGTTAATAGGGACATGCCAAATGAATGCAAGAATAAAATAATAATTAATAAAATAATTCTAAAGAGCATAAGTAGAATCAGTATCTCTTATCCCTAGTGGAGTGGCCACTGTAGCTAGTGGGGTTTAGCATGTGCCTAAGATTTTAGTAATCATGACATTGTTTGAGCTTAAGGCTCTAGAGAACACATTAAACACTATCATAAAGACATGACGTGGAGATGAGGAGTTGGCACCTAAGGTAATAACTGGGACAAATAAAAAAATGGTGTTACTTGATTCCTTAAAAGAAAGCCAGCACCACAACCAGGAGATTATTTATACGGAATACTAACTTCTTTCACTCTCATGTTCTTTTAGAATTACTTTACGATTTACTATCTTAATCTCTATTTGCATGCAATTTCATATAAACCCTTATTAAAACAATCAACTCTAGGTAAACTAGTCATGAAATATATAAGTAAACAATGCATTCATTTAAATCACAATTCCTAGGTTAGTCTAATCTACATTGATTTTAATTAAATAAGCTAAATCTACATGTTTTAATTTATAAGTGAGCCTAAAGACTAATAGGCCTATTTCTTATTTAATTTTAATTAAGTGAACCTAAAGTCTATTTATTTTTATTCTAAGAGTGGGCCTAAATCTACAAATTATGAAGTATTTAAATTAGTGGGCCTAATCCTATATGTTTTAAGTCTAAGGTGATCTTAAATCTACAAGTTATGGAAAAGACTTTTATTTAATGGGCTAAGTCTAAATTAATTGTAATTAACCTAAAATGGGCATATGTCTAAATTACTAAATGAGCCTAAATTATTTCTAACTTAAATCTAGTTAATTTTGGGCCTATAATGTATTTCAATTAAAATCTAGACCTAAATGAGATGGGTTAATAAATGATATGAACTCAACCTATAATAGAGATAGAACGTGCATACAACTTTGAAATCTAGCCCAAGGATCATCAAGGATAGGTTATGTTGATGGAGCTAAACCCCTTGCTTATTAAATTAAAGCAAGATACTTAACAATTAAAAGATGAACAATCACACAATTTTAGGTCTAATCTAACCTAACAATTGTAATGAAAGGTAGATGCGAAACAATTCAAGTAAACTTGCAAAGTTTCAGAAGAATAAAGTTAAGGAAAAACCTCACTTAATTGATTAAAATTGTAAAAAATACATCCTAAATTCGTCCAAAATATGTTTAGCCCTTCTATAGGAATGTAAACAACCTAACCCTTGAAGGAAAATGTTTTCTTCCTTATTCCCAAAGATGCCTATATAGGAAAATCCTTAATTAAGGAGAATTCCTTCAAAATATGACAACTAATGACAACTCATCTTTGAAAAGTCAAAATTGACAACTCATGACAACTAAGTAAAATGACAATTTATGACAACTAAGCATTGAAGCATGTCATGTCACATGTTAACCATTGACTTTGACTTATTGACTTTGACTTGTTGACTTATTGACTTTGACTTGGTGACTTGTTGACTTTGACTTGGAATCTTCCTTATTGACTCCAAAATAAGAAAATAACTTAAAATTCATCCATATCAAGCTAATTAATTTCAAAATAGGAAATTAAGCTAATTAGCTTGAATTCTTCATATTCAGGCACTTTTAATCTCTTTTAGGGTTCATATTATTCCATCCCTCTTGAAGATGATTCGCCATCAAATCATAGCCATCTTCTAAAGTTGATAAATTCATAAATCCTCCAGGGTTAAATACAAAAACCTTTGTTGAAAGCCTATCCTTTGAAGTAAGAATCCACATAAGTAGCTTCAATATAGCTTGAACTTATTCAAACATAGAATTCTTTTCCATGAACTTGTAAGGATTGTATTTGTGTTATTTCCTTCTAAACTTGAAACATGAATATCTCAAGTTCTTCTTGGTATAAGCAAAGACTCCATACATTGTATTGTGGACATAAGGAACTTCAATAACATCAACAAATGGATCTTTGTATGGCCTAGATGTCTGTAAAACAACCTTCAAAACACTAAAAAAAGAAAGATTAAAGTTGTTAGCATAATTATGATGAATAACCAACTTGTTATCCTCTTTCTTTTATGCACAAACTTTTTGTTTTACCTCTTCATGAGTTAATCCTTACACATCTTCACTAGATTACTTAAAAATTTGCAAACAATCCTTATTATCTTCAATGATTTCAATAAAATCACTATTCTTGGATTCACACTCGATTTTGATCTCCTCACACATAACCACTGCTTTTTCACACTTCTTTTCATGAATAATGCTCTCCTCCACTTTATTAGTTTGATCATATAATTGATCATGCTTCTTCTCATGATCACTTAACATCACTTCAACATTAGCACCACTTTGATTATCAACCTTATTACTCCAACTCTTTTTATCTAAAGCAAGTGAAATTACATCATTCAAAGACAAAATAAGTTGCAATTGTACCACAAACATAAGATCTTATCTAATTTCACTCTTAAGCTTATTTATGAATCTTGTAATTTTCTGCCCTTCAGATTCTCCTAAATCACTTGCAATTACAAAAAAAACTTAAACTTTTTAGCATAATCATCAACACTTAGTTCATCCCCTTGTTTAAGTCTTTGCAATTTAAGATAGAATTTATTCCTAACATCATGAGGAATAAAATATCTAGACATTAACCTTTTCATTAACTCCCAATTTCTAACCTCATTTACCATTAAATCTTTCCACTATAAAGCAACATGACCCAAAAAATTATTAAAAGCAAGTTTGCACTTTTTAAAATCACTTATCTTAAGAGAATCAAATATCCCCTCCATTTGTTGCACCCACTTCAAGTAAACATAAGGATCATCCTTACCAAGGAAATAAGGCATGTCCATGCTAAAAAAAATCCTCACAAAGTACTCCCTTACGTGTTTACACTCAATGATGTGAATGCTCTTGTGTTTCACTCAATTTTTTTTTATTTTTTTCAATTTATGAAGAATTAAGAAGAAGAAAAGAATAGATAATACATGAAAATTAAAGGATACGTAACCAAACCTTGAAGTTTGGCTCTAATACCAAACTGATATGAACCCTACCTATAATAAAGATAGAACGCGCATCTAACTTTGAATATTAGCCCAAGGATCATTAAGGATAAGTTATGTTGATGGAGCTAAACCCCTTGTTTATTAAATTGAAGCAAGATACTTAGCTATTAAAAGATGAACAATCACATAATTCTAAGTTTAACCTAGCAATTGTAATGAAAGGCAAATGTGAAACAATTTAAGTAAACTTGTAAACTTTTAAAAGAACAAAGTTAAGGGAAAACCTCACTTAATTGATTAAAATTATCAAAATACATCCTAAATTCGTCCAAAATATGTTTAGCCCTTATATATGTATGTAAATAACCTAACCCTTAAAGGAAAAGGTTTTCTTCCTTATTCCTAAAGATGCCTATATAGGAAAATCCTTAATTAAAGAGATTTCCTTCAAAATAGGACAACTAATAAAAACTCATGACAACTTATCTTTGAAAAGTCAAAATTGACAACTCATGAAAACTAAGCAAAATGACAACTCATGATAACTAAGCATTGAAGCATGCCATGTCACATGTTGATCATTGACTTTGACTTGTTGACTATTTGACTTTGACTTGTTGACTTATTAACTTTGACTTAGAATATCCTTAAATCTTCTCACATCTTCTAGAATCTTCCTTATTGACTCTAAAATAGGAAAATAATTCAAAATTCATCCATATCAAGCTAATTAATTTTAGAATAGGAAATTAAGCTAATTTGCTTGAATTCTTTATATTCAGCTCTATGCTTGCACTTTTAATCCCTTTTAGGGTTCATATTATTCCCTCTCTCTTGAAGATGATTCACCCTTGAATCATATCCATCTTCTAAACTTGATAAATTAATGAATCCTCTAGGGCCAATTACAAACACCTTTAGTGAAAGCCTCTCCTTTGAAGTAAAAATCCATAGAAGTAGATTTAGTATAACTTGAACTTGATCGAACATAAAAATCTTTTCTATGAACTTGTAAGGATTGTACTTGTGTTGCTTCCTTCTAAACTTAAAACATGAATATCACAAGTTCTTCTTCATACAAGCGAAGACTCCATAGATTGCATTATGGACATAAGGAACTTCAATAACACTAGTAAATGGATCTTTGTATGGCATAGAAGTCTATAAAATAACTTTCAAAACACTAGAAAAAGAAAGAAAGATTAAATTTGTTAGTATAATCACAATGAATAACCAACTCTTGATCTTTCATTATGCTCTTAATCTCTAGCTTCTCCTTTGCACTCATCCTTTGCTCATTTTCTCTCACCAAGTGTTTCCCACTATCCTCACTCTCCTCACTCAACTCATTTTTAACACGTAGCTCACTTTTTTCTTTTCTCTCAACTTCATAGGTTTCCCTCCCCAAAGCATTCCTTAATGAAGATGAAAGTCTTCACTTTTTTTTATTGATCCACATGTCTTCATGTAATATCCCGAGTTTTTAAATATTTTAATACTACATCGGGATATGCAGTGTTAATAATTTTTGTATATATTTATGATATTTTATGAGTTTGTTATTTAATTAAAATTGATTTTAATTATTTTATGTTATTTTAAGTACTTTACGTAAAATTTTCTCGGGACTTACACTTTCGGGGAAATTGACACGTAAATAATTTAATATTAATTATTTTAAAAAATTTAACGCATTTGCATGAACTCATATATATTTTTAAAGTGCTAAAATAAAGTGTATATATGTGTATATATTTAAATTAAATTAGGGTTTAATTAATTACCCTAATTTTTATTATTTATTATTTAGTTTTAATATTATTTAATTATTTTTAAGTGTATAAAATTATTAATATATTAAATTATATGTGTGTGGGAGTTTATATTATTATAATATATAGTGTGATTATATATATATATACATATTTATTTAACAAAAATATAAAGTTTGCACAAATTACCAAACTGCCACTCCTCCCTCTCCTTCTTCCCAATCGTCCCCTTCTTCCTTCGGTCGCTGTCACGCCATTTTCTTGTTGTCAGTGTGCCTCCCGGTGTGCCACCTTCTTCCTCAGCCATTCTCGTCGCTTGTAATAGCCATTTTCGGCGTCGGAGGAGCTCGAAATCCACCGAAAACCCGAAACTCTTCTCACCATCATTCACAGCGTTTTCGGCCACCGTTTTTGACATTGTCAGTCTCTATCTTCTCCTTGAGCTCTGGTGAGTGTGATTATAAGCTTTGTTTCACTTAAAATGGTCTGGATTTGCCTAGGTTTCAATTTTGAAATTTCGGCCTATTAGGGTTCTTGAATTTTTTGAGCTTCAATTTGATTGATTCATAAAAAATTCCTTCACAAATGTTGCTCCCTTTAGCTTAATCTTCATGTGTGAATTTTTGTAGAATTTTTGGAATTTCTTTTGATTTTTGGGTATTTTTTATTATTTTCTAATTTTTGAAAATTAATTAATTAAATTATGAAATTGTATTTTATGGTAATTATAGGTGTTTAAATGAATTCTATAAATTTATTTGGAATTTTTGTGAATTTTTATGTATTTATTTTGAATTTATTTAGTTTATGTAATTTTGAGAAAATAGGGTTAATTATGTGTTTAATTGAAATTAATTGGTTAATTAAGTATATTTATTGATATTATTGAAATATATGTTGAGAAAATTAATTTTTTAAAATTATATTTTTTTTGGTGAATTTTTGGATTAATTTTAGTATATTTATATATATAGGGGTATTTTGGTAATTTTACCCTAAATTGGCTAAAAATGTAATTAAATTGGTTTTGATAGTTATTTAGGGTATAAAAATGATTTCTACAAATTATTTGGTATTTTTAACTAATTAAAACTATTTTTCATAAATTATTTTTAATTATATATATATTATACGATTTTTCTAATAAAATGAGTTTTTATCGATTTTTACTATGTTTTAGGGTTAATTACGTAATTTTGACTTATAAAATGTATTTTTATGATACAAGGGTATTTTTGGTATTTTGTTTATATTCTGTGAATTGTGGACCTCGGTCGGTAATTGTAATTTGGAGTCCGACCGAGGGATTTTGATTGTAATTCTGTGTCAATTTTTGGAAGTGTGTTTCTTTGCAAGGCTGGCTCTACTCTTTGAGTAGAGAGATGTCCATTTTACAGGGGAGGTTCTGCCGAATTTTTGATAGAATTCTCGTAAAACGAGATGTCCGGTCGAATTCCCTTTTTAATTATGTCTCTAATATTCTAGATCGAGTCTTTAGAACTTCTGTTAGATTTATTCTGATATTCTATCGTTATCTATTTGTTTAGTTGTGCCGAGACCGAGGCCTAATGGACTAGGCCCATTGGACCCATCTCGTGGAGCATAATAATTGTGAGTTACTATTCTATATATATATATATATGCTCTAGGGTTTATGATTTTAGAAATTTATGTTTTATTTTGACTAAAAATGCATAATGGTTTAATTAGTACTTAAGTTTATTTTTAGTTTACTTTTGGTTTATTTTCAGTTTATTATTGGTATATTTTAAACTATATGCATGTTTTATTGATGAATTATGTTTAAAATGTTTTTGAATATATTTCTCATTTATTTTGTAATTTAATTGGATTTATTTGATGTATATATGCTCGAAATATACCTGGTTTACTTTTGGTATATTTCTAGTATATATATGGTTTACGTTGCTATTTTATTTAAATTCATGCATCATTTATTTATGAATGTATGTTTTATATTTAATAATGAAGGATATCAATAGAACGTGCTACCTAGTGGGCGGCACTAGGACCGAGTACGTACCAGTACACTTATAGCATTTAGGCTATATTACTAACCTGTTTGAGGATATTGATTGGATTTGATTTATCTGATGTGTGATATGATTTGGGAGTGTGATTGCTGGAGCTCGGTTGACCAAGTGTCTTGGGGCCAATCACACTGATAGTCAGACTGCTAGAGCTCGGTTGACTTAGTGTCTCGGGGCCAGTCTACTGTCCAAATGGATCAAGTAAATATATATTAGAATAAGTGAGCCTGTATGGCTAGAGTGTTGTCTAACACTGTTTGAGGTTGCGACTTTCTAAGGTTCTATTTGATCCTTCATAAATAGTGATTTTCAATAAAAATATATAAAATGATTTTTATTGCATCTGTGTGTATTTGCTTGTATATATACTTATTATATATATACTATTGACTGTATGCATTGTCATTTAGTATGCATGTATATATATTATAGTAATTCACTCAGTGAGGTCTGACTCCCCTCCGTTGACTATTTTTTTCAGGAGAGTCGTCTTCATCAGACCTCAGTAGCAAGCCTGTACGCCGGATTTCTTTCGTCCCGACTTCTTTATGTAAACTGCTTACTTGAGTTTTATTTTTATTAATCTAGACACTGCAGTAGTTGTAGACAGTTGTGGGTTTATGTATTATATTTGGGTGAGATGTATATTTTAAGGATTTGAATTGGATTGTATTAAAAGTTTATTTATATATAAGATGAGGATTTGATTTAATTTTGTTTGATGGAAA
Source organism: Mallotus nudiflorus (assembly GCA_947683625.1). Classification (NCBI taxonomy): domain Eukaryota; kingdom Viridiplantae; phylum Streptophyta; class Magnoliopsida; order Malpighiales; family Euphorbiaceae; genus Mallotus; species Mallotus nudiflorus. The sequence continues at coordinate 462,481 of CANTUR010000625.1, forward strand.
TATTATTTTGATATTTATGGTTTTATTTCCACTGCAAATTATGTTATTATTATTATTGCATGTTTTTATTTTATTTTTAGGTTTGCTACGGGTTCCGGATTCGAAAGAATTCCAGTTCCCTAGCTTCGGTCATGGCCCCTGTTTTGAGTCGTGACACTTCAAAAGTTGTCTTTGGAGGTGTAGTTTGAATTTGACACTCTTCCTCCATACTCTTCTCCTCAACTTGTTGTTCAACCAATTTGGTAACTTTAACACCTTCATGTTCCTTGGAATCACACACTGTCATTGTCTCTTTATAAGAACCCACTTACTTTTCATACTCCAAAGCAAGTTCAATTACAAGCTTCAAAGAGATCAAAGGTTCTAATTGCACTTCTTTCTTCAATCTCTTAGCAATCTCACACTTAAGTCCACTAATGAATTTTGTATCTTTCCTCCTTTCAAATTCACCTACATTACTTGCAATTACAAATAGCTTAAACTTTTAAACATAATCATCAACACATAATTCATCACCTTGTTTAAGCCTTTGTAATTTAAGATGAAATTTATCCTTAACTTCAAAAGGAATAAAATGTCTAGTTATTAACCTCTTCAATATCTCCTAATTTTTAATCTCACTATGCCTATTCATGCTCCACGATGCTATCAAATCTTCCTACCATATAGTAATATAACCCAAAAATTTATGAGAAGCAAGTTTACACTTTTAGAAATCACTTAATTTAAGAGAATCAAATATCTCCTTCATTTCACCCATTCCAAATAAATATAAGGATCATCCCCATTAATAAAATAAGGCATGTCTATAATAACCACACACAAAGATAATTTACAAAAAATAGAAAAGAAATCTTCACAAAACACTCCCTTATGTGTTTACACTCAAGGATGTGAATGGTCTCGTGTTTAACTCAAAAAAATTGTGTTTTTTTAATATTTGAAGAATTGAGAAGAAGAAAAGAATAGATAATACATGAAAATTAAAGGATACGTAACCAAACCTTGAAGTTTGGCTCTGATACCAAACTGATATGAACCCTGCCTATAATAGAGATAGAACGCACATACAACTTTGAAATCTAGCCCAAGGATCATCAAGGATAGGTTGTGTTGATGGAGCTAAACCCCTTGCTTATTAAATTGAAGTAAGATACTTAGTTATTAAAAGATGAACAATCACACAATTCTAAGTCTAATATAACCTAGCAATTGTAATGAAAGGTAGATGCGAAACAATTCAAGTAAACTTGCAAAGTTTCAAAAGAACAAAGTTAAGGGAAAATCTTACTTAATTGATTAAATTTATCAAAATACATTCTAAATTTGTCCAAAATATGTTTAGCCCTTCTATAGGCATGTAAACAACCTAACCCTTGAAGGAAAATGTTTTCTTCCTTATTCCTAAAGATGCCTATATAGGAAAATCCTTAATTAAGGAGAATTCCTTCAAAATATGACAACTAATAATTTTTTTACTGAATTTTTTAGCACCTCGGCATTCCCAAATGTTGACCGGCATTGTGTACTGCCGATTGGCATTGTGTAATGCCAATTGGCATTACGTAATGTCGATCGGCATTATGTAATGTCCATTGACATTATATAATGCTGGTTGCACATTTCCAAATATACCCCTACAAAAGATAACTTTTTTACGATTAAATCTAAAAATGGTGCAATTTAGTCCTTAAAATCGTGAAACTTAATACTAGAGGTGAATCTTTTATTAAATTGTCATTATAGAGGCTTTTGTTGCATTCATGCGCAATTGCATCTTGAAATTAGGTGTTTACAAATGTCTCTTTACTAATAGTATAGTCAATCTTGCACACAAACACACTTCAAATATACACAAAATCAATAATATAATAATAAATATTCATAATTCACTAAAATTCATAAAAATCATAAAATACTACAACTCAATTTATTAAAATAATAAAAACATCAAACATATTTATTTTTCAAAATAAATAATAAAATCTCAAATATAATTAAATAATATTAATAAAATCCATTTTTCAAGTATTCAAAATTAAATAGCATAAATTACCAATAATTATTTAAATTGCTCAAATATATAATAAAAATAGCTAAAATTTCATTTAATCATAAAAATAATAAATAAAACTATTATTTAAATATATTTCCAAAAATTATTATTAATTAGCTAAAAATAGTAAATAATTCATAAAAATTATTTTAATACTATTTATTGCTCAAAAAATATTCAAAACATAATAATTAACAATAATTTCAATTAAAATATAAAATATACTAATTTATACTAATTTTTCCAAAAATCCAATTTTTACATAAACATTCAAAAATTCATAATAAAAATTTGGAATACAATTTCAATAAACTTTCTTCACAAAATATACTTAAAATAATTAGTAAAATTTATTAAAAATATAATTTTCCCAAGCTTAAAAAAGTACATGAACAGTAACCACGAGCCTGAAAATTCAAAATTTTTAGAAAAATAAATAAAAATTAAATTTAGATTCCTCACAACCTCTACAAAAATTAATCTCAAAGCAAACAATAGCTAATAAAATCAAATAAAGGCTTAAACTAACAAAAAAATCAAAATACTAAAAAAGGAATTACACAAAAATAGGATAGTTACTGGAGTCGTAACTCGAAATGGTTATAAGATTTGAGAAGCCCAGAGGATGAGCTTCCAAAAGACCCCAATGTTGGCTTCCGTCGTTGTTGGAATCGTCTCTGTTGAGTAAGAGAAAATCTGGCTAAATTTGAAAATAGGAAGAAAAGAAGCCGACCAGTGAGCTAGAGGGGTTCAAGACGGCGGCTAGTGGATGGCGATGTTGAGCTTGGCTGATCGGATGGTGGTGTTGGGGAAGGGCTGTTGGCTGGTTCGTTAGCCATGGCAGAAGCAAGAAAAGAAACAAAAATTAAAAAGAAGAAAGAAATGAATGAAGACGTTTTGGTTTTTTTTTTTTTCAAAAAGCATAAAAGACAAAATTTAAAATAATAATAATAATAATAATTTATTAAAAATATCCTCTCTCACTAATTCCATTCGCACAATATATATATTACAATTAATTTAAATTTAATACAACTACACAAATAATAATCAATTAAATAATCAAATATTAATTAACACTAATTAATCCCAAATAATATTAATAATATTAAATAACATACAACAATAAAATTAGGATTTTAATTTCAAATTAATAATAATGTTATAATTTAATAAAATAAATAATAACACTAGAATTTAATTTAATTTCACAAAGAATAAAAATAATAATATTAATAATATTAAAATAATATTCAATGCTAAATATTCAAATTTAATTTCACAAAATAATTAAATATTATAATTTAATAAAATAATTATTAACACTACAAATCCCAAAAATTTAATTTAATAATTTATAAAAATTTGGATTATAACAAGAGGAAATCTATTTTCAAACATTTAATAAAATTTTCATTTAACATAAGTAAAATCACAATTTAATAAAATTAAAAATTGTAAAACTACCTTTAAACTTTTAGAACTAAAATTGTTATTAAATATAAATAAGCTACTTAAATAATCCAAATATATAATAAAAATATTAAAAATACTCATTTAAGCTTTTTAAAATAATAATAATTATTTTCCAAAATTATTTCCAATTAACTTAAAATTACAATTTACTTATAAAATCAATTTCATACTTATAATATTTAAAATCAGTCTTAAACATCTTAAATAACTATAAATTTAATTAAAACTCAATAAACCATAAAATATAAATTTTCTCAAAAAATATATTTAAACATAATCCTATAAAAAATTATATCTCAAATTCTACAAATAATTTCATAAAACTCCCTTTATAAAGATTAATTTACAAAATTTATAGTATTTATTAAAAATATAAAAACATTTGGGTCAAGAACATCCCGGAATAGTAAACCAAACTTCCAAAAATCCAAAAATTCAAAAAAATAGACAATTATGAAAATACATTAATAGAAAGATCTCAACTCCAATTTCACTTTTCAAAACTACCACCAAGCCTAATTCTTACTCAATTAAGAGAAATTAGCCAAGAACCCTAACAACATTTTACCTCAAATTGAGGTGGTTGCCAACAAGGATCATGTCAATTGATATAGGGAAAATTTTTCCCGAAGGGAGACAAGTCCAACAAGACTAGCGGCAATGGCTGGTGACGTTGGAGGCGATGACAACACCTCATTTCTCCTTGGCTTGCCAAAAAAATAGACGAGGGAAGGGAGAGGAAAGGTTGGCCAGCGGAAAGGGGGAGCTGTTGCCAGTTTGGAGATGCTAGTGGTGACTAGTGACAGTGGATATATAGAGGTGGTGGTGGTTGTTAGGGAGGGAAGGAAGAAAAAAAGAAGAAAATAAAAAATAAAAGGGATTTTTTTTTATAAAGTACATATATAATATTTTAAAAATAAAGATTCCTTCCAAATATTCACACACACACACACACACACACACACACACACACACACATATATATATATATATATATATATATATATATATATATATATATATATATATATATCATATTTTTAATAATTAATAAATTTACTAAAATACTCACGCAAGGATAATTTCATAAAAATAATATTAACAATTTAAAATCCATAATTTAAATTAATAAATAAAAATACAGGTTATTACATATATAATCCTATAAATAAAAATAATTAAAATCTAGTGGTATCATTAAATTAATTTTTTTATTGGGCTTTGTTAAAAGAGGGCCAGTATGCATTGCTTTATGAAATATGTTTTTGTTTTTCATATATTTTATTTATTTGTAATTTTTTTTATTGAATAGGGTGTTGAAAATGTTGATTTTATTTTTGTTCTTACTCATTCTAGTGGTCTTGGTGGATGGAATGTGAAGGGTGTTAATGTTGTATATATTGTTATTATTTTTTTATAATTTATTTTTTGTTACTTTTTGGTTTTTGATTTAATTTTGTATTCATAAGATGCTAAAAATAATTTTGACAGTTCTCCTTCATAGAAAATGGAGCACAGACATGCCAATATCTTAAAGTCTCTTGTTGTTATTGTATAGGAAATTGAAAATAAATGAAAAGCATACAAAACATATATGATAACTTAAAGCTAAATATTTTCATTGGAGTTAAACGAGTTGTAAATTGTAATTATGGTAACAAAAAATTTTAAAGAATTTGGTGTTGTTGAGTCGTAAAAGGATATAACCATTTTATGTTGCGTTTATAATTTAGTATCATTTTAATTTTTTTTTTCTAATACTTTTTTGTTTTAATATCATTTTGATTTTTTTCTAATACTTTTTTGTTTTATTAATGGCAATGTAATTTTGTCATAAAATTTCTTTTTGTATATTTTTTGTATTTATGCAATTTTTATTTTATTTCAAAATATTCCATAGTTGAAGGAGAGTTATTATTTTGATTTCTTTGAACCTATTTTTGGTTTTTGATTCATTTTTTTTGTATCATTTTGGTTTATTTTTGGTTTCCAAATCATTTTTTCTGTTTTAGTTTTTTTGGTTTTGAAGAATCTATATAAGATTTTTGGTTATGTCATGCAATATTATGTATTCATTATAAAATATATAAGAGGCAATTGCTCAAATCCACACATGAATTGATCAAGTTAAATTAAATAAAACAACAATCATAAATTAGTTACTAGAGGAAGTTTAGTATATAAATACATAAGTGATAAGAACAAATGATTAAGGGAAAAATAAATACAAAATAATCAAATACAACATAATATGTACACCAATCACCTACACATCATGAAAAACAAAAAGATTAAAACAAAGCTATACAACACATCAACATATACACTAGCACAAGCATTAACCCAAGTCTAGATGCTACATATTCTACTAAATTGAATGAAAAAATGATCTACAAATGAAAAGTAAAATACAAAGCACAATATTATAATTTTTATACTATTTGATAAAGAAATTATTAACATACAAGTACATAAAATAAACAAAATTTCTTAAACATCACAAACCAGGCCTTTCGAGATTCAAATTACTTTGAATAAGAGCAATTTTTTTATTTCTTCATCTCTTCAAGTTAAACAACTGCTAACCAACCGAAAAAAAAAAAAGAAAAAAAATCTTAACTATTAAATTCGTTGTAAACAAGAAAAAATAAAATTCTCACACACATATTAAAATTCCATTAGAAACATTAACTTCAATTTCTATAAACTTAATCTGGTTTAACAATATCCACATTCACTAAACATAAATATCCAAATACTCAATACAAACAAGGGTAAATTATTAAAACCCTAAGATTTGCTTAAATACAGTAGTCTATCTCTGCTGTTTTGGTAATATATTATCACATTCTTAAGTTTTGCTTCCATTATGCTAACTCATTTCTTAGTTTTACTGTTAATACATGGACTTAAACTGTAATTTTCTAATAGAAAATAATTTCTTTTAATTCTTAAAGTTTTATATTTTTAAAATTTATAACATTTTTGTAATTTAAATGTTATATTAACTTCTCTAATAATCAAAGAAGCCATGGTGATGAAGGGAGGTTTGAATCGTTTAAAATGATGGAGAGAAGAGAGGTCGGAATCTTCGAGGTTAAGAGACTTTTTCCATGGTAGTAGTAGCAGTCTTAAAGATAATAATTATGTATAGATTTTTTTTTTGAAATTATTAACATTAATTAAAAAATTTCCAACATTTTTAAATTAAAAAATAACTAATATTAATTTTGTATGGAAGTTAAAAATAAATTTAATTATTTTGGAAATAAGTTATAATTAAAATAAACGTTTTTTAAGAAAAAAAATGGAGTACATGTGATGAGTACACTTGATAAATTTTTATATTGGACATAGCTAAAGATTATATTTATTGTTGTGGCGGATCATATGCCCATGACATATGTATACAAAATATGTGGTGGTGTTTCTTGGTACTCGGGAGAAATGACATGTTTTTATCTTCTTTCATAAATTTTTATCACCTATTTACATCTATTTACATTTTTATTTATTGATAAATATTTGCATAGGTGTCCAGCCAAAACAAAATAGAGAAATTAACTATAACATATTCATTTAAAAAAATTTTAGTTGATCTAACGTAAAAACTTTTAAATTTTACTAAAATTTCTCAATTATTGTTCCCTCTTAAAAGTTAAATATTTTTAATATTTATTGGAAAATGGCCAATGTCAAAAAAATTTTCCAATGAATAACAAGTTTCAAATAAACTTTTATTAAATCTCAATGGTAGAACTATATATATATATATAAACTCAATAATATAAATTATTTAAACTTTACAATAAATAAAATTGTAAATCAAAAATAATAAATGGTTAATTTATTTCCATATTTATAAAAAAATAATTTCTAATATATATCTCTCATTATTTTTGTATTACCATTTCTATAGCATATTTTAATTTCCATTGAATGATTTTTTATAGTTAATAATATATACATCTATATCTGTAATATTCCGAGTTTTTAAATATTTTTAAACTGCATTGGGATATATAGTGTTAATAATTTTTTTAGATATTTATGATATTTTTATGAGTTTGATATTTATTAAAGCTTATTTTAATTATTTTATATTATTTTACGTACTTTACGTAAATTTTTTCCGAAAATTATATTTTCGGGGAAATTGATACATAAATAATTTAATACTAATTATTTTGATTAGTTTTACAAATTTGCATGAACTCATATATAATTTTTAAAGTACTAAAATAAAATGTATATATGTGTATTTATTTAAATTAATTAGAGCTTAATTAATTTCCTTAATTTTATTATTTAGTTTTAATATTAATTAATTAATTTTAAGTGTATAAATTATTAAATATATTAAATTATTTTGTGTGGTGAGTATTATTTGTGTGTGGGAATATATATACTATTATAATATAAGTGTGGATATATATATATACATATATACATTATTATTTATCAAAAATCAGAAGTTTGCTTTATTTACAGTTTTACCACTATCTTCATCTTCTTCTCTTCCGATCAGTTTTGCACCATTTTCGGCCACTGTGACCTCTGTTTCTTGCCATCACTGTGCCTCTCCTCCTTCCTCCTCCCTTGCCAGCCATTCCCGATGCCTGAAGCACCCATTTCCGGTGTGTTTTGGCCGGATTTTTCAAGAGAGGCCGAAACTTGAAGTCAACTCCGATCAAGCCGTTTCCGGCCATCAAATTCGATGCCACCGGTCTCTATCTTCTCCTTGAGCTCCAGTGAGTGTGATACCAAGCTTTGTTTCACTTAAAATGGTCTAGATTTTCCTAGGTTTCAATTTCTTCATTTCAGCCATTTAGGGTTTTGAATTTTTTTGAGCTTCAATTTGATTGATTCATGAAAAATCCCTTCAAAAAATTTGATCCTGGAAGCTCAATCTACATGCTGTAATTTTTTTATAATTTTTTTAATTTATTTTGATTTTTGGGTATTTTTGATTATTTTATTAATATTTTCTAATTTTTGAAAATTAATTAATTAAATTATGAAATTGTGTTTTATGGTAATTATAGGTGTTGAAATGAATTATAGAAATTTATTTTTAATTTTTTTGAATTTTTATATATTTATTTAGAATTTATTAAGTTTATGTAATTTTGAAAAATAGGGTTAATTATATGTTTAATTGAAATTAATTGGTAAATTGAGTATATTTATTGATATTATTGAATTATATGTTGAGAAAATTAATTTTTTACAATTATATTATTTTTGGTGAATTTTTGGATTTATTTTAGTAAATATATATATAGGGGTATTTTGATAATTTTACACTAAATTCGCTAAAATGTAATTAAATTGGTTTTAACAGTTATTTAGGGTATAAAAATGATTTCTAAAAATTATTTAGTATTTTTAACTAATTAAAACTATTTTTCATAAATTATTTTCAAATTATATATATATTATACGATTTTTCTAAATAAATGAGTTTTTGTCGGTTTTTAATAAGTTTTAGGGTTAATTACGTAATTTGGATTGATAAAATGTATTTTTATTATTAAAGGGTATTTTTGATATTTTGTAAATATTCCGTGAATTGTGGACCTTGGTCAGTGAATTGTAATTGGAGTCCGATTGAGGAATTGTGATTGTGAATTCTGTGTTTATTCTTGAAGTGTATTTCTTTGTAGGACTGACTCTACTCTTTGAGTAGAGAGATGTCTATTTTACCAGGGAGGTTCTACAGGATTTTCGGTAGAATTCTCGTAAAACGTGATATCCGGTCGAATTCTGATTTTAATTCTATGTCTAGTATTCTAGATCGAGTCTTTAGAACTTATGTTAGATTTATTTTGATATTCTATGGTCATTTGTTTGTTTAGTTGCACCGAGACCGAGACCTAATGGACCAGGCCTATTGGACCCATCTCGTGGAGCGCAATAAATAGTGAGTTGTTATTATATATATATATGCTTTAGGGTGCATGATTTAGAAATGCATGTTTATTTTGATTAAATATGCATAAATGATTTAATTAGTACTTAAGTTTATTTTTAGTTTATTTTTTATATATTTTAAATTATATGCATGCTTTATTAAAAATTTATATTTAAAATGTTTTTAAATATATATTTAGTTTATTTTACAATTATATTGGATTTATTTGACGTATATATATACTTGAAATATACCTGGTTAATTTTTGGTATATTTCTAGTATATATATGGTTTATGTTGTTATTTATTTCAAATTCATGCATCATTTATTTATGAATGTATGTTTTATATTTAAAATGAAAGATATCAATAGAACGTGCTACCTAGTGAGCATCACTAGGACCGAGTACGTACCAGTACACTGATAACATTTAGGCTATATTACTAATCTATTTGTGGATTATTGATCAGATTGATTTGATTTGATGCGTGATATGATTTGAGAGTGTGATTGCTAGAGCTCGGTTGACCAAGTGTCTCGGGGTCATTCATACTGGCAGTCAGACTGCTAGAGCTCGGTTGACTTAGTATATTGGGGCCAGTCTACTGTCCAAATGGAACAAGTGAATTTATTTAGATTAAGTGAGCCTATATGGCTAGAGTGTTGTTTAACACTGTTTTGAGGTTGCGATTTTCTAGGGTTCTATTTGATCCTTCATAAATAGTGATTTTCAGTAAAAATATATAAAATGATTTTGCTGTATCCGTGTGTAATTGCTTATATATATATATATATATATCTATTATATATACTATTGACTGTGTGCATTGTCATTTAGTATGCATGTATATATATTATAGCAATTCACTCAGTGAGGTCTGACTCCCCTCCATTGACTATTTTTTAAGAGAGTCATCGTCTTCAGACCTCAGTAGCAGACCCATACGCCGGATTTCTTCCGCCCCGGCTTCATTATGTAAATTGTTTATTTGAGTTTTATTTTATTTTATGATCTAGACACTGCAGTAGTTGTAAAAATTATTAAAGGGTTATGTATTATATTGTGTGAGTTGTATATTTTAAGGATTTGAACTGTATTTGTATTAAAAGTTTATTTGTATATATGAGATGAGTTGTTGGCTTAAATCCCATGGTGAATTATTATTTAATTATTTATGATATTATTTCCGCTGCACAATTTATTATTTATGTTATTATTATTGCAAATTTTATTTTATTTTAAGGCTTGTTACGAGTTCCGAATTTGAAAGAATTCTTGTTCCCTAGTGCCAATATCAATTTTTTTTTTAATATTTCAAACATTATATATAATTCTATTGTATAATTTTTTTATTGGTCATATCAAAAACGACAATCCAACTATACAAAATAATTGTGAAAATTTTGTAACAGAAAATAAACTAGATTTTATAAAAAATTAAATTAATTACTTAAAATAAATATAGCTGTAAAAGTAGAGTAGACATAAAAAAAAATAAAGTTGTGGCATGCTTTATTTATGAATAAGTATAAGAACCATGTAAAAAAAATAACCCTTAATGTTTACTTCCAGGCTGACATAAGCCCCTCAACTAATTTTAGGATCAAATACACTGAAAATTAATATATTGTTTTATTTACTTTCAAGCCCATGCTGTGTTTTCAAACATAACGTTGTTATCTTAAAAGTAAGCAGGAACCACATAATTTGCCTTGTAAACGTTGGGTCAAATACATATAAGTGTATCAAATTTTACTTTGTTTCAATTCAGTTACTAAATTTTAATTTATATTTTTTAAAATATTAAATTTTTATTTAGTTTCATAGCAATGACTTAAAAATTTTTCTATACATAAATAATCCAGAATTACGATTCTAATTCAAAATTAAAGTTTTTTTTTGACAAATAAGTTTATATTTTCTATACATTTATAGGAAATAAAAAAAAAAATTGAAACTTATTTTGATTTTGCTTAGAAAGATCAAATCATCCTAAGAAGTATCACAACCTTGGAGAAGTAAACTTTTAAATTTTTATAATTTTTGGATTAAATTAAAAAGATAAAGAGATTAAAATAATTTTTAAGAGAAATTTAGAGGATACAAATTTTTAACAGCATCCTCTTTGAAACGAAATCAAAGTTAAAGTGAAAAAAAAAAGTTTAATATCCAAATTTCAATAAAACATAAAGTTAGGTGACTACCATTACATTTAACTCTACATTTATCCATCGAAGTAGAAAAGAATAATTAAAAAAAGATAACAACAAAAATACAACATATAAGGCACATATTTTTCTCCATCTTTGGACATCTTTATGACGCACATGAACTCTCTTACAACATCTTTGTAGCTTTTTGCCTGTCTAGCTTTAGTTCCGTAATTCCCTGACCTTCTTTGGTTACTTATCGCAAGCCTGAAGTCTCATGCAAGCTTTCTTAAGCATTCTCTTCTTCTTATTAGCCACCATCTTTTGTATGGCCTCTAGCACAGCTTCATCAATTCGGTTCCAGGCCTTCTATGGAGCTATTAGCCTTCCATCATCCCCATTTTCCAAGCTTTTTAGAGAGTCCACCTCAATTTCTAAGAAAAAAAGTCGAGAAAGAACAAGAATTTTTTTATTAATTTAGTTTTCAGTGAACTTGTTTTCTATAGAACTAAATAACGAGTACAACTATTCAAGTAAGCAGTCATCTTTTAGCTATTGCCTGAGCACATAGTGAACATGATCAACAAAATCAAGTAACAAAAACCAAGAAAATAAAGAATGAATGGCCTATAATGATACAACTCCAAGAACTAACATAAACTAATTAAATGAGAGTCCCATTAAAGAAGATCATCACTTTCATAACGAGTGAACCTTGATTCACCTAAATTGTAATGATGTCTGGTCATTAGAAGCAATTTTCTTGGTGACCAAACATAAAAAAGAAAAATTTCTAAAACCTAAATCAAAGAAAGTTACTAGATCATGAAGTTGAATCTTATGTCTCTATTTACAGTGTTTAATGCGATCTCTGGATGAACTAAATCAACCAAGAAAACAAGCCATTTGTCACGACCCGAACCCGAGGGCACGTGACCGGCACTAGGAAATGGGTAAGCATAAGGCCCCCGAAACCCGTAGTAAGCCTAATGGAAAAAGAAAATAAAACCATTCACATATTAAACTTTACTTTAAAATAAAACACATTATCAAACTGATTTTTCTCAGAATACACAAATTCATCTGCTTAAATAATAATGTATTTCAACATCTCATATTATAAATCAGATTGAATCTTATACGCAAGCGTGGTTATACACAAATAAATTACATAATTATGTTTAAACCATACAAATCTGTAATACATATACTACTGCAGCAACCTAGATTAGTACACAATACAACTTATAATGACCTACATAAAATAGCCGGTGAAGAAGAAATCCGGCGTAGAGGTAGTCTGAGGTCGAACTCCCAAGCTCCTGAAAAAATAAATTGAGGGGAATCAGACCTCACTGAGTAAGTCAATAAAAGAGCTGTACAGTTTGAAAACCTTTTTGAAAACTATATATATTTATAGTGAAAATAATTTATAATATATAAGTATAGCTTTTGGAAAATCTCGGTAGAACCCTAAACCCAAGTCTAATCGGCCAACTGGGCCCACTTATTCCAAGAAGAAATCAGGAATCAACAAAATAATAAAATTCCAGACTGACTCGATGAAAATCGGACGAGACTCGACAGACAGGAGTTAACCTAACTAACGGTAGGAATTTTACGGATATCACGTTTTACGAGAAAATCTACCGAAATTTCGACAGAGTCTCCTCTATAAAACGGACATCTCTCTACCAAAGGTAGAGCCAGACCTGCATAGAAAATGCACTTCCAAAATACACAACCATTCACACTCGAGTCGGGCTCCCAAGACTACAATTTACCCCGACCGAGATCACAACTCAAAAGTATCAAAATTAATAATATTTATTTCTCCAATTATACACATACTAAAATAAATAGCATATATAAAATCTTAATTATCCAAAGTTAAACAATTAAATTTGTATTTCATCACCAACAATTATAATTATAATTATTATCCACATTAAAACCTTTGCAATATATTAAATATATATATATATATATTGAAAATTGGACATTTAAAATTTTACACTACTTAGGAAATTATATTAATAAATTTTAATCTAAACCCTTTAAATACTAATAAAACTAATAAAAAATATATATTTATCATATTTAGTGTAAAATTACATTTTTACCCCTAGTATATATATAAATTACATAATGCTATATATATACACAAAATTTTCCTTAAAATTATCCAATCATCTAAAACTAATTTTTTCTCAAGATAATTCCTCCCAACATTATAAGAAATATTTAATCAACCAACAATATTTTCCAAAAAGTATTATTTAACTAAAAATCAATTTTTGGCATAAACTCAAATATATTTATAAAAAATAGTATAAAAATCTCAAAAATTATGATTTGAGTTCTAAAATTCATATTTTTCACTAATAACCTCATTTATCAAGTTTCATAACCTTTTTAACCAAAATTTCAAAAATTAGCCTAATTATTTAATTTTGACATAATGTATAAAAAATTCCTAAAAAAAATTGTATAATCTTCTTAAAATTATCTACCTTACCCTAAAATTAATTTCAACACTTAATATCACCAAAATGTCATTTATCATTATTATTTGCTATTTTTATAATTAATTCCAGAAAATTCCTAAAATATTATTTAAATATCCAAAATTCACCAAAATTCAAAATAAATTCCAAAAATTTCTAAAACCCTAAATAAAATTAATAAACTCAAAAACACTTGACTATATTTAACTTAATCACTAATTCACTTAAGAATAAAATTAAATCAAGTAATTAAAATGGAAAAATTTCAAATAAAATTCTGAAAATTCAAAAAAAATGCCCAAAAATAATTCAAATGGGCAATTATCTTCCTCATAGCACAACCACACCCTATATAGAATTCTCAACCGAAGGAATTTCAAGATCAAGGAAGAAATGAGGGCATCGGGTGAGCATTACTCACCCCTAGCTACTGGACGGAATAGAGGGAGGGGAAGGAACCTGCTGCCACCGGAGAAGATGGGGGAGATGAAGCTGCTCAGGCGGAGGCGAAGGGCAGCTTGACACCTCCAGGAGATGGCACAACAGAACATCGAAGCTGGGCAGAACAAGGAGATGCAGAGCTACTGCTGCGCGAGGAGAGGAAGAAGCTGCTTCGCGAGGAAGAGGAGAGCAGCTACTGCACACCCAGCAAGCTTTCCCCACGGCGGAAATGGCACTCTCAGGCAGTGATGGAGGCGGCACAGTGAGGAGAAAGGGCGAGGACAGGGAGGAGGGAGCTCGGTTCTATTTCTTCTTCTCCCAAAAATATACATATACTCATATATATATATATATATATATACATACATACTATATTATAAGTTAATGTATACATATATATACTATGTTTATTATACTACATTATGACTATATACATATATACTATATATATCATATATAAATATACATATATATATACACAATGTACATTCAAGTGTAATAGTGTACCTATGTATATATTTATATAGTCATATATATATATATATATATATATATATATATATATATATATATTATGTATATGTATGCAAACATATGCTACATGAAAATGTATACATATATATACACAAGTATATAATTATACTTTATACTATATTATATACATATATATATATATACACATGTGAAAAGATATGCACATTTAAATTAATATTTAACCTAAAATATAATGTTAACAAAATTTTATACTTTAATATAATGCAAATTAACTATTACTAGTACTTCTCGAGAAAAATGTGTCCCTTAATATTAAAATAATTATATATATGTATGTAGGGTATTACAGTCTCTCCTCCTTATATGAATTCGTCCTCGAATTCAAGAAAAGAAAGAAAAGAGGAATTACAAGGCTAAGAAGAAAAGAGATATGGGAACGAAACTCGCATCTCAGCTTCAGTTTCCCAGGTGCAATCTTCTGCAGAATGGTTACTCCATAACACCTTCACCATCGGTATCTCCTTAGTCTGCAGCTGTCGAATTTGACGATCCACAATCGCCACTGGGCACTCCTCATAAGTTAAATCATCGCTAAGCTCTACGGCTTGAGGTCGCAACACGTGAGACGGATCAGGGACGTATTTCCTCAATATGGACACATGAAACACAGGATGGATTCTCGATAGCTCTGGTGGTAACACTAGCCTATATGCCACTTCACCCACTCTAGACCGAATCTCAAATGGTCAAATGTATCTGGGAGCTAGGTTACCCTTTTTGCCAAATCTCATAACTCCTTTCATTGGAGACACCTTCAGGAACACCATGTCTCCAACCATGAAGGATACATCCTTCCTCCTGGGGTCAGCATAGCTCTTCTGTCTACTAAAGGCTGTCTTTAATCGCTGCTGTATAATGGGGACTTTCTCTGAAGTGATCTGCACTAACTCTGGTCCCGTTAGCTGCCTCTCACCAATCTCCCAACATAAAGGTAATCTACACTTCCTACCATATAGTGCCTCGTACGGGGCCATCTCAATGCTAGCATGATAGCCATTATTATAAGCAAACTCAATCAGTGGCAAGTGGAAATCCCATTGTCCTCCAAAATCCATTACACACATCCTCAGCATATCTTCTAACGTCTGGATGGTTCTCTCTGACTGACCATCTGTCTGAGGATGGAAGGTCGTACTGAAATCCAATCTGGTACCCAAGGCCTTGTGTAATTCTTGCCAAAAGACTGAGGTAAAGGTGGCTCCTCTATCCGACACTATGCTCACAGGTACTCCATGTAGACAAACAATCCTACTGACATAAAGTCTTGCCAGTTTATCAGTAGAGTACGTCTTTTTTATAGGTAGAAAGTGTGCTGACTTAGTCAACCTGTCAACAATCACCCAAATAGCGTCATAACCTCCAGTAGTTTGAGGTAGTCCAGTCACGAAATCCATGGCTATCATATCCCATTTCCATTCAGGAATTGGCATAGGTTGCAACAGTCCTAAGGGTCTCTGATGTTCAAGCTTTACTTGCTGGCAAGTCAAGCACCTGGATACAAAATCTGCAATATCCTTCTTCATTCCATTCCACCAGTATGTATCCTTCAAATTATGATACATCTTGGTAGAACCCGGATGAACACTATATGTATAAAAATGTGCTTCTTCCACAATCTCCTTCCTCAAGTCATCAACATCTGGCACACAAATCCTAGTGCCCAACCGTAATATACCTTCCCTGTCAATTACAAAGTCCCGTGACTGCCCTTGTTGCACTTCATACATGATTCTCTGCAACTGGGGGTCTCTGCTCTGGGCTGCTTTAACCCGATCCAAGTATACTGATCGTACACTGAATTGAGCTAAAAGGCACTTTCGGGTAACTTCCATCTGCAACCCCTGGTCAATCAATCCATGTAACTCTTTAATAATGGGCTTCCTCTCTGTGCTAATATGGGCAAGGCTGCCTGCAGATTTTCTACTCAAGGCATTCGCAATAACATTCGCCTTGCCTGGATGGTATAAAATAGAGCAATCATAATCTTTAAGGAGTTCCATCCATCTCCTCTGCCTCAAATTCAAGTCCCTCTACTGGAAAATATATTTCAAGCTCTTATGATTTGTGTATATCTCACACGTCACTCCGTACAAGTAATGCCTCCATATTTTTAAAGCAAATACCATGACTGCCATCTCTAAGTCGTGAGTAGGATAGTTTTGTTCGTGCTTCTTCAACTGCCTCGAAGCATAAGCAATCACTTGGCCATTTTGCATCAACACACAGCCCAATCCTACTCTGGAAGCATCATAATATACTGTATAACCTTCATTCCCAGAGGGTAAAGTTAGAATTGGTGCCGACGTCAACAAATTCTTCAATAATTGAAAATGCTCTTCACATTTGTCCGTCCATACAAACTTAACATTCTTTTGGGTCAACCTTGTCAAAGGTGCAGCAATTCTAGAGAAGTCCTTCACAAATCTTCTGTAATAACCTACTAGACCCAGGAAACTCCGTACTTCCTTAACTGTAGTCGGCCTTGACCACTCTGTAATAGCCTCTATCTTCTTAGGGTCCACCCGTATGCCATCTCGAGAAACCACGTGGCCTAGAAATGCCAC
Source organism: Mallotus nudiflorus (assembly GCA_947683625.1). Classification (NCBI taxonomy): domain Eukaryota; kingdom Viridiplantae; phylum Streptophyta; class Magnoliopsida; order Malpighiales; family Euphorbiaceae; genus Mallotus; species Mallotus nudiflorus. The sequence goes on from CANTUR010000625.1 coordinate 480,146, forward strand.
TTGATACAACCAGAACTCGCACTTTGAGAATTTGGCATACAACCTATGCTCCCTTAAAGTCTGAAGTACTCTTCTCAGATGCATCACATGTTCAGCTTCACTCTTGGAGTAAACCAAGATATCGTCAATGAAAACTATCACAAATCGATCCAAGTATGGCTTGAATACCCGATTCATCAAGCCCATAAAGGATGCTGGAGCATTAGTCAACCCAAAGGACATTACTAAAAACTCATAATGGCCATATCTTGTTCGAAAAGCTGTCTTGGACTCATCACCTCTTCTGATTCTCAACTGATGATACCCAGATCTCAAATCTATTTTAGAGAAGCATGTAGCACCTTGAAGTTGATCAAACAGATCATCGATCCTCGGAAGTGGGTACTTGTTCTTGATGGTGACTTTATTCAACTGCATGTAGTCGATACAAAGTCGAAGGCTACCATCTTTCTTCTTCACGAACAACACCGGAGCACCCCAATGCGATGTACTAGGTCTGATGAAACCCTTATCAAGCAACTCCTGCAACTGCTCTTTCAGCTCCTGCAGTTCAGCTGGTGCCATTCTGTAAGGTGGCATAGAAATAGGATCCGTACCATGTATGACATCGATACAGAACTCTATCTCTCTGTCTGGTGGTAATCCTGGTAATTCTTCAGGAAAGACATCCAAAAATTCACACACCACTGGCACCTGTTCAATTGCCACATTCTCCTTCTCAACATCTCTTACCATTGCCAAGTATCCCTGACAACCCCTTCTAAGCATCTTTCGAGCTGTAATGACAGAAATAAGATTATGAGGCATGGAGCTCTTTTCACCTTTGAAATAAAATTCTTCTTCACCTGGAATCCTGAACACCACTTCTTTCTCTCTACAATTCACAAGGGCATAATACTTCGACAACCAATCCATGCCCAGAATGACATCAAATTCCAGTACGTCGAGCAATACTAAGTCCGCCAATAGTTCTCTACCATCAACTGTCACCGGTCACGAAGGAAAGAAAACATCTGTCTCCAACTCGTCACTAAGAGGAGTCAAAACAGATAGAGGAAAGGACAACCTAGAAGGCTGCCACTCGATTCTCGAAGCGAACACAGGAGAAATGAAAGAATGTGAAGCACCGGGATCAAACAACACTCTAGCATCGCATGCACAGATTGAGAGAATACCTGCTACCACTGCATTCGAAGTCTGAGCATCCTGTGGTGTCAAAGTGAACACTCGAGCCTGACCACGACCTGCCTACTGAGAAGTCGAAGGCTGCGTAAAACCACATCCGCTAGGTCTACCAACTGAACCTCTACCCTGCTGACTCATAGGCTGAGGCGATCTCTGCTATGGCTGTATGGGTGCTCGATACTGCTGAGGCATCGGATAGTAGGGCTGAGCCACTAAGGAAGACGAACCCTGAACGTACTGTGACTGATATCTGGAGTGGGGACAAGCTCTGGCAAGGTGTCCAACCTGCCTACACCTAAAGCAAGCGCCCGTCAACATATGACACGGGCCCTGATGAAATCATCCACAACTCGCACAAGCACTGGCTCCAGACCCAGAACTACTCTGCCCGGAACTCTGCCCACTACTGCTGCTACTAACTCCTGCACCGAATCTGTGACTCCTGCCAGTTCTCCTATTTGAGGCATATCCATGTCGGCCCACTCTGTGAGTCCTGGACCTCCTACCACTCTGCTGAGAATTACCCACAGCCTACTGACTCGAACTATCGATGTGAAATGCTGGCTGCTGGTACCCCGGGAGCTACACCATGACCACTGCCCCTGATCATATAAGGATCCATCATGGTGCCCTGGCGGATATGTCGCCTCTCAATCAAACGGGCCTCCTCAATCACACTCACTAAGGTGCGGTCCTCAGTACGCATACCAACAAAAGCGGGTCCTAGTCCAGTAACATACAGCTCCACTGCTCTATAAGGGTCCCTCCTGATATCTTCTGCATGTCGGGATAGTCTATTAAACTCTCTGGTATAATCCTCCACTGACCTATCGCCTCTAGTGATGTGGAGTAGCTGCCACCTGTAGGCATCTCTGGTGGCTGGAGGATAGAAAAATCTCAAAAAGCGGTCCTTAAACTCTGGCCAAGTCAGCTCGTGCATCGATTGCTGAATCGACTGCATAAACCAATCCTGAGCAGCTGCCTGTACCGACAACTCCACAATCATAATCCTCTGATAATCCGTATGTCCAGTCCTGGTGCGTGCCTCAATCGCATTAATGAAGTCTAAGGCATCACCCGTACCGTCGAAAGAAACTCTACCAATCCGAGAGTAAAGGAGGGCTGCTTCAGTGTCTGACATCCCCTGGTTCCTTTGCTGAAGCATCTGCTGTACAAGGGGCATCGCCTGATTCAATGTTGCTAGACCCTGATTAATCCCTGCCAGTCCAGCTACAAAGGCTGTAGGGTCAACAGCTGGGGCTTCAGGCTCGACTGGTTGCTGATCAGGAATCTCAGCTGCAGCTACCCTGGCTCGACCTCTACCTCTACCTCTGCCCCTACGACGTGGAGCAGGAAGGGGAGCCTCATCGTGCACAGACTACTCATCTAGCCTAAGGGTCGGATCAGCATCTGGGTCGGTACGCACACGCCTCATTCTGAAAGGAAGACAAGGAAAATTGAATTCAAAACGGGGTAAGAATATTTAAAGCAACGCGGAATTAGAAACCATACATCTCAAGACAATTATCAACCTTAAAGCTGCAGTAGTTACATAGAAAGACAGACATGGACAATTAATCGAACCAGGCTCTGATACCAACTTTATCACGATCCGAACCCGAGGGCACGTGACCGGCACTAGGGAATGGGTAAGCATAAGGCCCCCGAAACCCGTAGTAAGCCTAAAGGAAAAAGAAAATAAAACCATTCATATATTAAACTTTACTTTAATACAAAACACATTATCAAACTGATTTTTCTCAGAATACATAAATTCATCTGCTTAAATAATAATGTATTTCAACATCTCATATTATAAATCAGATTGAATCTTATACGCAAGCGTGGTTATACACAAATAAATTACATAATTATGTTTAAACCATACAAATCTGTAATACATATACTACTACAGCAACCTAGATTAGTACACAATACAACTTATAATGACCTACATAAAATAGCCGGTGAAGAAGAAATCCGGCGTAGAGGTAGTCTGAGGTCGAACTCCCAAGCTCCTGAAAAAATAAATTAAGGGGAATCAGACCTCACTGAGTAAGTTAATAAAAGAGCTGTACAGTTTGAAAACCTTTTTGAAAACTATATATATTTATAGTGAAAATAATTTATAATATATAAGCATAGCTTTTGGAAAATCTCGGTAGAACCCTAAACCCAAGTCTAATCGGCAAACTGGGCCCACTTATTCCAACTAGACTACCGATCCCCGAGAGCAAGGGCATCAACCGAGGCACCAAGCCGTAGTCATTCACTTAATCCAACTATATGGCTCTGGCGGTCCCCGAGAGCTAAGGCATCAACCGAGGCACCCATCCCAGTCCATTATTGACTTTCCAATCACTGGCGGTCCCCGAGAGCAAAGGCATCTACCGAGGCACCCGTCCCAATTTAACATTCATCAATCATATAGTTATCGGATCCATCTCTCAATCTCTACCATGTGCACATAGTCCTGGTGAGGCCCACCAGGTAGCTCATTCTACCAAAATTTCTCAAATCGATTTTTAATAAATAATTTGCATTTAATTCGTAAATGATAGCATTAAATTAAATAAATCATATAATCAATATAATAGAAATACGAGCGCATGCATTCTTTAAACAAACATACGTACATATCATTTTATCGACTTACAGGATGAATGGGAAGGCTGACGACCACGCGTCTGCCTCGGTCTCACAGCTTCTGCTCCGATATGCTCTAAAAGAAAACAATGAATCGACTTTTTAAAACATGACTAAGGAATCGAAATCAGGAATCAACAAAATAATAAAATTCCAGACTGACTCGATGAAAATCGGACGAGACTCGACAGACAGGAGTTAACCTAACTAACGGTAGGAATTTTACGGATATCACATTTTACGAGAAAATCTATCGAAATTTTGACAGAGTCTCCTCTATAAAACGGACATCTCTCTACCAAAGTTAGAGCCAGACCTGCATAGAAAATGCACTTCCAAAATACACAACCATTTACACTCGAGTCGGGCTCCCAAGACTACAATTTGCCCCGACCGAGATCACAACTCAAAAGTATCAAAATTAATAATATTTATTTCTCCAATTATACACATACTAAAATAAATAGCATATATAAAATCTTAATTATCGAAAGTTAAACAATTAAATTTGTATTTCATCACCAACAATTATAATTATAATTATTATCCACATTAAAACCTTTGCAATATATTAAATATATATATATATATATTGAAAATTGGACATTTAAAATTTTACACTACTTAGGAAATTATATTAATAAATTTATAAAATTTATCTAAACCCTTTAAATACTAATAAAACTAATAAAAAAATATATATTTATCATATTTAGTGTAAAATTACATTTTTACCCCTAGTATATATATAAATTACATAATGCTATATATATACACAAAATTTTCCTTAAAATTATCCAATCATCTAAAACTAATTTTTTCTCAAGATAATTCCTCCCAACATTATAAGAAATAATTAATCAACCAACAATATTTTCCCAAAAGTATTATTTAACTAAAAATCAATTTTTGGCATAAACTCAAATATATTTATAAAAAATAGTATAAAAATCTCAAAAACTATGATTTGAGTTCTAAAATTCATATTTTTCACTAATAACCTCATTTATCAAGTTTCATAACCTTTTTAACCAAAATTTCAAAAATTAGCCTAATTATTTAATTTTGACATAATGTATAAAAAATTCCTAAAAAAAATTGTATAATCTTCTTAAAATTATCTACCTTACCCTAAAATTAATTTCAACACTTAATATCACCAAAATGTCATTTATCATTATTATTTGCTATTTTTATAATTAATTCCCGAAAATTCCTAAAATATTATTTAAATATCCAAAATTCAAAATAAATTCCAAAAATTTCTAAAACCCTAAATAAAATTAATAAACTCAAAAACACTTGACTATATTTAACTTAATCACTAATTCACTTAAGAATAAAATTAAATCAAGTAATTAAAATGGCAAAATTTCAAATAAAATTCTGAAAATTAAAAAAAATGCCCAAAAATAATTCAAATGGGCAATTATCTTCCTCATAGCACAACCACACCCTATATAGAATTCTCAACCGAAGGAATTTCAAGATCAAGGAAGAAATGAGGGCATCGGGTGAGCATTACTCACCCCTAGCTACTGGATGGAATAGAGGGAGGGGAAGGAACCTGCTGCCACCGGAGAAGATGGGGGAGATGAAGCTGCTCAGGCGGAGGCGAAGGGCAGCTTGACACCTCCAGGAGATGGCACAACAGAACATCGAAGTTGGGCAGAACGAGGAGATGCAGAGCTGCTGCTGTGCGAGGAGAGGAAGAAGCTGCTTCGCGAGGAAGAGGAGAGCAGCTACTGCACACCCAACAAGCTTTCCCCACGGCGAAAATGGCACTCTCAGGCAGTGATGGAGGCGACACAGTGAGGAGAAAGGGCGAGGACAGGGAGGAGGGAGCTCGGTTCTATTTCTTCTTCTCCCAAAAATATACATATACTCATATATATATATATATATATATACATACTATATTATAAGTTAATGTATACATATATATACTATGCTTATTATACTACATTATGACTATATACATATATACTATATATATCATATATAAATATACATATATATATACATAATGTACATTCAAGTGTAATAGTGTACCTATGTATATATTTATATAGTCATATATATATATATTATATATGTATATGTATGCAAACATATGCTACATGAAAATGTATACATATATATACACAAGTATATAATTATACTTTATACTATATTATATATATATATATATATATATATATATATATATATATATATATATATATATATATATATATATATATATATATATATATATATACACATGTGAAAAGATATGCACATTTAAATTAATATTTAACCTAAAATATAATGTTAACAAAATTTTATACTTTAATATAATGCAAATTAACTATTACTAGTACTTCTCGAGAAAAATGTGTCCCTTAATATTAAAATAATTATATATATGTATGTAGGGTATTACACCATTATAGAAGGAAAGAATCAGAAACCCCTTTCTTTTTTTTCTCTATAATTGTTACTCCATTCATTAATTCTTATTATTAGATTTAAAAAACCCAATTAGAACATGAAGAAAAATTAAACAAAATGATACAGTTACAACTCCCCTAATTGGAAAAAATAACAAGAGCTACCACTATTAATGCTGATTGCCTGGTAATAGTGGTAATTATCCCATGACCTGACGGCTCCTCCTCGTCCTCTAGATATGAAGGCGATGACAACAGTAATAGCTAAAAGGACCCATCCATCACGATTAGAGGAAACTAAAAAACAAAAACTAGATATTAGGGTAATTCTGAATTGAGCAATAGAAAATTAATCAAGAAATTAGGAAATCGATCATATTGTATTTGATAGTGGTGTGGTGATGACTGATAGTGGTGATGGTTTATAAAATATTAACGATGAGGAAGGAGAATTGGAAAAGAAAGGGAGAAATAAATTCTCAGTTGGAACCACTTGTATCCAACAATTACACTTGTTAAATGGTCGTTATACTACCGTTTATAGAAGGGCTTATAAATTAAAAAAAAAAACATTAATTTTCAGTGTATTTGATCCTAAAATTAGTTGAGGGGCTTATGTGAGTTTGGATGTAAACATTAAGGGCAAAAACATACTTCTTCCCTAAAAACAATATTATATATAGATAATTTTTCCTTTCAAAAAATAAAATCAAAATAATTTTACGTGTAAAAAAAAAATTCTATTTCAATAATCATTTTAAGAATAAAAAACAGCTTCCTCAACTAAATATTATGTTACTCATAAAATTACATAAAACAATGTGTTACAATAATAAAATGTAAAAAAATTTGAAATTTAACAAGTGTCATTTAGTAATTATATAAAAATAAAAGAACAACTTATTCAGCTAAATATTATTTAACTCATCAAAAAATATAAAACAACTCGTTGCAACAAAAAAGTGCAAAAAAATAGCAAAACAAGTGTCCTATTTATAAAATACTTACGCATACGCAAATTTATTTGTAACACTTATATATAGAGAAATTCATATGCAATAATAATCTACTTTCTTTCTATTTTTTCTTTTTCATCAAATATTATAATGATCGATATTTTAAATAAAATAAATATATTTTAGGATAGGCAGTATTAATAAAAATTTTAAATTTTATTTATATATGTTATTATTAATTGTGTATATTTTTCATTTATCTTATTTTAAAAAGTTTTATTTACATAAAATAATTTATTTGAGAGCTCTATTATTTCAAAATATTAAAGATACTAATAATATTATTATCATTATTATTATTTCATTATTGTTAGCATGCATGTACATTATTTTTATTTTAATTGTCATTATTTTTAAATAGCATTCTTATTATTATTTCTAGTGTTATATATAATTATTTTAAACTAGGGCTATTTTATGATTGCTATGTATTAGGTAGGTGTGTGTGTATATATATATATATATATGTACGTATCTCTATGTATAAATATTGTGTGGCTTATGTTAGTAGTTATAATAATAATAATAATAATAATAATAATAATAATAATAATAATAATATAAATCAAAAAGCACATAACACCCGGTCAAACCACCTACTTCCTTCTTCTTCCCCATTTCTTCCTTCCATTTCTTTTCCTGCTTCCTCTCTCGGTGCCCCCTCTTCTCACCGGACCACCATCACCTCACCACACCATCTTCACCATCTCTAGCTTGCTCTCTCTTCTTGTTGCCTCTGTACTGAAGCCTCCCAATCGTGTTTTCCTTCTTCTTCGTGTGAGGACATTAACTTTCCAGCCCTGCTGTGCGATGCCAAGCTCCTCCGCCACCTACAGCCACTGGAGACAGCAACAACTCTAGCTTTTAGTGATAGCTCTACCTTCCCCTGTTCTTGGTTTCCAGCTTCAGTAGGTAATAGGTTAGTGGTTAGTTAGATTTTTGGGTTAGTTTCTTGGTTGATTTAGGTTGTTGGTTAGTTGGTTTTGTTAGTTGAGTAAGTGATTTACATGATTTGAGTTTGATTCTAATTTTTGGTTAGTTAATATAATATTTATTTAATTATCCATAATTTATTTTAATGTTTAGTTAATTTTTGGGTTGATATATATATATATATATATATATTAGTTGATTTTAATTATGGGGATATAAAAATGATATATGTTAATTAATTTAGTATTTATGAAGTTTTGAATAATTAATTTTAGGTACTTTTAAGTATTATGTATATTTTGTTAATTAATCATTTTGGGTGAAATTTGAGTTAATTACCATTAGTAATTTAAGTTAGTAATTTTAGTATTAATAAAATAATTTTTAGTGAATTTATATAATTTTTGAGAAATTATTAGTATTATGTGATTTTTGGAATTATAGGTTAATTGTCTGATTTTGTTGAAAATATAGTTAAATATTATGTTTTAAATGATTTTAGAACTTTATAGGGTATTAAATTAATTTTTATAAATCATTTACTATTTTTAGTTAATTAATACTAATTTATGAAAATTATATTCAAATAATAAACTATTTACTATTTTTGTGATTAAATGGGTTTTTAACTAATTTTATAATATATTTAAACTATTTGAACATTTAAATTGAATTTGACTATTTATATTGAATATTTGAAAAATTGGATTTTTATAAAGTTATATAAATTATTTGGGATTTTTATTAATTATTATGGAAAATAATTATATTTAGTGTTTTGAGGTTTAAATAAATTACATTGTGAAGTTTAGAAGTATGTTTGCTTGCAGGATTAACTCTATTTCTGTAGAGGGATGTTCGTTTTACAGAGAAGACTCTACTGAATTTTCGGTAGAGTTCTCGTAAAACATGACATCGAGTCAATCCTAAATTTTAAATTCTAGGTTCGAGTTGAGTCTTCCTTAGAAATTCTAAAAGTTAGGGTTTCTACTTTCTGATAGTCATTTTTATTTTCTATCTCGATTTGCATGTCGAGTTTTCAAATTAAATACACAAAGTTCTGATGAATTTAAATTTATGAGAATTTAAGTCGGCATTCTTTATATGATATTGCATGGTTTAATTTTATAGTTGTTTAATTTTATATTTATTTATTGTAATTTTCCTTGTTTTATTTATTTTCATTCATTTTAAATAAACTACGGTAAAACGGACTACCTAATAAGATTCATTAGGATTGTGTGCCCACTGATAAAATATTTGGTTGTATTGATTATATTATTGGAGCCGAAGGTTTGGTGATGCTTTGCTCTTGGACATTGCTAGTAATATAATATTTGATTATATTGATTAAAATATTAGGGCCAAAGGTCTGGTGATGCTTTGCTCTCGGACACCACCAGTGATATTGGATTTAGTGACGTGACTGCAACTGTGCATCCTGGTGATGCTTTGCTCTCGAGATTCGGCAGTCTTAGATATAAGTGAGCCGAATGACTATTAGAATTGAGGACTAGAGTTCTACTTAGTTTTTAGACTATAATGTTTTAAAAGCATTTAAAATTAATTCCTCCTTTTGAAAAATGGGTTTCTTTTATATATATATATATATAAAAGGATTTGAATAAAAATTATAAATATATTATATTTTCATAAAAACCTATTTTAAAGGAGATTTTCAAATTGCATTCATTTCTTTTATTAGCTCACTCAGTCAGGTCTGACTCCCCTTAACTTATTTTTTTCAAGAGTTTGGGAGTCTTTCGTTAGGCCTACTTTCCTAAGCCGAGTAGCTTCCTCACCGGCTATTTTACATAGTTCTACATAGTTTGTGTTTGTAATAGTATATGTGTACCGCAATAGAGAAATTATATAACTGCATACTTTAATTTGGACATTATGTATTTGAGATTTATGCATTGAGATATTATTTTTTATAACTGATTATTACTATGTTATGTATGATGATGGTATGGTTTATTTAAATTGAGAAAAATCAGTTTGATAATGTGCATCATGATTTAATTATTTTATTGTAAGGTTTTAAAGTGAAATGTTCTGCGTTTTCTTTTAAGGCTTACTACGAGTTTTGATAACTTTAACCTTTCCCATTCCCTAGTGCCGGTCACGTGCCCCTGAGTTCGGGTCGTGATAAATATAATAATGATATGTTCAATAAGAATTCCAATAAGTATACATACATATACACAATGAGCTCATATGATTAATCTAATGAATAAGCTAACAACTACGGGAATAGTAGATACTGACAATATTGACAATCATGTAATTCGAGTTAATAATCAAATACAAGAAATCATTTTTAGTGGGAATAAGAGTTCTATTTTACGATCAATTTTACAGTCATGTCAAATATTTATGTTTGATGCTATTTGATTTCATAATCCGTAGGCAAATTATGCAAAGCTCTCATAATTTTTCTTCGACAATATGACATGTATCGCATTGTTAAAGAAAACCGAGGACAGCACAATGGAAATTCTAATCTTGATATATATATGGTAGTGCTTTAAGAATATCTACAAAAATACTTGTAACATGTATGAAATTTAATTCCATGACTTTGGCGACTTATATTTTAGAATATGTAATAATAATATCTTATGTAACATTTATAATGAATAAATGTCATTTTCTATTTTAAAATTTTTTTGACGTCATCTAAATAATATTCGTATATATTTTATATTGGTATTATCTTTGTATGATATGTACTGAAAATAAAATTTTCATGCATTAAAACTGATTTTTATTATGATAAACAATAATGAATCTATCCTTAAAAAAAATAATGCATAATATTTTATAAATAAATGAAATTATATATAACATTTTAAAATTTTCTAAATACATAAAAAATTAATTATTTATCTTTTTCAAAATTTTATTCAGCTTAAAATTAAAATACCACAAGCGTTGTTATTGTGCTAGCTAAATATAAGGAATCACGCTTATTTGATGGTTGAATAAATTTTTTTCTTTTCTAAAATAAAAAAGTTAATATTTAGATATATTTCAAGATTTGATAGTAATTAATTGGTATTAATTAAAATTTTAATTATATTAAAGTTGAATTATACATTTTATATATTCTTTTTAACTAAAAGATATAATTATCATTTTGTAATCAATTGATGATAAATTTCTTATAGATTATGTCAAGTTAGTTTAATAATAGAAATATATTTTTAATATTAAAGGATAATTAATGTGTGTATATATATATATACATATGTATACATATACATATATATATACATGTATATATATATATATATATATATATATATATATATATATATATATATATATAGATATACATATATAGATATATATATGTATATATGTATATATATGTATATGTATATATATATATATATATATATATATATATATAATATATATATATATACATATATATATTATATATATATATATATATATATATATATATATACATATATATACATATATACATATATATATCTATATATGTATATCTATATATATATATATATATATATATATATATATTGAATGTATCAAATGTTGACATAGTATACATGAGATTAGACCTCTTATGCTAACTGTAGTCCTTATGTAAATGGACACACATAGATCATAGATTTCATTTGTGACCTAACAACATGTCATTTATATGCTAACATCTGCAATTACCTTCGTTTCATATAAAATTCATTTTTTGGTTTATCTTTTGCATCTTACCCTTGAAAATTGAAATAGCCCAATCCGAGAGTAGATCCGTAATCCTTTGACGATTATTGGGTCAAAAAACACATAAGAATAGAAACTAATGAGCTTATGGAGTGATAAGGTTGGAAGGGAGTGATTGCCCTGTGTTTAGTTTGTTCCCTATATAAGAAAAGTTAACCAATTTCTTTTGAAAGTTAATACACCCATAACTTATGGGATTCATCACTGTTTACCATTTTTTAGTCCTTCAACTTATGGAATGACTATATTTATGGTTATATTTTATTGAGTTTTATTTTTAAGACTTGCTATGGATTTCAAATTCTCTCAAATTCTCGTTTCCTAGCGCTGGTCATGACTCCCGGGTTTGGGTCGTAACATGTAGGGACATGTCATGCACAACGATAACTCTTTTATAGCTCATAACATAACATGCATGCATATTCTTTCCTTTCTTGCTAACTCATTTTATTTTTATTTACTAACCATTTCTTTTTTTTATTGTGTTTATCTTCTTTATGATTATATATATATAGGAGGTGAATTGCTAACACATATTTTTATAGCCAAAATGCCCTCTTAATGAGGTTCTACATGAATATGCCATAGACAAATGCTAACCATGTCCTTTTGCATTATATAGTAATAACATGCATTCATTGATGTCTTTCTTCTTCATACTAACCAAATTCTTTTTCATAACGTTGTATGCTTACTTTCATAACATTGCACTAATCTCATAATTTCTACAATCACATACCCGCAAAACAACCCTAAAAGAAGAGTTAGCAATGGTTAGAGTTCAAAATGGTTGGTCAATCTAGGAATCAAAATGTCGATGACTTACTCAAAAAGCATATAAAGAAATTTGTAGTTGATGGTGGCTTAATCGATATCCTTCGTGCTAAATTCAAGGCCCTTATTTAGATTGAAATCAAGAACTCCCTCAACCAAACCTTAGACACTTTAAGTGACTATATTGAACTATCTAGTTTATCCCCCCTACCTGGCACGTTAAATGGCTATACAACACTATTTATTCTAGTTCCTCACTTGACACTTTAATCAGCTATATAGCAAATGCTTGATACCTTAAATGGCTATATGACACAATCTAGCCTAATTACTCATTTGACATATTAAGTGGCTATATGACACCTGCTTGATGCTTTAAGTGCTTATAAGGTAACACCCTATCTAGATTATTACACTTAATGACCCAAAAGGCTATGCAACATTCACTAAAATTCAATATAGCTCACCTAATGTCTTGAAGACCATGTGGAACATAACTAGGTATTTTACACCTTTTCTTTTTTTATTGTTTGTTTACTTCATATGGATTGGCATAAGCTAAGACTCCTCGAGATTACTTATGCAATATATGTAAAGCAGGGGCAACTATCAAAGCTTAAATATCAATGGTCTCTCAATAAGGTCCAATGATAAAGCTATACAGATGGAAAAAGACTAGAAATATATGTTTTGTCCTTTAAATATGCTACCTTATCAACATTAAATCATGAAATAGTGTTATCTAATGGACCAATACCCTAAGATTGAGACCTTTAACCTTGAAACTCATGAAAATGGGCAATTAAGCCTAAAACCATCCAAAAGCCCATAATAGAGACAAATTTTATGATTAGGGGTCCTAATTCATATGCGTGGATCATCTACCTATGCATTTAAATCATAAGTGATTCATGCAAACACCTCTTAAAAATGCCTATAATAACTTCTTTTTCATATTTTTATAGGGTACTTTTTTGGAAAACCTAACCAAACTCTATTAGATTCATGCTACGAGACCCATTTAACCAATTAAGCCCATTTTTAAAATTTTTCTTATATTCTTGAAACTTATAATCCAAACGAAGCCTTATTTTTGTCAAATCACACTTCAAGAGGTATTAAAATATCATTTTGAATCTCATTTGCATTAAATCAATTAGGACGGTTTGTTTGACACTATTTTGAAGTTATTTAACTTTTTTAATTAAATCAATTTAACTAATCTATTTTGAGGACCACTTTCATTTCACATTTACTTTTTTTGAAGCATTTACTATGCAAGTGATATAAATAACTGTAAATATTCCTTTTTTTGCTTAGTTATTTATATGTGGATATGGTTATTTGTATATATATTATTATCATTTCAAAACTATGGTGACTAGGAAAATGGGTATTACCTAATAAGAAGTAGTTAAGTGGAAATGACTCCTTGAACTCAGAATCTCTGACCCCATAAGTTTGCTTAGTCTTTAGATTGTCTCTTATTTTCCCAAGTAATTGATGTTGACCCCTTTACATGAGACTCTTTTATGGTTTTAAAAGGTTCGTCATATTATTTTTGCATTAAGTTCCCTTAATGCCATGATTACATCCACCTGTAGGGTCTAGACCATTGCATCTGACTCAATCACACATATCCAATAAAAGACACTGTAAGCACCCATTTCGGGATGCAATTGTGCACAAATGCGACATAAGCTCCTATGATAAAATTCATTTAAAAAATTAAACCTGGTTGTTGATTTTCTGGACTTTAGAGACTAAATTGCAACATTTTTAGGATCTGATTACAAATAAGTCAATTTTTTAGGGGTCTTTCGATAATTAAAAGTTAAAAAAATAAAATTAGGATCGAAAAAAACCGATCGGCATTGTGTTATGCTAAGTAGCATTACACAATGCCGATCGACATTAGGCAATGTCGTTCGGCATTACATAATGTCGATTAGTATTACACAATGCCGACACATAAAAGTCTCATTTTTTTAATTTTTCACATATTTTTTCTTATTTTTGTCTATTTTTCAATGTTTTGATTGGTTAAAAATTAAATTTTATTATTAGTTTTATCTGAAAATTTTTTAATGCATTCAAAACATTCAAAAATCAAAACTTATCACTCTATTTTGGAGAGATAAGTCTGTTCCTCCAAAGGAGGAAGTTAATATGTAAGCAGACTCTGCATTTAAAAGCAGAGTCTGCATGTGTGCAAAGGGAGACTTTTTTTCGGAGGATTTTTACTCATAGAGAGATTAAGAGAAACACACACATGCAGATACCAAGAAACTTGACTGCGCAAAAAAATCTTAAAATCCAAAATGCTACTGAGAATGTCTTTTCAGTCCAGAATCAATAGCTATTCAATTTCAACGGTGATAATCCAATATGAGGGGCTAAAAAGGGCATTTGCACAACATTTAAATTATCAATGTTCTTTTTCTATTTCATTCTTTTCTATTATTTTCTTTTTGTGATTTTTTCCTTTTATTTTTGTTATTGTTTTGATTATTTAATTTCATTACTAATCTGATTACTTTTGTGTTTTTTTTTTATTTTGATGTCCACATGTGGATTGAGAAGATACTGCTTGTGTTTAAACTGAACAGAAGGTCCATGGAATACCATGGAAAAACCTATGTTATTTTCTAGTAGAATTTAGAATTTTATCTTTATTTTTTCATTTTGGTGTTTTGTGTAGTTATTTTAATTCATGGCTATATAATTGTTAAATTTTAATTTTGTACGTAGTTGTAATAGCCCCAGTAGTGGGAATAGTAAAAGATTTAATTTTCTACATTTTAAAATCAATTAGTAATTAGGTTTAATTAGGTAAAAATCAATTAAAATTAATGGTGGTAGTAGCTTAACTAAGGGTTTGCATGTAATTAATTTAGGGTTTCTAGAAAATCACTATAATGTTTGTTTGATCCATTTTTCATGTTTTTTTTAATGTTTTTGGGCCCCAAGCCCACGTTTAGGTCTAATCCACTTAATAAATACACTTAAAAATGGTTTAGGGCTTTAAATAATTAAAATTAATTTAGACCCATTAGGTTAATTAGATTTTAGGCCCACTTAGTTAATTAAAATAATAATATAATAAATATTAAATAATAATAATAAATAATTAAATAATAATAATAAATAATATAATTCTAATATTTATTATATATAATTATAATAATATATAAAATAATAATATATAAATAATAAAGTAATATATAATTAGAATATATTTATTATATATAAACGCCATTTGCAGCTTAAACCGTAGCAGGAAATGCTATACGAACTGTAGTAGATCAAGGTATGCAATGGGCAGAAGTCATGATAAAGGGTCCTGGTCTCAGACGAGATGTTTCAGACTTGGTACAACCCAAAGTCATCATTCTTTTTGGTTTGCTCAACCAAAAAATTACTCTGAGGGTCTACCTCTTACTAACTGGAATCAAAGAATTAGTAGATCTGTTCCGCCCAAAATGGGAATGGGTTCCGGAAGCCTTTTTTATGTTGTTTCTTATGCATCCACTTAATAAATATTCTTAATATTTATTTATAATTGTTTTTTAACAGTTTGGGGAATGGAAGCTGAACTCCCTTTTGGTTCTCCCCCGAAAACGGCTTTCACGGGTGCTTCCCTCTAAAGCGGAACGCTCCCCTACTGATGTATTTTTACATCCCACAGCTTTGACAGATCGCTTAGCCCCGTTCATCTTCGGGGGCTTTACCGGGACTAACTAGTAAAAGGCCTATGGCTAGGAGCGCTCTTAGAAATCAAGTGCGTTCCGATAAAAAATCTCAATATCGTAAACCAGGTTGGCTGATCCATTTTAAATTTAGACTAGTTCTATATGATCCTTTCCTCTTTCTTCTATGTCGTAGGGTTAGACTTAGCTTAGCCCACTTAAATTCATTTCTTTTAAAATAAATAGATATAGGCCCACATTTCACTTAAAATAAAATCAAGCTAGACTTAGGCCCACTAATTTAACTTTCTTTTAAAATTGAATAGACTTAAGCCCATTCCTTAGATAAACTAAAATGAATAGATCTAGGCTCACTAATTAATAAAAAATGTAGGCCCACCTTTAGTCCCTTTCTCACTTGTAAATAAAATGTAAATCTAGCTAACTTTTTAATAAAATTAATATAGTTTAGACTTAGGGACAATGTGATCTTGAGTGCATTTTTTATGTGTAATTTTATTGACTAGATGCCTAGGGTTAGATGGATGTCAAATAAGATTTAATAAAATTACATGTAATTAAAGGATGAAATAATCATTTATAAAATTATTCTAAATGAACACAAGACTAAGAGAAATTAGTATTCCGTATCTAGAATCTCCTGGTTGTGGTGCTAACTTTCTCTTAGAGAATTGAGTACCACCAATCAAATTGTCCTAGTTATTACCCTGGGTGGCGACTCCTCTTCTCCACGCTATTATTTTATGACTTAGTAGTGTGTTCCCTAAGGCCTTAAGCCTAAACAGTGTCGTGGTTGCTAAAATCTTGGACGCACACTAAACCCCGCCGTCTATAGACACCCATTTCAATAAGGCCTAAACTAATTCCTAATAACTCATCCTTTCTAATAAGACCTAGACAAGCTTCTAAAAGACCTTTTTTTTCTATAAAATAGATGCCAAATTCAAATAAATATTTGAATAAATTACCCAATCCATCATATACCTAACATTGTGCTAAGACTATAAAACCCCTCCATAAAAAAGTAATTCATAGATGCATAATGCCCATAGCCTAAATTTTCCTAGAAAACCATTATTTTAATATCCAAAGTTGCCTCCCAACCTTAAAAACAACCATATTAGCTTAGTGTGCCATCATCATGATCTTTGGTAACACTTTAGGTTGAGTGAATCCTTTTATTATAAAAAATAATCTTAGTATCTTCGGCTAAGAACTATCTGACTCTACCTCGAGAGCCTTAACTAATATACAAAATGAGCCTCTTCCATAAATGTAGTAGCCCATCTTTATTCCCAATTAGCCAAAACTACTTAAAGCTTAACAACTTCTATCATCATACAACATGATTATTCACATTAAATGCATATATGAAAATGTACATGTGTCATGACTTAAACCCAAAGGTTATGACCGGAGCTAAGAAACGAGAATTCACATGAATCCAGAAACCCAGAGCAAGCCAAAAACACAACATTCATACTAATATATCAATGATAGCTTATTTGATAGTGGTGTGGTGGTGATTGATAGTGGTGATGGTTTATAAAATATTAATGATGAGGAAGAAGAATTGGAAAAGAAAGAGAGAAATAAATTCTCAGTTGGAACCACTTGTATCCAACAATTACACCTGTTAAACAGTCGTTATACTACTGTTTATAGAAGGGCTTAAAAATTAAAAAAAATTAATTTACAATATATTTGATCCTAAAATTAGTTGAGGGACTTATGTGATCCCAGAAGTAAACATTAAGGGAAAAAATGTACTTTTTCCCTAGAAAAATATTATATATAAATAATTTTTCCTTTCAAAAAATAAAAATCAAAATAATTTTATGTGTAAAAAAAATCAATTTTAACAAGTGTTATTCAATAATCATTTAAATAATAAAAAAATAGCTTACTCAACTAAATATTATGTTACTCATAAAAAAATATAAAACAACATGTTACAACAATAAAATGTAAAAAAATTGGAAATTTAACAAGTGTCATTCAGTAATCATATAAAAATAAAAGAACAACTTATTCAGCTAAATATTATATAACTTATAAAAAAATATAAAACAACTTGTTGCAACAAATAAAGTGCAAAAAAATAGCAAAACAAGTGTCCTATATACAAAGTTTTTATGTATACGCAAGTTTATTTATAACACTTATATATAGATAAATTCATATGCAATAATAATGTACTTTCTTTCCATTCTTTCTTTTTCATCAAATATAATAGTGATATATTCAATAAGAATCCAATAAGTATACATAAATATACACAACGAGCTTATATGACTAATCTAATGAATAAGCTAGCAACTATGGGAATAGCAGATATTGCAAATATTAGCAATCATGTAATTCAAGTTAATAATAAAATACAAAAAATCATTTTTAGTAGGAATATATTGAGTGAAGAAGTTAAGAGTTCTATTTTACAATCAACTTTATGACCAGATCAAGTGTTTATGTTTGACGTTATTCAATTTCATAATCTGTAGGCAAATTATGAAGCTCTTATAATTTTTCTTCGGCAATATGAAATGTATCACATTGTTAAAGAAGACTGAGGACAACATAATGGAAATTCTAATCCTGATATATATGATAGTGCTTTAATAATATCTACACAACAATACCTGTAACAGTACAAAATTTAATTCCACGAATTTGGCATTTTATATTTTAGAATATATAATAATAATATCCTATGTAACATTTATAATGAATACATGTCATTTTTTATTTTAGATTTTTTTGAATGTCATTTAAAATAATATTCTATATATTTTGTATTTTGTATGATATGTTTTGAAAATAAAATTTTCATGCATTAAAATTGATTTTTATTATGATAAACAATAATTAATCTGTCCTTAAAAAAATAATGCATAATATTTTATAGGGAAAATTACTATATGCCTCCTGTGTTTTGGCCCATTACATTACTTCATCGCCGACATTGGAAAATATACTAATTTGTCACAACCCAAACCGAAAGATATGTGACTAGCACTAGGGAATGAGGATACATAAAGTACCCAAAACCCATGGTAAGTCTTAAAATTTTTTCGCGAAATAAACACAATATACTTAACAATAAATTGATAATAAACCAATAATAAATGTACAATGTCAAATACATATAATAATATTCTTGAAATACAATAACATTTCAATTCAGAATACAATAACACAAGTTTTATAGGTAACTGCTGCAGTGTCTAGAATTTAATTATGCAATACGTATGTCAGTCCAATATACATAGTACAACCGGTGAAGAACGAACCCGGCACAAACAGAGAACACTAACAAGCTGATTGTGAGGTCTTAAAAAAATAGATTAAGAGGAATTAGACCTCACTGAGTGAATTAATTCTATAAAAATGCATGATGGTTTATAAAAACATATGTTAAAACCTCTTTTCAAAATAAATGTAAATAAAGTAATCATAATCCTTAAAATAATTTATTTTTCACAGTAATATTTAAATAAAATCTATTTGTAATTTTTGAATCAATTTAATTATTTTTATGAAAAATCTGGTAGAACACCTAGACCAATATTCTAATAGCCTTTTGGCTCTCTTTAATCCAAGTGACTGTCGTATCGAGAGCAAGCTCAACCAAGTTACATTCCTTTTTATTTGGCCCGAGAGCACTAGCTCCACCGAGCTCTAACCATTTACACTTGCTCGAGAGCACACGCTCCACTGAGCCCATTTTCATAATTTAAATATATACTGAGATCTCACCCATGCACACGTGGTCCTAGTGACTCCCACTAGGTAGTGCGTTCTATCATTATCTCCAAATCAATTTAAATTATAAATGAATAAATAAATAGGTCATTAAACAATGAATAATTAATGATTAAATAATAATCAAATAAAACATGGCAAAATAATTTCCCTTAATATGCTTTCAATTTCTACTCGTAAATATAGAAGGAATGATCATGCATATATTCATAAATTAATCATATAATCATTTCTTTATTATATTAATTATTTGAAAATATAATAAAACACGTGCAACACACATTTCATAAAATTAACTCACTAGTTGAGTGTGTCATGCGACGCGTTGTCTGTTGTCCTGGTGCTATAGTTCGAATCCCAGAATTCTCTAAAATAAATAATATTTATTTAAAATATGCTCGTAAAATAAAATAAATAAATTCATGAAAATTCTCAAAAATTATGAAAACTATAGAATTAACAAAATTAACTCGACCAAAGACACAAAGTCAATTAAGACTAGAAATTCGACACAGGCTAGTGTCATGCTTTACGATAAATCTATCAAAAATTTGATAGAGTCTTTTCTATAAAACGGACATTTATCTACTAAAAGTAGAGCTGTTCTTGCATGAAAACACACTTTGAATATTCACATAATCACTTAGTCTCAGGTTGGGCCCCTGAACCGCATTAAATACCCAACCGTAAACCACAATTCACAGAAATAATAAAATAATATACTTTTCTTTAAAATCACCAAAAGTCATACAATCTCATTTAAATGCCATAAATTCATTTATTTTCATAACAAAACGTAAAACATATTTACTTTTCAAATAAATAATAAAATTCTAGCTTATATTTAAATTTTTGTCAATAAACATATTTAATTCAAATTTTACAATTAAATTAACATTAATTGCAAAGAAATATGTAAATTACTTAAATATATCACAAAATTAACAAATAACTTATTTAAGCTTAAAAACAATAAATAAGTTTATTATTCTATTATTTTTTGAAAATTAATATTAATTAGCTAAAAACAGAAAATAAATTATAAAAATTATTTTAATACTATTATTACTCAAAATCTATGTAAAACATCATAATTATCAATAATTTACTTAAATTAATAAAAATTACTAATTTATAATAATTTTTCCAAAAATTTAATTTGGCGTAAACATTCAAAAATTTATAATAAAAATTTAGTGAATAATTTCAATAAACTTCCTTAACAAAGATTAATCTACATAATTAATAAAATTTAATAAAAATATAAAAAATTTTTGAACCTGGGACTACGTGAACAGTAATCGAGACCCCAAAAATTTGAATTTATCAAAAAATTCTAGAAAAATAAATAATGGATAGCTCACAAAAAAATTCTAGAAAAATAAATAAAAATAAATAATGGATAGCTGACAACCTCAATTTAACTAATATCAACTCAATTTAACATGAATCAACCATAAGCGAGCTAATTTTCACAAATTGACATAAAAACATAAAATAGAATTTCTCAAAATTGAGGGATTTACCAGAGTTAGAAATCAAAATTGATGGAGTGCTTTTGAAGCCTAGAGGATGAGGATTTAAACGAGATTGATGACAAGACAAGGGGAGGTTGAAGGCAGCGCTGGCAAGCCCTTGAACCTCAAGTGCTGAGAAGAAAAAGAAATAGAGAGAGAGAAAGAATGGCGGAAAGAGGAGGAGCTGGTGGTGGTGCATTGAGCAGGTGGTGGTTGTCTGTGGTTAGGGTATTGATAGTGTGTGAGGAAGAGAAGGGAAGAAGAAGAAGAGGGAAAAAGAAAATGGGGAGGGGGTGTGTGTGTTATTGCACTTTTTTTTTTTTGCTTTCAAAAAAAAATATATGATAAAATTAAAGTACAACTTTTATTATTTTAAAAATTAAAATACCTCCCCTACAATTATTCACACACACTTATATATATATCCTCAACAATTGATTTAAATGTGATAAAGTTACATGAATATTAATGATCAAATATTAATTTACACTAATTAATCCCGAAATAATAATAATAATATTTGACGCAAAAATTTCAAATTTAATTTCGCAAATAATCAAATATCACAATTAAAGTAAAAATAAAAATTAATTATTAACACTACAAATCCTAGAATTTTAATTTAATCATTTATAAAAATTTTGGGTCTTTACATTATTCATCTTTGATATTAGCAAAATTGTATACTATTTTATCCCTAAAGAAGGACTAATGAATTTTAACTGTTGCAAATATTTGGGATGAATAAATATTTTTTTAAATGTTAAGAATGAAATAATATAATAGGCCAAAATACAGGAGGTACACAATAATTATCCCTATTTTATAAGTAAATTAAATTATATTTAACATTTTTAAAATTTTCTAAATACATAAAAAATTAAGTAATTATTTTTTTAAAATTTTATTCAGCTTAAAACTAAAATACAGCAAAATAACGCTATTATTGTGCCAGTTGAATCTAAGGAATCATGCTTATTTGATGGTTGAATAAATTCTTTTCTTTTATGAAATAAAAAAAAGTTAATATTTAGATATATTTCAAGATTTGATAGTAATTAATTGGTATCTAATTAAAATTTTAATTATATTAAAGTTTGAATTATACATTTATATTCTTTTTAAATAAAAGATATAATTATCATTTTGTAGTCAATTGAAGACAATTTTCTTATAAATTCTGTCAAGTTAGTTTAATAATAGAAATATATTTTTAAATATTAAAGCATAATTAGTACGTGTGTGTGTCTACATATATATATATATATATATATATATTTATCGACATAGTATACATGAGATTGGACCTCTTATGCTAACTATAGTCTCTATATAAATGGGCACATATAGAGTATAGATATCATTTGTGACCTAACAATATGTCTTTTATATGTTGACATCATGCAATTACTTTGGTTTCATATAAAATTTATTCTTTGGTTTATCTTTTGCATCTTACCCTTAGTAAATCCAAATAGCCTGGTCCGAGAGTGGATCCGTAGTCCTCCGATGACTATTGGGTTAAAAAACACCTAAGAATAGAAATCGATGACCTTGTGAAGTGATAAGGTTAGAAAGGAGTGACTGCCCTGTGTTTAGTTTGTTCCCTATGCAAGAAAATCTAACAAATTTCTTTTGAATCTTAATACACCCATAATTAATGGGATTCATTAATATTTACCAATTTTAGCCTCTCAACTTATGGAATGACTATTTTGTTTGAACTTGGAGGAGAGATTATTCGTCAATCATTTCTCATATTGTTTATAATGTTTAAACCTCTAAAGCTTAGATAAAGTCTTTGACCATCTAGATTATGCAAAAAGCATCGACGGATGATAACTTCAACAAATTCACATATCTAGTAGTCATTTTATAAGTTGAGATGGGACAAATTAGTAAAATGTGGAAAAATTAAAGAGTCATGGATGCATGAAATTCTTACGCATACATACATATAGAAACCATTTACTAACTCATATTCTTTGGTAGCTATTTTACATCGCATCAATAATATCCTATGTGAGCACACCATGTATACATGCTTGCCTTATTCTTTTGTAGGGACACATCATGCACACATAATAACTCTTTTGTAGCTCATAACATAACATGCATGCATAATCTTTCCTTTCTTGCTAACTCATTTTTTTATTTACTAACCATTTCTTTTTTATTGTGTTTATCCTTTTTATGCTTATATATATATATATATATATATATATATATATATATATATATATATATATATATATATATATATATATATATATATATATATATATATAAGCATAAAAAGGATAAACACAATAAAAAAGAAATGGTCTTATATATATATATATACACACGCACATACATACATATATATATATGAGGTGAATTTCTAACATACATTTTTATAGCCAAAATGCCCTCATAATGAGGTTCTACATGAATATGCTATAGACAAGTGCTAACCATGTCCTTTTGCATCACATAGATAGTAATAACACGCATTCATTAACATCTTTCTTCTTCATGCTAACCCAATTCTTTTTCATATCGTTGTATGCGTACATTTCATAGCATTACACCAATCCCATAATTTCTACATATACATACCCTTAAAATAACCCTAAAAGGAGAGCTAACAATGGTTAGATTTTAAAATGGCTAATTAATCTGGGAATCAAAACCTCGATGACTAACTTAAAGAGCGTATAAAGAAATTTTTAGTTGATGGTGGCTTAACCGATATCATTCGAGCTAAAATCAAGATCCTCATTTAAACTAAAATCAAGAACTTCCTTAACCAAACCCTAAATACTTTAAGTGACTATATGGAACTATCCAATTTATCCCCCTATTTGGCACATTAAATGGCCATACAACACTATTTATTCTAGTTCCTTGCCTAACACTTTAATCAGTTATATAGCATATGCCTGATACCTTAAGTGGCTATATGACACAATCTAGATTAGTTACTCCCTTAACACATTAAGTGGCTATATGGCACCTACTTAATGCTTTAAGTGGCTATAAGGTAGCGCCCTATCTAGATTATTACACTTGATGACCCAAAAGGCTATACAACATTCACTAACATTTGATATAGCTCACCCAATGTCTTGAAGACCATGTGCAACATAACTAGGTATTGTACAACTTTTCTTTTTTTATTGTTTGTTTACTTCATATGTATTGGCATAATCTAAGACTCCTTGAGACTATTTATATAATATATGCAAAGTAGGGGCAACTATTAAAGCTTAAATATCAACGGTCTCTCAACATGGTGCAATGATGAAGCTATACCAATACAAAAAGACTAGAAATATATATTTTACCCTTTAAATATGCTATCTTATCAACACTAAATCGTGAAATATTTTATCTAATGGTCCAATGCCCTATGATTGAGACCTTTAACCTTAAAACTCATGAAAATGGGTAATCAAGCCTAAAAACATTAAAAAGCCCATAAAAGAGCCAAATTTTATAATTGGGAACCTAACCCACATGCATGGATCATCTACCTATGTGCTTAGGTGATAAGTGATTCATTCAAACACCTCTTAAAAATGCTTATAATAACCTCTTTTTCATATTTTTATGGGGTACTTTTTTGGAAAACCTAACCAAACTCTATTATATTCATGCTAAGAGACCAATTTAACCTATTAAGCCTATTTTTTTTTATATTCTCATATTGTTAAAGCCAAATAGAGCCTCATTTTTGTCAAAGAACACTTCAAGATGTGTTAAATATCATTTTGAATCTTATTTATATTAAATCAATTGGGAAAGTATGGTTGACACTAATTTGAAGTTATTTAACTTTTTTTATTGAACAAATGTAACCAATCTATATTGAGGACTACTTGCATTTCACATTTACTTATGTTGATGCATTTACTATGAAAGTGATATGAATAACTATAAATGTTCATTTTCTTTCTTAATTATTTAGATGGGGATGTGGATATGGTTATGTGTATATATCTTATTATCATTTAGAAACTAGGGTGATTGGGAAAATGGTTATTACCTAATAAGAAGTAATTAAGTGGAAATGGCTTCTTGAACTCAAAATCTTTTCCCTATGGAGTAAAGTTTTTTGAGTCTCGAGATTGTCTTCCATTTTCCTAAGCAATCGATGTTGACTCCTTTGCATGAGACTTATTTAGGGTTTTAAAAGGTTCCTTATATTATTTTTGCATCAAGTTCCTTTAATGCCATGATTATAACCATATATAGTGTCTAGACCATTGCATCTGGCTCAATCACACATCTCAAATAAAAGACACCCATTTTAATAAGGCCTAAACTAATTCCTAATAAAACTCATCCTTTTTAATAAAACCTAGATAAGCTTCTAAAAGACCATTTTTTTTTCTATAAAATAGATGCCAAATTCAAATAAATATTTGAATAAATTGCCTAATCCATCATATACCAATATTGTGCCAAGACCATAAAACCCTTCTATAAAAAGTAAGATATAAATGCACAATGCCCATAGCCTAAATTTCCTAAGATAACCATTATTTTAATATTCAAAGTAGCCTCCAACCTTAAAAATAACCATATTGACTTAGTGTGCCATCATCATGATCTTTTGTAACACTTTAGGTTGAATGAATCCTCCTATTATAAAAAATAATTTATCATGAACCAAACCTAAAGGTCATGACCGTCGCTAGGGAACGAGAATTCAAATGAATCCGAAACCTATAGTAAGCCTAAAACATAAAATTCATAAAAAAACATAATAAAAAATTTACCTTGCAATTAAATTCTTCTTAAATATAAAGAATTATCCATAAATAATTCATCATGATAAAATATTTAAACATACAACCCAAGGACATAACAACTATCAAGGATACCATAGCACATTACTACAAGAACGTACTACTACTGCATCGTCTAAAAAATATAAAAAAAAGATAGATTAAGATTTATATAAGTCAACCAATGAAGAATGGGTCTGACAAAGAGGACTAAAGAGAGAAATCTTAAAAAATGGTTGAGGGGAATCATCCCTCACTAAGTGAATTATCATTATATATATGCATGCAACCTAAGGGTACAAGTAACCAAGCATCATAATAATATTTATTTTATATTTATATTTATTTAGTTTATACATGCATTTCAAGCAAATGCTTAAAAGTATTATCACATCAATATAACCGATACAGATGGAAATAGATGGATAAAATTGGAGGATTGGAACATAACCCTAAGATATCTATAACCTCAATCATTGTGCCTCATTGGCCATTAGGCCTTTTTGAATCCAAATAATATTTCTCTTTTCCAATTTGGCAGTGGACCAACCCTGAGAACCTGAAAGGTCAACCAAACTGTTGCAGCTAAGTGCCTCTCTATAAATAAAAATCTCAATAAATCATTTAACCACATAACCATGTCATATACTCTTATATCAAATCAAAATCCGCATCCTACCCATCTAGTGTACTGCTGTGCACACAGTCCTAATGTAGCCCACTAGGTAGTATGTTCTACTACTATTCTCCAAAAATATCACATCACAATAACAAAAATCATATCAATATATATATAAACAACATCTAGGTCAAGAACACAATATATATATATATATATGCATGTATGTATGTATGTATATAACAAATAAATGTTTAATGTAGCATAACAGATTCATTTCACATTAACAACAAAATATATGGATGTTAGGAAAGAATTTCTATATGCACTGCATACATATAATAATAACTCACAGGTCAAATGCATTCCTTGGTGATGACTCGATTGGCCTTGTCTTGTAGGCCTAGCTCCCTGTATGGCTATATGAAAAGTAATAAAGATAAATAGAATTAAAATCCTAACCTTATACTTTTTAAATTTCTAAGGAAGTGACTTAATCTAAGATAGTATTACTCAATAACTAACACAATAAATTTTAAGTTGTATGGAACAACTGGTGATAACCCAATCTTAAGTCAACCTTAGAGAATAACTGTGCACCACAAAGCTGATCGAATAAGTCATTTATCCTCAAAAGGGGATACTTGTTCTTAATAGTGAATTTGTTCAATTTTCAGTAGTCAAAACACAATTTGAGTTTACCATCCTTATTCTTTACAAATAACACTGGTGCACCCCAAGGAGAGGTGCTGGTTCTAATGAAACCCTTATCCAATAACTCTTGCAACTACTCCTTCAACTTTTTTAACTCTACAAGAGCCATCCAATAAGGCGGCGTAGTGATAGGAATTATACATGGAACCACATCAATGCAAAATTCTATCTCTCTATAAGGTGGTAAACCTGGTAATTCATCAGGGAAGACATCAGGAAACTCACAAGCTATAAGAACATTAAAAATAGATTTCTGTTCTACTACTGTGTCCTTGACCAAAGCCAAATATCCTTAACACCCCTCTTTTAGCATCTTTCTTGTTGTAATGGTGGAGATAAGATTTTGAGGTTCAGAACTCTTGTCACCTAAGAACTTGATTCCTCTTTACCTGAAATTTTGAAAATCACCACTTTACTATAACAATCCAAAGTGGCATAATGTTGAGACAACCAATCCATTCCTAGGATTGCATCAAAGTCAAACATGCAAAAACACCAAATCTACTGGTAACTCTCTGCCCTTTACTAATATAGGACACCTAAAAAATAACATTGGTGTACAATAAATCACTTAAAGGTGTGGCAACTGATAAAGGAGATGTTATCCTCGTAGTTTATTAACCCGATGTCAAAGCAAAAATTTGAGATATAAAAGAATAGGTGGTACCTATATCAAGTAAAACTCTAGCCTTAAGAAAACATACTGTAAGTGTACTTGGTACAACTGCATTGGATGCCTGTGCATCTTGCTGGGTGAGGGTGAAAAATCGAGCTTGTCCTCTACCTCCATGTTGATTGGTATAAGCCTACCCAAAACCTCTAGCACTGCCTCTGCCTCCTCTACCTCGCCCTTAATGGGCTATAAATTAGGAAGTACCCTGATATTGGAATGGTAGTGGCTGAAACTGTGCTAGGGCTACACTAGTTGTAGAAGATTAAGGAAATTTTTACTGAAAACCCGAATAAGGACACGATCTACCATAGTGCCTGGTCTATCCACATCTGAAGCATGCTTCTGAAACCATATAACATGGTCCATAAATGGACTCTGCTATAAGTCTGATAAACACTAGCAGTAGACCCTGCACTACTATAACCCAAACTCTAACCACTACTGCTGTTAGTAGCATAAGAACCAAATTTGATAGGCCTGTGGGTCCCATTACGACCATGTCTACCACTCTTATGGACCTTATGTTGAAGTCTCTAGCCTTACTGAAAAGGTCCTCTAGGCTAACTACTACTGCCCATCTAAAATGCTATATGTTGTGCACTTTAGGATCCTCCTACTTTAGCAACTCCAATTTAATAATAATCGGGCATAACTCCCTACCTAATGAGTCTCTACTCAATCTCCCTAGCTAACTCCATCACTTCCTCTAGAGTTAAGCTTACTATAGGCATCCCAGTGAAAGCAATCCCTAAACTAGTGACATAAGTAGTGATGTAAAAGTATTGATCCCTCATCATATCCTCAGCATAGCATCGCAGTCTAAAAAAATCCCTTATATACTCCTCCACTGATCGATCACCTTTGGATATATTGGTTAGTCAAATTTTGTAGCTCATCCTCATCAGCTCTGAATAAAACCATCTCATAAACCTCTCTTTGAATTGAGCCCAACTAAGAGTATTCATGTAGGGTTAAATCATTTGAATGAACCAATCCAATGCTGCCCCCTGAATAGATAACTCCGCAATGAGCATCTTGTAGTACTCAGTATGCATTGTTTGAGTCCTTAACTCAATACCATGAAGAAAATCCAACAAATTTGAAGTCCCATTATATGAGATCCTATCGAATCTAGCATAAAACATTGTTGCCTCTAGGTCTGACATACTTAAAGCTCTCTATTGAAATAAAGGTTGCATAGGTGGTATAGCCTGAGGCATAGATATTATGCCCTGCTTAACTCTTGGTGCATAGGTAGCATCATCTAAATCCTGAGCCACAGGCTCCTCATTCTGTTATTCCTGTTGTCTATAATGACCACCTGCCCCTCTAGTTCTACCTTTACCCTTATGCCTAGCTAGCTGTGGAGCTTCATCCTGATAAGACTATCCATTGTAGGCCACGTTAGCTGGTGGAGCAACTTGCGCTCTCCTCATTTGTAAAAGAAAAGAAACAAAATACATAATTCATGTAATAATAGATATCCTAATAGTTATATGGAAAACTAAAAGCAAGGAAGACTTTCAAGGACATAGTTGAACTTAATTGTTGTAGTAGTTTCAAAGAAACTCAAACTTTACCAACCTAAGTCAAATAATACTAAACTTAGGCTCTGATACCTACTTTTTCATGGCCTAAACCCAAAGGTCATGATTGGTACTAGGGAACAAAAATTCACATGAATCCAGAACCTGTAGCAAGCCTAAAACATAAAATTCATACAAAACATAATCTTAAATTTACTTCAGAATTAAAAACTTCTTAAACTTAAGGAATTATCCATAAATAATTCATCATGATAAAATATTTAAACATACAACCTAAGGACATAACAACTGTCAAGGTTACCATAACACATTACTATAAGAACGTATTACTATTGTAGTATCTAAGAAATACAGAGAAAGGATAGATTAAGATTTACATAAGTTAGCTAGTGAAGAATGAGTGCAGTGAAGAGGACTACTATATGAGGCCTAAAAAGAGAAATCATGAAAAATAGTTGAGGGGAATCATACCTCACTAAGTGAATATATATATATATATATATATATATATATATATATATATATATGCAACCTAAGGGTACAAGCAACCAATCATCATAATAGTATTTATTTTATATTTATATTTATTTAGTTTATACATGTATTCCATGCAAATGCTCAAAAGTATTATCACATTAACATAACTAATACAGATGGAGATAAATGGACAAAGTTAGAGGATCGAAGCAGAACCCTAAGATATCCGTAACCTCAATCACTGTACCTTAATGACCATTAGGCCTTTTTGAGTCCAAATAATATTTCTCTTTTCCAATTTGGCAGTGGACCAGCCCTAAGACCCTAAAAGGTTAACTAAGCTACCGTAGCCAAGCACCTCTTTATAAATAAAAATCTCAATAAATCATTTAACTACATAACCATGTCACATACTCTCATATCAAATCAAAATCCACATCCTACCCATCTAGCATATTGCTGCGCACATAGTTCTAGTGTAGCCCATTAAGTCGCATGTTCTACTACTATCCTCCAAAAATATCACATCACAATAACAAAAATTATATCAATATATATATAAACAGCATCCAGGTCAAGAACACAATATTCACATTTGTGTGTGTGTGTGTGTGTGTGTGTATATATATATATATATGCTACAGTAAACCTTTATTTGTTATTTATCTCATAATAACAAATAAAGGTTTAATGCGTAATAGCATATTCATTTCATATTAACAAAAAAAAAGGATGCTGGGCAAGAATTTCTATATAAAATGCATACACATAACAATAACTCACAAGTTGAACGTGCTCCTCGATGATAACTTAACTGGCCCTATTTTGTAAGCCTAGCTCATGGTGTGGCTATAGGAAAAATAATAAAGATAAATAGAATTAAAATCCTATCCTTATATTGTCTAAATTTCTAAGGAAGAAATTGAATCTAAGATACAATACTAATTAACTCAATAACTAACACATACTGATGTCACCTTTTATGAGAAATCTACCAAAAATTTGGCAAAGTCTTCTTTGTAAAATGGACATCTCTCTACTAAAAGTAGAGCCATTCCTACACAAAACAACACTTCTATACTCTTCATAATCCAATAACTCGAGTTAGGCCTCGAACTATACTTTGTACTCAACCGAGAACCAACACAGATGCACATATAAAAATAATATAATTTTATCAAATTTACTAATGTATCATTAAATAAACTTTAATTAACCTATTACAATTAATTCATTTAAATAATTAAAATATAAATGAAATCTATTTTCAAACATTTAATAAAATTCTCATTTAAACTAAAATCACAATTTAATATAGTTAAAAATTGTAAAATTACCTTTAAACTTTCATAACTAAAATTGTTATTAAATATAAATAAGCTACTTAGATAATCCAAATATATAATAAAAATATTAAAGAACTCATTTAAGCTTTTTTAAATAATAATAGTAATTTTTCAAAATTATTTTTGATTAACTAAATATTACAATTTACTTATAAAATTATTTTCATACTTATATTATTTAAAATCAATCTTAAACATGTTAAATAACTATAAATTTAATTAAAACTAAATAAACCATAAAATATAAATTTTCTAAAAAAATATATTTAAACATAATTGTAAACCCCCAATTTCAGGATAATAAAATATGGATGCGACAAATGACTCTAATGATAAAAATATTATAAGTAGATCTTCAACAGTTGAAGTTTGAAACCTCAAAATTTTGAATACATTTTTTAAAAAGAGTTTCATTGGTTTTCTAAGGATTTAATTGAAATACTTTTTAAGACCTAACTGAAAATTTTAATTTCTTTCAATGGTCTTTTTGTAATTAAAAAAATTGGAATTACATAATTCCGATCGGAATTACGCTATTCTGGTTGGAATTACGTGTTTTTCATCTATTTTTTATTTTTTTTATAGAAAATAAAAAATATTTTTCTTGAGTTTGGATTGGATAATTTTTTTAAAAAAATTTATTTTGGAATTTATTTAATTTTTCATGAAATAAAGTCTTTTTAAAATTGTAACTCTTCAGTATATAAGACCTAGGGTTTTTTGGATTTTTCTATAAAACGAGAGCTTAAGCTCCTGGAAAAGAGAAAATTCTCAATTCTCAACATCCTTTTTTGCAATTTTGGCTATCTTCTTACTAAGGATCTCTAGACTTTTCTTCAGGCGGTACATAAATTCTTTGTAAGTTATTCGTAAGAGATTTTTTTGAAGAAGAATAACAAGTTTTGAAGGCCTACTAAAAAACAATGATGATCTTAGTAATATGAAGAGCAATTTATTCAGCATCCATAAAGTATTATCTTCTCTCTACTTTCTTTTATTCTTCTTTTTTTGTTTTTTTAATTTTATTGAATTCCAACTTTATTTAATTCTTATTATAATTTTATTCACTAATCATTGTTTTACCCTTTTTTGATGGTGATTATGGAGAGGATTACATGATGATCATACTTGGAAAGCCAAATCCATAGAGATCCATGGAATGCCATAGATGGAACCTTGTAGCTAAATGCAATTTCTAGGTTTTTTTATTTAATTATCTTATTTTTATTTATTTTTGGGATTATATTAATTCTTCTTTTTTTATTATTCTCAATAGTTCATTGTAATAGCCCCAATAGTGGGAATAATGAAATTTGGTATATGTGCTTGTGTATTTTATTTTAAGTAATTGGTTAGTAAAATTAGGGTTTTCATTCGATAATTAATTAAAATTAATGGCTATAGAAATCATTAGGTTTTTTAATTAAAATTGAATTAGATTTAAGTGGATAGAATTAGGGTTGTCTATTAATTGTTTTGTTTTATTTGTTTATGGTCACTTTAATTAAATTAAGATTTTTAGAAAAAGTTAAATTAATTATTCAATCTTTTATTTGTTTGTTTTGATATTTTTATTGTTTTAGGGCTTGTTTGCTTATGTTTATGTGTTTTGGGCCCTAGGTCCACATTAGGGTTTAACCCATTTAAATTTGGATTTTTTTTAGGTTTAATTAATTGAGATGTATTTTAGGCTCATAATTAATTAGATTTAGGGTAAAGATAACTTAGGCCCATTTAGTTAATTAAACATAGGCCCACCTAATTTAATTTAATTAATTTAAACTTAGCCCATTTAATTTAAGCATTTTCATAATTTCTAGATTTAAGATCATTCTAGAATTAAAACATATAGAATTAGGTCCCCTAAATTAAAAAATTCATAATTTGTAGATTTAGGCCCATTTTTAGAATTAAAATAAATAGACTTAGGATCATTTAATTAAAAGGAATTAGGCCCACTAGTCTTTAGACTCACTTATGATGAATGCACTGTTTACTTGTATATTTCATGACTAGTTTGCCTGAAGTTGATTGTTTTTAAGGGTTTATATGAAATTCCATATAAATAGAGATAAAATAGTAATTCATAAAGTAATTCTAAAAGAACACAAGACTGAAAGAAGTTGGTATTCCAAAATTAGAATCTCCTAGTTATGGAGCTAGCTTTTTTTGAGAGAATCGAGTACTACCTTTTTTTATTTGTCTCAGTTATTACCCTGGGTGGCTACTCCTCATCTCCATGTCATGTCTTTGTGACAATGATTAGTGTGTTCTCTAGAGCCCTAAGCTCAAATAGTGTCGCAGTTGCTAAAACCTTGGGCGCACACTAAACCCTGCTATCTATAGTGGCGACTCCATTGGGGATAAGAGATACTAATTCTACTTATGTTCTTTAGAATTATTTAATTAATTATTATTTTATTTTTTCATCCATTATGCATGTCCCTATTGACTGATGGCATTGGTTTATGGTTCCATGATTCCACTAGCTTCATGGGATTATAAATTGGTTAACCATCACTCTTAGCCTTAACTTGGTTCAAAAGAGATTACCGGGCTCATCTAACCAGAGTCTGTAACCCAAGTACTAAAGGGGGAGTAGTCTTCTCTCGAGTTTGCAACAAATGTCAGGCCCCTCTGACCTTGGCATGTAACTCAAGTCTTAAAGGAGGGCACTTTGCTAAGGGAACCTTAACCTTTTTCACCGGACTTAGCTCATGCAATGGCTTAGTAACTTCCCTTACGATTACCCAAATTGCTTGTGTTTATTGCTATGAGGTATTTTTACCTATAAAGGCCCAAGTCCATACTTTAGAAGCCTATTTGAGTTAATAAAGATTGGGCTAATCTTTTATACCTAGAAATACTATTTCTATGCTTTACTGCTTTAAGAGATTTGGTGTGCGTGTCAGTTCTTAATATCCCTTATTGATATTAAGGTCAAGACAATAAAAATCCTAGGAAAAGAGACTTGCCATTGAATACGTGTATAGGAGAAATAAGGTTGGAAGGATGTATATACACTTGACTTGTTTGACTTACTACTTGTTGCATAACACGTGCATCATGCATACATGCACACATGCATCATACTAATACTTTGTTTTTTAGCCATCATAAATTCATTTGGGTCTTCCTGTGTTTGGAGTTGAAAAGGGGGTAGACTAGTGAGAATTAATTCAAGCCCGTAATCAATTGCAAAAGAGATCTTTAGCAAACTTGAAAGGAGCCCCATCAATCCACTTTACCTAGAAGCTGAATAGGCTAAATAAGTAGAAGAAATGGAATAACAAGAGGGAGGAAATTGGAGTTTAGAGGATTTTAAAGGAGAATTAATGGATGACATGAGAGCAATGATGCAAGATGAGTTAAGACAACCTCTACCTAGATTGATGCCACCACCTGCTACTACTACACCTCCTATTGTGGCCAATCCACCTGTTGTGGGTACACCACCCGCTAACAATGACAATGTTGCTAGGAACATACCTGCTATAGAAATGAAGTTAGAGGATATTGAGAGTTACATGGTTGAAAAGGAAAAAAGGGAATCACCTGAGCAAGTTTAAGAGTTAGAATCCAAGCAGATGAAAGCACTGAATCATAAGATGTTCAAGATGGAGGAGTTGATGAGAGGACATGGCATTGGGAACTCATTTGACTTTGATGATGTGATGCAATTTGAGGAGGATAAGCTGCCTGATAAATTTAAATGCCACAACTATAGAAGTTTGACAGTGCTAGAGACCCAAGGATCCACTGTAGTCAACACACAACTACCATAAGCACCACTAAGGCTCCTTTGTCTGTGGTTTCCAAGTTATTTATGCTATCCTTAGAGGGTATGACTGTCAATTGGTATCATAGGTTAGAGAAGTCTACTTAAGCATACTGGAGGGAATTGTGTACCACTTTTCTAAAGTAATATGACTGCAATACTAGTTTCAAAGTGTCCATCAGGGATCTAGAATTGACCAAGTAGAAGCCTAATGAATCATTCTCAGATTTTTTGACCATGTTCATGAATAATTCAGGATTAATGAAGAATAAGGTGGCTATAAAGGATCAGGTTAGGATGATAGTCCGAAATGTGTCACCCAATTTTGTTGAGAGTTTGAAAATGATGAAACCTAAGACATTTGTACACCTTTATGATGATGGGTTACAAATTAAAGAGATCAAAAGCGAGAAGAAGAAGATCACTAGAAGCATTGAAGTGAGAATTACCCAACTGGGGGCATACAATAAGGAAATGCTAGACAAGTTGTAGGAGTCCATGTTATTCAATAATCTAGGAAATTCTTAAATTTTAATCAGCCCTTCTTTAAAGCCTTAGACCGATTGATCCAAAAAGGCCTCTTTAGACCCTTAACCCCCTAGAGACCACCAAACCCAAATCTCGCTAGCTTTAACCCAAACAATTACTATAAATGTCACCAAGTTTATTGGCCATTTCACTGACTCTTACATGTGCCTTAAACATAAAAGCCAAAACCTTATAGACTCTAGAAACATCACAGACCCCAAAAACCCAAGCACTGAAAATAAATATTTTCCAAACTATAAAAATGTACCACCGCAAGCTACCAGGATGATTAACTTAGGAGTTAGTGAGGAAGAAGTGTTAAGTTCCTTTAAGGACCTAGACCTTTAAACTAATGAGAAATCTTTTAATGCCCCTAAAGATGAGGAAAGAGTAGAAGACTTATTGGGTCAGCCTTTAGGCAAGTTTGACTATAAGGTGTTTTACACTAAACTACCTTTTTTTTAACATACCTTTCAAGTTGACTGTGCCTATAGGATAGGATGATGAGTTTGATGATGAGAAGCTACTAGACAAGGAAGAAACGTGTATAGGGTGGAGGTACTTAAAGATGAATTCATGGAGACAGTTGGCAAGAAGATGCAAGAATAGCTATTATGTTAGCCACTTGAAGGATAATCACTATGAGACCCAGCATCCCTAGCATCTAAAATAGGAAATAAAATTTCTTATTGCCTTCTTTGAATAAAATTTTAGTTTCTTTAGAACTTGTTTTGTTTTAGTGATTGAAGATATGAATTCTTATCATGCTTACTTATGTAGTGTCATCCTAATGGTATGTGCATTATGATATCGATTGCATTTGTAATGTTTGACATAAATTTAATTCAATTAGATTCATTCAGCATGGGTATAAATGCAAAGAACATTCATATATCATATGATGTAACTTCTAAGGATAGGAAATTTAAGAGAAAGGAAAAGTGAAAAAAAAGAGAAAAAAAGAGAAAGAAAAAAGGACAGTCAGGTAGAAATGAGAGAAAAATATTATGTTAGGAAATCTAAAAGGACTAATCAGTAATAGGAGTTATATCATGTGATGCAATGAATGTACTCAATTTTGCCCTAATGAATAAGTAAATTTGAATTTGAAATTTTTATTCAAATATCGTATATTCGCCATTATTATACTTCATAAGTATTTGAATGGAAAGACATTACATAATAAAAGCTAAAATTAGAGCTATGAGATCACTATTTTTTCTTTTTGTCACCCCTCTATGATTCTACTTGTAAGTCTAGTGTCCCCTTATACCTAGGGAATTCAAGTGGTTCAATGACTCGCATTGCAACTTATGCCTTATAACTATTATCAATCATTACATTTTCATCAAGTCTCATATTCTGCTCAAGAGTTCTTCAACATGCAATTTCATCATCAGGAACTCGTTCAGTTAGTTCACCCACTCCTCTGAATCTTCAATGCAAGAGATTGCAACTAATAGGGTCAATAAGTCAAAGGATCAATAATAGCAGTGAATGAACTCGGTCTCTTGCACATGAAAATGAAAAAAAAGACTGCTAGAATAGCATGAATAAATTCATAATGGAAATTAGGGCAAAATGTTGCTCTAGGGGCAAATTGAGTCCATATTCAAAGAGTGAAGATGTCTATTGAAGTATAAAAGCTAGTATAGGTGATCTCGGGGCAAAAACAAGTGTAAGAGCTAATACATCAATCATCATACAACAAAAGTAGTAACAAAAAGAAAAGTTCAATAGTGTATCAGTCAATCACAAGCTCTATTGTGAAGCCATAGGCCCCACTTTCTAGCCTGGTCATCAATCCAATGAACTGTATCAGAAGCTCTAACATCAGAAGTAACATCAGCAAAGCATTTAATGCTTAAACTTACGGGCTATTGAAGAGGCACCTCATTCTTATAGTCTAAGATCAACAACATGGCTTTGTTCCATGTAGGAGACCTATAAGGATCATGTATGTCATACATAACATACATACACTTGCATACATTTATTGTGAAATACTTGCTTTGCATAATAAAGTCTTTGAGCGTAAGTGATATTGTGCAAATACTTTGCTACTAACATTCAAAATTAGTATTATAAAAGTGCAAAAAGGTATTCAAAATGTTCACATATGAGAGAAAAGGGTAACACTATCAAGGTGAACCTGATGCTTAAGGGGACTCTACACTGCAAAAGACCAATAAATTATGGGCCCATCTAGTAAGGGCATATCATCGATAGTGATACTTGCAAAAGAATCATCCTGGCAACCTCAAGAGGCTAGATAGGACATTTAAGGTCCTTAGATTCAAAATCCATCTCTATAGCCTCATATGGAGCATCATCTAGAATATCTTTCCACAACATTTAGACTAGTGTAGGGTATGGAATATGGTGATAAGAAGGTCTAACATGTCAGCAATACATTTATCGGCCCTATAAAAGAGAAGAATGCACTCAAAACTTAAAGTGAATGCACTCTGAAAAAATAATTGATCATAAAATAAGACCTCTAACTTTTGAACCTTTTTTACAGGAGACATTAATAAGAGGAATGAAGCCCTCTACCATAGCATTAATGGAATGGTTAAAATACAAATGCATCCTAAAGTCATAACCTCAATGGTGGAGTATCATGACCTGTGATCAGAGACATCATCACATAATTAGAAGGGAAGAATGCAAAAGAATAACATTGCATTTAACAAAATCTCTTCACTTGCAAATATATCATACTAACTTATGGTATTTTGTGTAGGGAAAAAGAGAATAAAGAAGGGGAAAGGAAATGATACATCAATAAGAATGCGTAAGATAGCAAGCGCCAATCACTCATCAAAATATCACCTTACATTACAAACAACTTGCCAATGCTCATTAAAATAATCAAGGTAAGTAACAGAACTCTATTTCTTTAGATTTTGTAATAAAGTACAATATCAATAATAAAATCCACAAATTGAAAGTAAATTCATCCACTTCATGAGATCATGTGCGAAAAGCCTATCTCATGACCTTTGATCATAGTGGCATTCTTTTACTAGCCTCAAAGAATTTAGATAAGCAGTTAATAGTTTTGTGTTTAGAGTTAATAAACTCTAATCAATCTAATGCAAACAAAGGGAAGAAAATGCAAATACAAAATCCATGGACTTACAGTATAAATTGAATGAATTTCAAAGTATCATTTCAATCTCTTAAATAATAAATATGCATATAATCTACTCTAATGCTAAAAAATGAGTATGAGTACAAAATCCCTTGATGGTATCCACGCTGAGTAATACAAGAAAGGCGGGGGGAATACTAAAAGGAGAATTAAAATAAAAGCAAGCATAATGTATTCAATGGTCATAAATGAGTAAGAGTATCAATGTGAACCTCTGGCAGTATCCATGCTGAGTAATACAAAAAAGGCGGGGGAATATTAAAAGAGGACCCAAGTCCAAACCCGCTATATTTACTCCAATGCTCTGTAAGAGTATGAGTATCCAAAGGACCTTTCCAATAGTATCCACACTGAGTAATATTAGAATGGTAGGGGAATACTCAGATAAGGAAGAAAAGCATAAAAATAACTTAAAGATTATTTTGATACTTAGAATTTGATATGTTTATGCTCAAATTCCAGGAGTTTTGTTTAGCAAATTCTCTATAAACTTAGGTGTGGAAGTAAAATCTTTAGTTGATAAAAGATATGCTCTCAGTATAAGATGGTTAATGATGCCTCTGACTTTTATTTTTTGGTAAATAAATAACAGTCATGTAAAAAATAATGAGATTCATTGAGCGCACGCTATCTCGTGAAAAAGTAGTGAAATTTTCTCATAAATTTTAAACATTATAATGTAATTTTGTACATTCATCATGATTGAAACTAACTTTAACAAGTCTGTAGGAATTACAAATCTAGAAGGAAGTGCATCCAACTTGTAAAGATGGTTAACATAATGGAATTGAAATTAGTCAGCAGAGAAATTCTAATTAGTCAACACAGTAAAATTTAAAGTCAGTCAACAAAAATTCCAATTAGTTAGCAGAAAGAATTTAAAGCATTCAACTCAAACAACCAAAGATAAAATCATGAGCAATTATGGACTGCAGTAGTAAAGGCAAACAATGAAAGGGTTGTAGTTAATCAGAATCATCAGTAAGTAATGAAAGGATTATAAGTAATCGTGAGTAGTTATGGACTATAACATTATCAAGGGCTAGCAATGAAAGGGTTGTAGTTTATCAGAATCATTAGCAAGCAATGAAAGGATTACAACTAATCATGAGTAGTTATGGACTGTAGCATTAAGCAATGAAAGGGTTGCAAGTAATCAAAATCATCATCAAGCAATGAAAGGATTGTAGCTAATCATGAGTAGTTAAGGATTGTAGCATTATAAAAGGTGAGCAATGAAAGAATTATAGTCAATTTGTAAGCAATTATGGATCATAGCGTAATTAGTGAGCAATGAAAGGGTTACAGCTAATCGTGAGCAGTTATTGATTGTAGTATCAAAGGCGAGCAATAAAAGGATTGTAGCTAATATTGAGCAATTATGGATTATAACATCATCAGTGATCAATGAAAAGGTTATAGCTAATTACGAGCAATTATGGATTCCAACATCATTGGTGAGCAATGAAAGGATTGCAGCTAACCATGAGCAATTATAGATTGCAGCATCATCAATGAGCAATAAAAGGGTTATAGCTAATCACGAGCAATTATGGATTATAGCATCATCAGTGAGCAATGAAAGGGTTGTAGCTAATTGTGAGTAGTTATGGATTGCAACAACATCAGTGAGCAATGAAAGGGTTACAGTTAATCACGAGCAATTATAGATTGCGTCATCATCAGTAAGCAATGAAAGGGTTGTAGCTAAAACTACTAATAGTTATGAGCTATAGCATCAAGGGTTAGTAACAAAAGGGTTATAGGTAATCAAAATTATGGCCAATTACATATTATAGTGTTAAGAGCAAGCAATGAAAGGGTTGCAGTTGATTAAAATCATCAGTTAAAATGCAAGAGATTGCAGCTAGTCAAAAGCCTTGAGTAGTTATAAACTGCAAAATTGAATAGTGGCCAATAAAAGGGTTATAACCGATTAAAGCCAACAAGCAATGAAAGGTTATAGCTAACTAAAATCATCAATAAACAATGAAAGGATTGCAGTAAAATCAAAAGTTATGAGTTGTTACGAACTACAGTGTCAAAGGTAGATAATGAAAGGGTTATAGTTGTTTAAAACTTGCCAGCAATCATAGATTATAGCAACACAAAGCTACATTGAGGAATGACAAAAGCAACATTATACGATCGAGTACAGTGTATCCTTCCATTTAGACTATATGACTAATTATAGTCGACATTGTACAATCGAGTACAATGTGTCATTTCCATTCAGACTATACGTCCAAATGTAGTTAACATCATATGACCGAGTATGATATATCCTCTCAATCAAACTATACGACTAAGTATAGTTGACATTGTATAACTGAGTACAATGTATCCTTCCATTTAGACTATACGACTGAGTATAGTGGACATTATACAATCGAGTATAATGCATCCTTCCAATTCAGATTGCACGACTGAGTATATTCAACATTATACGACCAAGTATAATGTGTCCATCCAAACTAATGCTATACGTCCAAGTATAGTGTTTCCTCAGATGTTTTAAGTTTATGTCTAGTGTTGTATGGCAACACATGCATTCATTATGAACTAACGATTACTTACAAGTATAAACCTCAAGAAGCATAGGTAAGTACTTAAACTTTAATCTTAAGAAATTGTGTGCTTATTTGCTTTGCCGCCATTTGTCAAGCAAACAGTAACAAAGTGGGGCAACTGTAAACACCCAATTTCTGGATAATAAAATATGAATATGACAAAGGACTCCAATGATGAAAATGTTATAAGTAGGTCTTCAACACTTAAAGTTTGAAACCTCAAAAGTTTGAATACGTTTTCAAAAAGAGTTTCATTGGTTTTTTAAGGACTTAATAGTAATACTTTTTAAGACCTAATTGAAAATTTTAATTTCTTTCAGGGGTATTTTTGTAATAAAAAATTAGAATTATAGAATTCTAATCAGAATT
The DNA here is from genome assembly GCA_947683625.1 of Mallotus nudiflorus. Taxonomy (NCBI): domain Eukaryota; kingdom Viridiplantae; phylum Streptophyta; class Magnoliopsida; order Malpighiales; family Euphorbiaceae; genus Mallotus; species Mallotus nudiflorus. Next base: position 522,430 of record CANTUR010000625.1, read on the forward strand.
ATATGTTTTTCGTCTATTTTTTGTATTTTTACAGAAAATAAAAAATATTTTTCTTGAGTTTTAATTGGCTAATTTTTTTTAAAATTTATCTTTAGGATTTATCTAATTTTTCAGAAAATAAAGTCCTTTTAAAATTGGAACTCTTAAGTACATAAGACCTTGGGCTTTTGGTTTTTTTTTTTTATAAAAAGAGAGCTTAAACTCCTAGAAAAAAGAAAATTCTCAATCCTCAGCATTCTTTTCTGCAATTTTGGCTCCATTCTTCCTAAGGATCTCTAGACTTTTCTTTAGGCAGCACATAAATTCTTTATGATTTATTCGTAGGAGATTTTTGAGAAGAAGAATAATAAGTTTTGAAGGCCTATTAAAAAACAATGGTGATCTTACTAATATGAGGAGCAATTTATTCAGCATCTATAAAGTATTATCTTTTCTCTACTTTCTTTTATTCTTTTTTTTTTTGTTATTTTGATTTTATTGAATTTCAACTTTCTTTAATTCTTATTATAATTTTATTCACTAATCATTATTTTACACTTTTGTGATGGTGATTATGGAGAGGATTACATGATGATCATATTTGGAGAGCCAAATCCATAGAGATCCATGGAATGCCATGGATGGAACCTTGTCGCTAAATGTAGTTTTTGGTTTTTTTATTTAATTGTCTTATTTTTATTTATTTTTAGGATTGTATAAGTTCTTATTTTTTTATTATTCTCAATAGTTCATTGCAATAGGCCCAACAGTAGGAATAATGAAATTTAGTGTGTGTGCTTGTGTGTTTTATATTAAGTAATTGGTTAGTAAAATGAGGTTTTTCGTTTGGTAATTAATTAAAATTAATGGCTATAGAAATCATTACGTTGTTTAATTAAAATTGAATTAGATTTAAGTGGATAGAATTAGGGTTGCCAATTAATTGTTTTATTTTATTTGTTTATGGTCACTTTAATTAAATTAGGGTTTTTAGAAAAAATTAAATTAATAATTCAATCTTTTATTCGTTTGTTTTGATATTTTTATTTTTTTTGGGCTTGTTTGCTTATGTTTATATGTTTTGGGTCCTGGGCCCACATTAGGCTTTAACCCATTTAAATTTAGGTTTTTTTTAGGTTTAATTAATTGAGATGTATTTTAGGCTCATATTTATTTAGATTTAGGGTAGAGATAACTTAGGCCTATTTAGTTAATTAGAATAGGCCCACCTAATTTAATTTAATTAATTTAGACTTAGCCTATTTAATTTAAGCCTTTTCATAATTTGTAGATTTAAGATCATTATAGAATTAAAACATGTAGAATTAGACCTACTAAATTAAATACTTCATAAGTTGTAGATCTAGGCCCATTTTTAGAATTAAAATAAATAGACTTAGGATCATTTAATTAAAAGAAATTAGGCTCATTAGTCTTTAGACTCACTTGCAAATTAAAACATGTAGATTTAGCCCATTTAATTAAAATCAATGTATATTAGATTAACATAGGAATTGTGATGAATGCATTATTTACTTGTATATTTCATGACTAATTTACCTAGAGTTGATTGTTTTTAAGGGTTTATATAAAATTGCATGTAAATAGAGGATAAAATAGTAATTCATAAAGTAATTCTAAATGAACACATGATTGAAAGAAGTTGGTATTCCGTATCTAGAGTCTGTTGGTTATAATGCTAGCTTTCTTTTAGAGAATCAAGTACCTCCTTTTTTGATTTATCATAGTTATTACCCTGGGTGGCAACTCCTCATCTCTGCACCATGTTTTTGTGATAATGGTTAGTGTATTCTCTAAAGCCTTGAGCTCAAATAGTGTCACAGTTGCTAAAATCTTAGGGGCGCGCTAAACCCCACCATCTACAATAATCCTATAAAAAATTATATCTCAAATTCTACAAATAATTTCATAAAAGTCCCTTTCTAAAGATAATCTATACAATTTATTATATTTATTAAAAATATAAAAACACCTGGGTCTGGAACAGTTTGGAAAAGTAACCCGAACTTCCAAAAATCCAAAATTTCAAAAAAAAGAAAATTATGAAAAATACATAAATATGAAGATCTCAACTCCAATTTAATTTTTTATAATTATCACTAAGCCTGATTCATACATAATTAAGAGAAATTAGCCAAGAACCCTAAAAATTGATAGAGAGGAAATGTTGCTCGGAGGGAGACGAGTCTAACGAGACCAGCGGCGATGGTTGGTGACGCCGGAGTCGGCAACGACACCTTTTTTCTACTTGGCTCGCTAGAAAAATAGAAGAGGGAAGGGAGAGGAAAGGTTAGTCAATGGAAAGGGGGAGCTACTGGTGGCGACTAGTAGTGGTGGCTTTGCAGAAGTGGTGGTGGTGGTTATTGGGGAAGGAGGGAAGGAAGAAAGAGAAAGAAGGAAAAAAATAAGATGAAAAAGAAAAAAAGGGATTTTTTTTATAAATTACATATATAATATTTTAAAAATAAAGATTCCTCCCAAATATTTATACACATAAATACACATATGTACAAAACATACTCTTAATAATTCATAAATTTACTAAAATACTTACTCAAGGATAATTTCATAAAAATAATAATTAACACTTTAAAATCCATAATTTAAATTAATAAATAAAAATATGGGTCATTACATAATCTTAGTATCTTCAGCCAAGAACTAACTAACTCCACCTCTAGAGCCTTAACTAATATACAAAATGAGCCTCTTCCATAGATGTGGTGGCCCATCTTTACTCCCAATTAGCCAAATCTACTTAAAGCTTAACACTTTATATCATCATACAACATGACTAAATGCATATATGCATATGTATATGACCCTTATAAAAAGCATGAACAAGTGCATGAAGAAGTGGAAAAGCTCTAAAGCTATTAAATAATAATCAAAAGGATACACTTACGCAAAACACATACACATACATTAGTACTACTTGACACCTTAAACTGCTATACAACATATGCATATGCATATTTGCTTAATATCCTAGAGATTATATGACACTCATATGGTGCCCTAAAGGATATACAACACTATCCAATTTCTTACTTAATGTCTCATAGGCTATATAGCACATGCTTAACATCCTAAAGAATATACATTACTTATTTGTTGTCTCAAAGGCTATAAAATACTATTCACTTTCCTACTTGAAGACGCAAAGGCTATATAGCATTTACTTAATGTCTTAGAGACTATAACACATCTGCTTGACACCTCAAGGTCTAAATGTAACTTTCCATTTTCTTACTTGATGTCCTAAAGACTCACTTGGTGTCCACCATCTAGTTTCTCACTTAATGTTATAGAGACTATATAGCATAACATCCCTTAGACTCTATAACACCCACCTAATGCCTTAAAGGCTATAGGACACTATTCAATTTATCATCTGATGCACTATAGGCTATACAACATCTACTTAACATCCTAGAAACAATACGACACTTGCCTCGTACCTCAGAGGCTATATGTGTTAGGTGCTATTTTAACATTAGTTTTTATTTAATTTATATTTGAATTTTATGAAATTTACTAGTTTTTAATTAGGATTTATTTCATTTTATTTTTATTTAGTAATTTATTAGGATTATAGCTACTTAGTTTTGCTTTAGTTTCCCTTTTTGTTTCTTATTTAATTTATGTCTTTTTGATGTATTCTTAGGTAATTTGTATGACTCTAGATTGTTTGAGGGGTAAGCCATAACATGGGGAGATAAATTAAGGAGTCAAATCCTTATTGAGATAGGATTAGAAAGTGAAAAAGAGTCCACTTTGCCCTTGGACAAATTTTGCTATAAAAGAGGGATATTTGTGCAAGTGAGAACATATAGAGATGGCCACTAAAGGAGTCAATTAAAGGATTGAAGATTAAATACTAAAGTTTTCTTCTACCAAGTTTTTTTTCTTCTTTTTTTCTTAATATAGTGCGCGAGTTTGATTTCTTTATAGTGTGATAATATTTTATTATGAGTAACTAAATCATTCAGGGTTTGGATTTATGTAGTTGGTTAATTAATAATTATGGAAATAGATTAGTAATTAATCTAGGTATACTTAATTGATCTCAAGAGAGGCATTAGATAATTTAGAGTAAGTAGTCGATGAATTGATAATAAATTAATCCTATAATTCAAGTACTGACTAGTAAATTAAATCCAGGCTCTAATTTATTTCCATTGGATGAATTTAAGTTAGTTTAAGTAGATAATTTATTTTCAATTATTTATTTTAATTCTTAAAAATTTATTTGACTTTGTTAGCAAATTGATTGATAGTTAGTAATTAGTTATTTTTCTTCATGGGAATGATACGCACTCATCACTATACTACTTGTTATACAAAATTATCCAATTTCTCACTCAATACTTTAGAGGCTATACAACACTTCTTTAATGTTTTAGAGACTATTCAACACTCATTTTACATCCTTAACATTATTTAGTTTCTCTATGGATGGCTCGAGGGTATACATTATTCTTCTGACATCCTAAAGACTATAGGGCTCCCACTTAATGCTCTGAAGGTTGTACGATACTATCTAGTTTTTCACTTAATGCTTTATATAATATCATTTAATGTCTTAGAGACTACACAGTTCCTGTCTAATATCCTAGAGGCACTATAGTACTATCTAATTTCCATACAACATCCACTTTACTTCCTAGATACTATATAGCACCCACTTAATGCCCAAGAGGCTAGATGACACTTTCAAGTTTTCTATTTGATACCCTAGAGTCTATATAACATTCTAAGATTTTAGAGACTATACAACACTTGCCTAATACCCTATAGGCTATATGGCACTATCCAAATTTTCATTTGACACCTAAAGGCTATACAACATTCCTTTGACAGCTTAAAGACTATATGATATCTAACTAATGTCATAGAGGCTATAAGACATTATATAAGTTTATGGCTAGATGTTCAAAGGTTATACAACACCCACTTAATTGCTCGCCTAATGTTCTAGAGACTCTATGAGACTATCTAGTTTGTTGTTTAATACCTAAAAGCTATATAGCATCTATATGACATCTAAAAGATTATATAATACTGCCCTAATGCCTTGAATGCTACATTATGCTATTTATTTTATTACTTAATGTACTAAATGCTATATAGCACCCGCTTGATTTCTTATAGACTATATAATATCTGCCTGATGACTTTGAGGCTATATAACACTTTTTAGTTTTATATATGATGCCTAAAAGGCTATACAATGTTCAATTAATGCCTCAATGACTATATGACATTCACTTGATGCTCTAGAGGCTATAGGATATTATCTCAATTTCTCATTTGACTCCTCAAAGTCTATATAGCACCTACCTAGTGGCCTAGAGGTTATATGGCTTGCTTAACATCTCAAAGACTATACAATCCTATTTTAGTTTCTTACTTAATGCCAAATCCTGCATAGCACCTCCTTGATGTCCCAAATACTATATGGCACTTGCTTTATACCTTAGGTGGCAATATAGCAAAATTCTAATTTCTTACCTAACAACTTAAGTTGTTATACGACACTTGCCTGATGCTTTGATTAGCTATATGGAACCTACCTAACACCTTAAATGGCCATATGAAATACTCTAGTGTAGTTTCTTACTTGATGGTTTAAGTGGCCATACAATACATTCCTAAATGCCTTAAGTGGCTATATAAATCATATCTAATGCCTTAAGTGGCTATCCAATACATTCCTCAACCCTTAAGTGGCTATATAACATCATCTAATGACTTAAATGGCTTTATGAAATAATCAAGTCCAGTTCCTTACCTAATGTGTTAAGTAGCTATATGACATAATCTAATTTATTTCTTTATATGATGCCTTAAATAGCTATAAGGTACTCGTCTGATGCCTTAATGGCTATAAGATATTATTTTATGCATTTCCCTTACTTGATGCTCCAGAGGCTACATGTTTATAACATTCTTTATAGCTCACTTGATGTCCTAAAGACCATATGGTACACCGCTAAGTAAGTATCCTGAACATAGCCTTTTAATACTTAATTTTCAAAAGTCCCTCAAAATGGTCCAATGATAAACGTTTCTACTAACAAGGCAGAGGATAACCCTAAAAGGGCTATCCACAACATGATTATAGAATTTCTAATAAAATTTTGGCAGAATTTTATCTATAACTATGCTCTGCTAGATCTCATACAGAGGCAAAAAATTGTACAATTGATTATTTAAACCTATAAATAAACGATAGTCCTAAATATTCCACTTTATACTACCAACAACTTCACATTCACATTGCAATTCTTTTAGTAAATTGCTCATAATATAAACATCAACGAAAGTAAATAATTTTACTAAATAAATTGAATTAAAAATTTTAAGTTCATGATATATTGAGGCTGTGTATTTTGTGTAATTGTGACTTTATATGTAGGTTTAACACTACTAATCAATGCAACAAACATATACGTCATTATTAAACTTTGATAAAAAAATAATTACATTGTATCACTCATACTTGTGATGATTCTCAAGTAGATATTTCCTACTAAAATTTATTGTCAATACCTATGATTTTAAATTGATTGAGGGAGCCAAAACTACATTAAAAGTCACCTTTTTTTAGGCTATTTTCATGTTATGAAAAATGGTTACTTTATATGTAGGTTTGACACGTATGATAAACCAACTAAAAAATATGAATACATTATTGATTATGTGTGTTTTGCATTAGCTATTAGATTAGTTTTAATTAGTTTTTAGGCTATTTGATAGATAAAATTAGGTTTTTATTTATGGTTTTTACTTTTTATTTTGGTTTATGTTTTGTAGGTAATAAGGTGCAAATTGGTAAAGAAAAAGCATATTTGGATATATTTTAGAGTTAAAGTATTGCTATTGTCATAGGGGGTGAGCTATCATTACAAAAGAGACACGTGTGGGAGAGGACATGTTCTACTATGACAATAGCCTTAGGTTTGTGGTCATGCTAAGGAATGATCGTCTTTCTACTACGATCGCAATGAGAAGGCTATTGTCGCGGTGAACTCAAACTTAGTGATTTTTACATGTATAAGTGACGTATATTGAGGGGGTTTCATGGTTTTTTATTTAGGGACTATATATATATATCATTTTTAGAGAAAAATAAAGAGGAGAGACTGTTGGAACTACTTAAGAAACCTAAGAAACAATTGAAGAATATTGAAGAGATAATTGAAGATTTGAAGACTCTAGTTTTTATTCTTTCTCTACTCTTCTTAATTTTATATTATTATAAGTTTAACTTGTGATTTATATGGGGTAATTTTTAATATGTTTGGCTAGATTTTTATATTGGTTATGAATTAATTTTCAAAACATTATTTAGGTAATTTTTAGTTAATGAATCTTTAATTTTTTTACATATTGTGTTCATTATATTCAATGCTCGTTAATGATTGATCAACATTGACATGAATTGAGTTAGGTTATAAATTAAGAGATCATAACTCTAATGGAACTATGAACATAAATTTCACTTGTAATTAATTAGAGACATTAATAATAAGAGAAATCCTAAATTAGGTAGAGCTAATTAATTTATAATTCGAGGGTTAGGGTTTCAATTTGCAATGAGAATTAGGATTGCTACTTTAATTTTAGAATTATGAATTTAATCTAGTTAATACTTGAGAGAGAGATTAATTAGAAATTAAGAGAACCCAGGTATGCATTAATAAAAGAATTCAGATACTTGATTGCTTAATGATTATGATGAGAATAATTCCTAATAAGTTTACCTATATAATTTTGTTCATTTGTTTTAGTATTTCATTGTTAATTTTATTTGGCTAGTTAAGGTTTCTAAAATATTAAATTGAATTAAAGCTTTAAACAATAAAGAATAGGTTTAATAGGTAATTAGAACTAGTCTTTAAGGGAATGATTTTTTTCCACTTGTCTAACACCATGTGCTTGTGGTTTTGCACAATAAGTTTTTGGCGCCGTTGCCAAGGAATTAGTTTTAACATCATAATTGATTTAATTTTTCTTGGATTAAGGCACATAATTTTATTTCTTTTTGTTTAATTCTTGCATTTTTATTTTGTAGAGTTCTTTGGTGTTTGCACAATACTTGAAGATCAGGGTATTAGGATTCGCGATTCCATACGCAGTGGAAAAATAAAATTTCAATCTCAAACCTGAACCTGAATCCAAGTAATTCAATTAATTGATTAAATATAGGGTTTTCATTTTCTTACCACAAATGCAGAACAGGCAAGAAATCTGAAAGGAAGAGAGGAGGTTCACTTTGGTAACACCCTACTTCGAGCTTTTAATTTAGCAGTTTGGATTTGAGACGTCTCAAAAAGAATTCATCCTCCACAAGTGTCCACACGAATAGTCCTTAATTTTGAAAATGAATATTTTTGTGCTAGCACCTTCTCTTGATTTCTTATAAATCAAGAATTAAAAAGAACTCTATGTTTTGTTTTCTAAAAGAGAGAAAATGAATTTGGTGGTAGAATAGTGAGAGTATGTAAAATCCTAGAGAATATAATATATTTATAGACATTTAAATTAGGGTTTCACTTGCCAAACAACCTTTTGATAATTTCTCACTTATTCTTATTCTGATTTTATTTAAAATTAAATTAAAAATAGTATTCCATTTATTTAAGATAACCTTTACCTTAAATAAATAAATAAATATTTTATTTATTTATTTCCACATAGCTTATTTGGGCTGGTTAAACCTATATTCATTTTGGGCTTATTTAAAGTGTGTGACCCTATAGGTTCACATAATGTTGGCAGTGGTCCTTAAATCTTTATTTAGGCCTACAAGTCATACGTGGCCTCTAGCAAGACATTATGACTACCCAAGTCATGTGACGTCAATAATCTGACATAAGTTAATATACAGTGAATATTCTAGTCCCTTTGTAATATGATATCTTGATTGAATATAAGGCATATATTATGCCATCCTTATAGAATTCAATCATATAATATCTTGATTCTAAGTAGACTGAGAATGATAACTCTTTATCAATTTACTTAGCATGGCCATGCATTTTCCTCAGTCTATCTTATCAAAGGGCCTATAGATATCTTACTCATATTAAATAGGGGACAAATTCCTTCTCAATCATTCACATTCCTCATATATCTCATTTTATACCTAACAATAACCTATTTTATCATCCGGTTAAAGATAATGTAAGATTATGTCAAAATATAAAATAGTTATGTAAAAATCCATGGTGATTTCAAGGTCAAAGGACTAATCTAATATTACTATGATGAGAATTACTTATAATAATTATCTATATAGTATTCTTATAATATCAATCCAGCACTTTATTTCTTAAATAAGTACCTATAAGTTGACTTAATATCTCATATTCAAGATTAGTAAAACATAATCATCAATCAACACCATACTAGCCATAATACATTGTTATGACTATGGATAATTTGAATAGAACTCATATTTAATCTAACGGTTTTACTATCAAGTCATATACTTGATGACCTTAGTAAGAATTGACTATTCAAGTAATTATCATACATAAAATGATAATGAAAAATTCCTCTTTATTAAATAAAATGATAAAGTCAAAACATGGTCATACATGATTGACCTAATGCATATCACTAACACAGGGAAGAATTAACTCGCATACACATTAGAGTTAATATTTTAGAAGGAAAATTATAGATGTTTTTAAGAGGAGTCAAGCACAATGGCAAATGAAGGGAATCAAGCTAATACAAGAGTTCTTTTAGACACGTCGATGCCTAGTTTAAGCAGTGCAAGGCAAAGCATAACAAGACCAACCATTAAAGTCAATAATTTTGAGATCAAGTCGGCTTTGCTGTAGATGATCCAATTTTATAGGATATTGAATGAGGACCCAAACGATCATATTGCAAACTTTCTTGAGATATGTGACATGCTCAAGTATAATGGTGTGTCTAATGAAATATTGAGGCTAAGATTGTTCCCATTCACTTTAAAGGATAATGTTAAAATATGGTTGAAGTCTCAACAACCTAGTTCTTTCACCAATTAGAATGAGTTGGCAAGAGCATTTATAGCAAAATATATTCCACCTTCTAAGACAGCAAAGGTGGTGAAGGAGCTCACTTGATTCCAATAATTTTATCATGAATCCTTGAGTGAAACTTGGGAGAGATTCACATAATTGCAGAGGAGCTGCCCACTTCATGGACTGTCAAAAGATGTGCTTATAAGGATGTTTTACAATGGAGTCATAAGTTCCATAAGGGATTCCATTGATGCTAAGGTTGGTGGATTCCTCATGAGAAAGACGGTTGATGAGGCTATACAATTATTGGAGAGGATGACACATGATAATTGTTTATGGTCCTTTAAGAGAGCTCACCTACCAAAGCAAATGGGAAGGCTAGAAGTTGATGCAGTGATAACCCTCCAAGCTCATATTGTTGCACTAAAAAAGTATATTGGCAACCTCACCCACAAAAATAATTCAACCCATTCAGGTGAATTTTACAATTATTTGGGTTATTCTAATAATGAGTTTGGTGCTTATAATGTAGGTATGATAAGAGATTGCTATATAAAGCAAGTTAATAATAATCTTTACTCCAACACTTACAATTTGGGGTGACAAAACCACTTGATTTTTTATGAAGTAGCAACAATGTGGTTGTACCAAGCTTCCCTAATAATAACAACTTGTAAAGGCAACAAGCACCACCAGGATTTTACCATCTAAAGCAAGATAGAATGACATTTATAGAGAATAAGCTAGATAAATTTTTGGATGCTATTATAAATAAGTTGTTAAGTCATAAGGAGAACTAGAAAGGATGGAAGCTAAATTTGATCATATTACAATGAACCACTCCTCTTTGATCCATAACATTGAGGTTCAGCTAAGACAACTTACAAATGTAATGGGACCCAGAGCATAAGGCAACCTTCCAAGTACAACAGAGTCTAATATAAAAGAGTTAAAGGCTATCACTTTAAGGAGTGGTAAAGAGGTAAAGTCAAATATTGAAATTTCCAAGGACAATGAGCAGAAGGATGAGGAGCAATATATAATGGTGGAGGATGAGACAAAAGAGGAGAGCAAGACAGAGCAATAAGAGGTTCCAAAATCTACACCTTTCTCTTTTGCGCCAAAGATTCCATTTTGATGCAAGCATGGAAGAGCAAGCCCTTCAATTCACGAATAAATTTAATAAGTTATAGTTATGGAATTTTCTTAAATTTCTATGAGTTCTAAGTATCAGATTTGGGTGATTTAAAAGCCCATTTCATATGAAAATAGGCCAACAATCGTAAGCCACCAGCTTTGCTTGTGATGTCTATCACTTTTCGGGCAAATTCTATCATTTAGGCCCTCAAATGGGAAATTTTTTTTTGTTATTTTAGGATTTGATTTTCCCATTTTGTTTAGGATTGTTTTAAGGTTTTACTATTTAAGCTTTTTATTTTCATTGTTAGATGAAAATTTTTGGATAATAATTGAATCCTTTCTTGATATCTAAAATTTTATGAAAATTTTACGCTTATAGCCTAGTTTGGCCATAGAAGATTGATAATTGGTAGTCATGCATGATTCAACAATTATTGAATATTACTAATCCACCCTTTTGCTACATTAATTTGGTATCAGAGCTATGCTCCTTGGATAAGATGTCTTATAGAAGACAACAACAATAGCCACATCAACAATGTGTAGAAGAGGTTTATGAGCGTGATGATTTACGTCGCTTAGAGTAGCACTTTGACAAGTGCATGGAACAGATGGATCAACAGATTGACACCTTCATAGAATAACTCATGGCAAGGATGGGGGAGTTGTTAGTCAATTAAAATAGGGAGCAGCCAAATCAAGATCAGAGATAGATCCCTAATGTTGATGACCATAGGAATCCTTTTATTCAAGGAAATGATAACGAAGATGATGATGGTGATAGTTATTATAATGTATCCTATAGATGTCATAGATAACTTATGGAGGTTGATGACAAGTGGTGATGGGAAGTAGGTATGCGAACTGAAATCCCTAAATTCTGTGGTACCCTACAACTCAAAGAATTCCTTGATTGGTTAGCCATAGTAGAAGAGGTATTGGATTTTAAGGGGGTACTAAAAAATCATCGAGTACCGTTGGTGGTAACGAGGTTCCAAGATAGGGCGATGGCTTGGTGGCAGTAAACTAAGCAGACCCGAGTTAGGTTGGGGAAATAAAAAATTACAACTTGGGAGAAGATGAAGAAATAGTTGCGTGCCACATTCCTGCCTTATAATTATCATAATTTAATGTACCAAAGGTTGCAAAATCTAAGGCAAGGAATCTGTTTAGTTAATGATTATACAATTGAATTTTATCACTTGATTGCTCGGAATGAAGTACATAAGACAAAGGACCAATTAGTGGCTCATTATGTTGGGGGCCTAAGGGAACAAATTAAGGAGAGAGTCAATATATTTAATCTTATGTCAGTTTTTGTGGCACACCAACGGGCTTTGGAGATTAATAGGAAGTGTCCTGGTGGCTTTATGCAAAATACTAGACAGGTTAGCATTAGAGGCGGTGCTAGTGTGAGCAGTCCAAGTGGTAGCTTGACCATAGGGACTGTAAGTAAACCAGCACCATCTGTGTCTGGAGGTATTAAATGTTTTATATGTGGTGAGATAGGGCACAGGCAGGCTGAGTGTAGAAACAGGGGAAAAAGGGTAATGTTTGCTAATTTAGATGAGCCATATAACAAAGAAGATGATGCAGACCTAATAGGAGACCCGATATTTGATACAGATGCTGTGAATGAGGAGGTCATGACTGGTGATGTAGGGACTACATTGGTCGGGCGGAGATCTTGCCTAACGCCTAGAGTTGTTGATGATGATTGGCTGCGAAACAATATCTTCCAATCTACCTGCACTATCAAAGAAAAGGTATGCGTATTTATGATCAATGGGGGTAGTTGTGAGAATATAATCTCAGTAGAGGTGGTTTAAAAATTAGGAATTGCAACTGTCAAGCATTTTAAGCCATACAAATTGGCATGGTTGAAAAAAGGGGGCGAGGTAACGGTGTCGACACGTGCCTTAGTTTCCTTCTCTATCAGGGCAAAATATAAGGATGACGTTTGATGTGATATGATAGCCATCAATACATGTCATTTGTTGTTGGGGCGACCGCGGTAATTTGATAGAGATGTGATTCATAACGGGAAGACTAACACCTATAGCATTATATTTGAGGGAACAAAAATAGTGTTAGTCCCTAATAATGATCGTGAATAGTCTGAGATGGTGCAGGGAGAAAGCAAGGGTTGCGTTAACGTATTAACTCTGTCCCAATTTGACAAAGTAGTGTAGAAAGCTAAAGTAGTTATGTCTTATTCGGGAAAATGGTAAACAAAGAGGTGGTGATCCCTGATGTAGTTTTGCCACTTCTAGAAGAGTTTAGTGATTTGTTTCTAGAATAACTGCCTAAAGGGTTACCTCCTATAAGGGATATCCAACATCAGATTGACCTTAAACTAGGTGTAGCCTTGCCAAATCGACCACACTATCAGATGAGTCTTAGTGATCACGAAGAATTGAGGAGGAAAGTGGAAGAGTTGCTGACCAAAGGGTATATTTGTGAGAGCTTGAGTCCTTATGTTGTACTAGCCCTTTTGACACCAACGAAGGATGGTTCTTGGCGAATGTGTATAGGCAATTGGGCCATTAACAAAATAACTGTCAAGTATCATTTTCCTATTCATAGACTGGATGACTTACTTAATCAGCTTAATGGGGCAATAATTTTTACTAAACTAGATTTGAACAGTGGTTATCATCAAATTCGGATGTGAGCAGGGGATGAATGGAAAATAATCTTTAAGACAAGAGAGGGGTGTTATGAATGGTTAGTGATGTCGTTTAGGTTATCTAATGCACCAAGCACTTTGATTGATAATCGGTAGTCGTACGCGATTCAACAATTTTTTATTGTTACTAATGCACCATTTCGCTACGTCACATTTCCATAAAGGTTAAAGAAGCCACAAGATGGTCAACAATTTGCTAAGTTTTTAAACATCTTTAAAAAGCTTCACATTAATATTCCTTTCACGAAGGCCCTTGTGCAAATGCCTAAATATGTGAAATTCCTAAAGGATCTCTTAACATAAAAGTGGAGATAGGATGATCATAAGATAGTGCCACTCATAAAAACTTGTAGCTCCATCATCACTCATAAGATACCAACTAAATTAAAAGATCTAGGGAGTTTTACTCTTCCTTGTGTAGTTAGTACTCAATTTCTAGATGCCTATGTGACTTAGCTGCAAGTATCAACCTTATGCCTTTATCTCTTTTCAAGAATTTGTAGCTTGGTAAGTTGACTCCTACAAACATGATATTGTAATTAGCAGATCATTCTATAAAGAAGCCACATGGAATTATTGAAGATATTCTTGTAAAGGTGGACAAATTTATTTTTCATGTGGATTTCGTAGTTTTGGATTTTATAGAAGAAAATAAGTGTCCTCTAATTTTTGGGAGACCATTTTTAAATACTGGGAGAGCTATTATAGATGTTCATATGAGAAAAATAACTCTTAGCGTTGGTGATGAGAGTGTTGAGTTTGTAATGTCAAATTTAATGAAACACTCTTAGAGGATGAGATGTGTATGAATGTTGAGGTTATGAGTGCATGTGTAAAGGAAGTGAGTTGTTCAAGGGAGGAAAATAAAAAAGTTGAGAAGAGTGATAAGGATTTTGAAAGTGAGTAGAAGAACACATTGTTCAATTTATATAAATGCTTTACATCTATATTGACATTAATTAATATAAAAAGTAAGAAAAATTTTCTCAATTATATTATCTCCTTTAATTAAAAATTATTTCAACGTATATAAATGCTTTACATAAATATCAACATTAATTTGGTAAAATATATTGTTGATTTATTACAAATTTTAGATAATTTCAGAATAAAAATTAAAAAATTCAATATAAAATCAAAAAAAATCAAAAGTTGATCGTCTAAAGTTGCCCTTATAATTAGTGTATGTTAATAGTCCACGAGCGAATCGAATTTGACTCCACTATCCGGTGGAAAGTGATTGCCTTCCAATGATTTGGAGATTGTACAGCACTAGAGCTAGGTTCCATTCTTCTTGATGTTATGGATATGTGTGAACACTTCAATCTTGTTTCTTTTATTTAATTCACAAGGGAAACAAATACAGTTGCCCATTATCTAGATCAGTTCTCTCTTTCTATGTTGCCAACTGAAGATTGTTTTGATGCACCAGAACTGTGTCCCGGCTGAGGTTTCTTACTGTTGAATGCAAATGCAGTTTTCTTCCTTAAAAAAAAATATAAAATAAAATAAAAAATACACTCGAAGTAAAATCATCCATTTCTATTTTTTTTTTTTGACTTCACCGACACATTTTTAAACTCTTGATTGAGAATTATTGAGGATTGATTAGACACAAAGTCAGAGTGTCTTTGTGTAATTGGATCCACTTAATAATGACAAGTTAGATGCAAGAAAAGTCAAGCCTTTCCATTGATAAGATTTAGCAATATTAGTAAAGTATGTATAATAGAGTTGAAAAATAAGCCAGATCTTATCCAACTTGTTTCTTTATTTGCTTCCTTTTCTTGCAACAGGACGCGTATTGATTATTAATCCTTTTTTTTTTTTTCTTTTTGAGATACATTAGAACTTTCGGATTTTGAATCATTGACTTCCAAGTAACCCACAGATTCTACGTACTACTTTAACCACTAGACCCTAAAATCTTTAGTTTATAGCAGAACAGACTTTGCGAATTTCACCATTTGCACCAGTTTTAACACCAATATTACTCATCTTGACCATGGACTTGGCAAATTCTAAGTTAAAGGTCAAACCAGCCAAACCTCTAATACCCAAGAAACGTTGCACAAAGGTTCTTGTTGTAGCATCAGTCCATAACTTTTGGTCGGATTCAAGAATTCCTCTACCACTTCTTAAATTTGAGAAGAATGTTCCATCAAACCTATTGGAGCTTCCTGTGTCTAATGCAATACGTTTTGAAGCATCACCATTTTGTGGGCAAAGTGCCCGTAGTTGAGGAACGAATGCTGGGTCGATTGATGGGTCAGCACCATTTCCAGCTGTGGTGAAATTATACAGTCTATACCTGAAGAATTGGCAAGCTGTAGTTCCAATTGTGTGTCCTCCTATTAACAAAAACCAAATACAAGTTAGAGAATGATACACAATTAACCTACTAATTTTGAATTGAGAAAATTTAAATTGTAACCTAATTTAGAGAGGATCAGTTCTTTTTGATGAAAAATTCTCAATTCTACGTAGTTTATTCAAATCTATTAGATTTACCATGCATATATATAATATATTATATTTTTGTTAGTCAAATGTAAAATATTCAGTGTACATATCACACATTTAAGAGTTGAGTGTAGATAAAAAAAAATTTATTCTTTGAATTTAAAAAAAATTAAAATTTTAAAAATATAAAATTTGAATTATGATTATTAATTTTATATAATGCAGTTGAAAGCAACATTCGAATTATATCGATTATATACACATGGTGGCACTTATTTGAAATAATGTATATTAAAGAGTTGTTTTTAGAAGAATCTTTACCAACAAGGGTTACAAGATCTTGAGTGTTAAGTCCCAAAGCTGCAAATTTCTGCTTTTGTACATCAATGGAATCGGTAAAACCAGGCAAATTTGTAGCATCGGACGCTAATGAAACCCTACCATCTCTACGTCCTGTGGGTACTCGCCAGGTGGGTCCATTTGTCTACATAATGAACATAGAAAAGCTCGGTTAGTCACTAAATGTATGAAAAATTGCAGATATAATTAAGCATGATATTAGATGTGGCTATACGCGACATCTGCAGTCTGTTGTCATATTGGTGCAGTTATTTTTTTGTCCTCTATTTAATGAACCACTTAAAAAAAATGTAGAAATAAAAATGGAAAACCATCAAAACTTTTTTTTTTTTCTTAGCATGTGCCGACACATTATCAACCCTATAACAAATAAACAAAGATATTTTAAAAATGGAGCCAAATTGTAAGCACATACCAAAACAACAGAGTCACGGGCAGCAAGGGCTAGAATGTCAGCACAGGAGACAACTCCTGGACATGCAGCTTCAAGCTTGGTCTTGGCATCATCAACTACATCATACCCTCTAAGCAGAAGGTTAGGTGGAGCTGTTTTCTCCGTGTTAGGTCCATCAATGAGGATAGAAGCATCACAACCCTGAACAAAGCAGTCATGGAAATGCATCCTGAGTAACCCAGGTGCAATAGTTGGATTAGAGTTGAAATGAGATTGAACTGTTGTCCTAACGATGGACTCAGCTTGAGGACATGTTCTAGAATAAAACCCAACTGTAGTGCCTTGGCCTTGGACCATGGTACTAACCATGTAGCTAAGGCATAAAAACCCTAATAAGTATTTCATGGCCATTTCTATAATTATGTATACCTATCTGTCAATTTACTATTGCAAGGCTATCTAGCTAAGATTTGTGTGATTTTGTTAGAGGAAATAAGAAGATATATATAGGCAATTTAATAGTCAGAAAAGATGAACATTAAGTAAACAAAGCCGGCTACTAAACCACGCTGACGAAAGAGAATATAAGATCGGCGTCAAAAGTCGGAGATGAGTTGGGATGCATTAGAATCTTTGTCACGTAAAGAAATGAGCAATTTGCATGGCAATAGTTGACATCAAAACTAAAAGTCACTGTCGACCAATACCTGTAATCATTTGTTTTCACCACCTTGTTTGTTTAAGAAATATTTTCATCTATACCTAAATTATTACTTATCTTAAGAACTGGAAAGAAAATATAATAACATTTAAATTAAATACATAAATAACATATTAATCAAATGTTATACATCTCTTCAAACAATCGTATTTTTATGGGGTTATTCATTCGCCAAATATAGGTTCTACAATCAAAATATATAGAGTTACAATATGTCATTATCATATTAATTAAAATATTTGTATTTGTCCAAATGCCGAAGTTCAATGGATATTTCATACTGGGGGCAGCCGAAAGTTTACTTGTATATTATTTTAGTTTTTGATTTATGAACATATGGAAAATAAATAATATTTAGGTAATATTTAGCAATTAAAATTAAACATTCAAAAATTAAGTGCTAAATTTTAAGTGAAAAATATTATAGATATTAAAATTTTTAAATACGAAATACGAAATATCTAATCATTTTATTTGGAGGAAAATAAAAAAGGGTATCATGTGCTTTAACCTTTCATCACTTGTTGACTCATATTTTGTCTTGTAACAAGTTGATACCATGTGTTTCATGCTATTAGTAAATAGAAGCAAATGTTCTAACACTGTTAAAAATGATAAATGATGAGATGAAGTGAGAAAAATGCTAAGGAATATATGTATGGCTTCACTTAAGGATTTATGGTTTATTTTTCTGACAAATTAGTACCCTATTTTACAATATAAAAATAATAAATTAATTTAGAACAATTTTATGATTACTTGATTTTTTTAGTTATTTTTGTTTTATGACTTTTTTAATTATTTTTATTTTACTTTGTCTTTATCATCATATGATGAAAGTATATGTCATCATTCAATAATGGTTATTAATACTTTGTAAAACTTAAAGTAATGGTAGAATATACCATTAATTTATTTAATTATAAATTATCACATGAAAATATTTTATCAATAATTTCTTTATGGTTTAACATTATATATATATATATATATATAATGTTAAACCATAAAGAAATTATTGATAAAATATTTTTTTTATATTATCATATATAATTAAATAAATTAAATTATTATTTTTTTAAATTGCAAAATACGGTACCAATTATTAGAAAAATAAATCATAAGTCTTTAAATGAAATCGCAGATATTTTCTACTATATTTTTCTAAAAAAAATGATTTAAATACCCTTTACCGCGTCATCACTTTTAACATCGTTAGATGATTTGCCTCTATAGTATGAAGCACAGGTACCAACTTGTTACATAATAACTGTGAAACCATATAGCAATTTTTATGCTTTTTAATTTATTATTTAAAATCAAAATTTTTTAGCAGCTATTATTTTTAAATAGCAAAGTTCATTTTTATATCCTTAGACTACAATTTTTTATACATTGGGCCCTTAGATTTGTCAATTGTGTTTGGTGACTATTTACATGATTATTGTGTTGATTACTGTTAAATCAACCTTGATTTTGACTTTAATAATCAATGTTTATTATTAATAAGTGTGTTTAAAAATGCATTTTTGTTAGGACAAAGGGCATGTTTAATGGATGGAGTTATGGAGCTTAAATTGTTGTCAAAACATGAAGACAAAAATGCTCATGAGTGGCATCATAATCATGAGCACTTCCACAATCCTAAAGTAGTCAAGTGAAGTCAATGTTCAAGAGGACAGTCATCCTTATCATCATCATCACAATCGTGAGAAAGCTCATCATGATTGTGATCATCACTTTACCATCTCAAGGTTCCAAAAGCATGAAGAAAAAATGTAGGCAGTCCTCCTCAAGATCATGGTCACGATCGTGAGTAAGTTTGTGCCTTCACTTTGCATCTTTTAATAATTAGTTCATATAAGAAACAACTATATTTTGTTTTTCCATAATAATGACATGTATTCTCATAATTTTGGGCATGTCAAATCTTGCAAAAAGTGAAATAATACATTAACTGAAGAAGGAGAAGGAGTGGATGTGTTGGCTTGACTCCAACAGTTACAATTTGAGTCTCTACACTTCTCAAAACATAATGAATAAGTTAGAAAGCTTGTTGATAAGATTAAATGTGAAATGTATTGCTTTGGAAACTTCTTTCTATCATATTTCTTTGTATTAAACTCTTGTAACAAAAATTTTGAAGATAGTTGGAAAGTGGTAGAGATAGGTTTCTCATTCCACTTATTCTTAGGATTAGAACTGTGAAAAATGAGGAACTATTGAATTATTGGGTTAGTGTTAAGCTTTTGTAAGTGTAAGCCTTGAAACATTTGGTGAAAGATTAGTATAAGCCTAAAAAAGAAAAGGATAGTGTTAAGCTCTTTGTAAGTTTTGGTATGAGCCATTAAAAACATGATCTTATAATTAATATATTGGGAACAAGATTGGTGTGAATGATTAAGTAATCCTAAATTAGTGATAAGCTAGGTGGGAAATGTAGGATTGTTGAGAATCTGAACTCTTCATAATCATTTCTATTCATGTGCTTGATCTTATCTTTATTATTTTTCCTTTTCTTGTTCTTATACATATTTTTTCTTCCCAAAATCATTTGTTATTTTTTTTTAATTTTTATTTTTCTCTACATCTTTGCTAGCCTTATTCACCCCTTTTAAGGCTTATACTATTGGTATCAGATTAAGCTATCTTTATTGTTAGATAAAAGATTATAGGGAGTGAATTACTTTCTTTCCAACTTATATATCATTCTTTAATGGGAGTGACTACCCTTTTTAGAGACACAAAATGGACTTTTACCTTAATAGTGATCCCATTAGATTTTGAAATGTGATCTTAAATGGGTAGAACTATCCATGAAGATGGTGGAAGGAATCCTAGGTCCAAAAGAAAGAAATAATTGGTCTTAAGAAGAAAAAGAGGAGAACCACAAGAATAAAGCGGGTACATTGGTTCTTATTACTTTCATGTAAAGAGATAAAGAAAGCAAGATTCAACATTGTATTTTGACTAATATGATATAGGAAACCTTGCAGAACTACTATAAAGGCAATATCCAAGTGAGATCCAAGAAAGTTCAACTTCAAGTCTATGAGTATGAACTATTCAAGGTGAAGCCTCATAAGTTTATAACTGAGATGACCAAAAGGTTGAATGCCCTCTTGACAATCTTAAGGAAGTTGAGCAAGTATTACTCCAAAAAAGTCAATACTATGATCTTAAGGATACTACCTAAAAAGGATTAAGATTCAAGGGTGGCTTTAATTAAAGAATCTCATAATCTCTCAAAGCTTTCAACTGACATCTTTATTGGTAAGCTTCTTACTGATAAGCTTACTATAAGGCAAAAGGAAGAGGAACAATAAGGAAAAGAGGAAAAGAAGAAAAGTCTTGTATTCAAAGTATAACAAGACTCAAGTGATAAATATTGACCTTGAAGATTCAAGTGAAGATGATAAGGAAATTACATTATTCACTATGTACTTCAAGGAGTACTTGAAGAAGAAAAACTTAAACAAATACAAAGCGGCTAAGAGTGAATCCTTCAAGAAGCAAACGAAGTCATTTACATTAAGTACAAAAGGCTCGATCACATTCAAGATGAATATCCCAAACTTAAGCACAAGTAGAAGGAAGCTAAAGAAAGGAGAAAAACATTCAAGGCCACTTTAGAGGACTCATTCAAATCCGAGATGAAGGAGGAGCAACAAGAGGCATAAAACATTCTCTTCATGGCCCTAGAGGACAAACATGAGATTTTTTAGAGGATCAACATAAGATACCTCTCGTTTTTAGTTCTTTTTGTGACAATACTTGTGATAATTTATGTGATATTGAGCTTGATGATGATGATAAACTTAATGATGAGAGCTCCTTAATAAGAAAATTAGTTTTAAAATGCAAAATATTGCTTTTAAAGGAGGTTTTATAAAAAGGCATTTTTAAAATTGTGTAGAAGTTTTAAAGATTTAAAATTAGAATTTTCAAATGTTAGTTCATTAAAAGATTTGAAAATTGATTTTAATAATGTGAAGAAAGAAAATGAGTTGCTTTCAAAAGAGATTTTAGAGTTAAAGAACTCCATTTCCAAATTTTACAAAGGAAAATAGATTCTTAATAATCTCTTCAATTCATAAAGATTTCCAAATGAGAAATTTGGACTTGATTTTTCTAATGGAGTCTCTATATTATCAAGGCCCTCCAAATTTGTCTAGGCTACTTTTGTTTTAGGGAAATGTGCAAATAACTACCTTGTGGTTTCGCTCATTTTTGCTTAGAGATATGTGGCATTTTTTGTGACAAAGAGTTACTTGTGAGTTAGTCCATTAGCAACTAGAGACAATTCACACTAGCAACATTAGAAACGATGACATGTCATAGGTAAAATTAGAATTTCAGACATTAATCTCTGATTGAAAATGAATGAAACAACATGGTAGTTATTTGTATTTTTTTAATGAGTTTATTCTATAATAAAATGATTTATTTTATTTAAGAATATTTATTTTAATTTATGAAAGAAATGTAAAAATATTATTAATTATTGATTTGATATTTTATTAATTTTTTAATTTTTTTTTATGTTACTTAATGATATTTGTTCTTGTTGTTATTATTTCATTGTAATTAAAATAAAATTATATATTTTAAAAAAAACTTATGGTACTTGTGAAAAAAATTATTTTCAGAAAATATATAGTGCTTTTGTTATAAAACATTTGGTTCTTTTTTTATAAAAATAATTCCAATTTTACAAAATAATAATTTTAATTATAAAATAGCACTGATATTTTATGAAAAAATATATAATTATAAAAGATAATTTTAAAAAGCATGTGCTTCTTTTTTTATGGAAAAGAAAAGAATATATATATATATATATATATATATATATATATATATATAATTTTTAAAAATAGCAACTTGTGGTATTTGCAAAACAACTTTTATTTTACATAAAATATAATTCATTTTTCATAAAGAATGTGCTTCTTTTTTATGGAAAAGAAAAGAATATCAATTTTACTTATTTCTTAACATTTTTTGTCATAGAATATATATATATATATATATATATATATATATATATATATAATAATAATAATAATAATAATAATAATAATAATAATAATAATAATTATTATTATTATTATTATTATTATTATTATTATTATTATAGCAACTTGTGGCATTTGCAAAAAAAACTTTTATTTTACATAATATATAATTCCTTTTTAATAAAGCATGTGCTTCTTTTTTTTATAGAAAAGAAAATAATATCAATTTTACTTATTTATTAACATTTTTAGTTATAGAATATCATTCACACTTTATGAAAGTAATTATAATTATTTAAAAATAATTTTATAAAAATAATTTTATTTTTATAAAATAAGATATTAATAAATATATATTAATAATCTCAAAAATATGAAAAATTAATAAAAATATCAAACAATAAAAATAAAAAATTATTCACCTCTTCATATTTCTTTTATAAATTATCATATACATTCTTAAAGAAAAAGAAGTCAATTTATTAAAATATAAACTCATTAAAAAAAATTACAAATAACTAGCATGCAATTTCATTCATTTTCAATCGGAGGTTAAAATCTGAAATTTCAATTTTAACCATGTAACATCATCATTTCTAACGGTGTTAATATAAATTGCCTCTAGTTGCTAATAGACTAAATCACAAGTACCTCATTGTCACAAAAATACCACACACCTCTAAGTAAAAATGAGTGAAACCACAAGTTAGTTATTTGTACTTTTCCCATTTGTTTTATCCCTTCCTAATATGAGCATAAAAGCTCATGATTTTAAAACAAGAGTCTTAAGATTCTAAATGCCAAAGGGAAGCAAAAGCTAAAAAACTCCAACTATACCACGCATATATGTATCATAAGAGTCAAACGCATATATATATATATATATATAGAGAGAGATATATATATATATATATATATATATATAGTTAAAAATACTTTATTTTTTATTTTTATTTATATCAATATGTTTTATAATAAATTATTTATTAGTTTTTGTTTTTATTTTCATTAATTAACACATAAAACTTAAATATGTTAAAATTTATAAAGTAATTTATGAGTTTATTTCAATAGTGCTAAACACCTCCTAAATGAATGTTTATCAACTATAATTAGTGGCTAATGAGACATAGCTCAATTGATTAACGCGCTAAGGTTCAAAAAATCGATTCCTACATGGAACATACTTATTTTATATATTTTTTATATGGATTATGATTTATGATTTGTATTAATTGTAATATATTTGAGATTATGATTGATATAATGATATATGTAATATTTAAAAAAAAATAAAAAACTATAATTAGTGAAAACTCAACATTTTATTTTTTTAGCACTTAATTTTCAGTTTTACTAAACACTTGAAGTTTAACAACTACGATTACTGAAAATTATTAATATGACTCATTATTAATGTTGACTTATCAGTTTTAGATTAAAAAATATTTAAGTTAAATACTTTTCGATTTCAGATGGACATATTAATTTACGATTAGAAATTCTAACCGAATATATTGACGTAACATAATTCAAAGCTTTTATACTTAAATATATTAAATAAAATTTTGAAGTTAAATAAACTTGTTATTTTAAGCAATTTTTATTTAATTGGAACATCAAATTTATAATTGTTCCCTTTTTATTTAAAAAGAAAAATAGTTATGTTTATTTTCTTTTCTTAAAATATCATATTAAAATTGTTTTTTCTGCTATTTTACTTTATTTTTTATGTTCTGTTAGCAAACAAAGAAATATTAATCTATGATTGGTAAATTAAAGAGAGAGAAAAAACAATTATAAAATTCTTCTGAAGTTTAACACAAACTTCTAGGGGTTGACCCAAAAAAATTTGCCCTTTTCGGTTTTTATTGCATAAGTGATCTTTTGAAGCCAATTTTGAAAATTCTGGTTGATTGAGGTTTTTTTTTTTTTTTTAATGACAAATATAATTAATTAATTTTGCTATGTGCACTGCTTTAAATAAAGCCTAGACTTTCAGGTTCCTTCTCAAAATTTTGACAAATAAAGCCTAGAGTGTCAGTTTCGCCGAAGAGACGACTCTTGCCAGCGTTGACTAACGCGTTTGCATAATTTGTTACTAATGTATACATATAAATAAATAAATAAATAAAATTTAAATTTATTATATCTATATATAGGGAAAAGGGCCAATTTGAACTTTAAGTCATATCATGGTATGGACATTTACCCTTTTTTTTTTTTTTTTTATCTCATATAGACCTTAAAGTTTTAAAATCCGTCAAACATAACCCTTTGTTAACTTATGTTAAAAAAAAAAAAATGTGGCAAAGGGTCTCTGTTAAATAGTGCGACATGGCTTATGGAACTCACCCTCATTTCTCCTTGCATGGAATGTGGACCCACTGTTTTCCCTCCTTGCATTAAAAAAAACCTAGAAAAAGGGCGATCCTTTTTATTGCGTAATGAAACACTTCCCTTAGCTTATTTATTTCTTAACTCACTTTTCTTTTATGTCTCTTTTCTCTAAGCTCACTAACATTCTTTCTACTTGAAGCTAATATTGTCACCATCGCATTTACATCTCTCCAATGAACAACATAAGCTGAATTGTAAAAGACAGAGAAGACAGTACAGAGCGTTTATTATTAGCAGGTATGTACATTTTACTTTAAGCATAAAAAAAAACTTTGCATGCATTGATGTTTGAAGATGATAATGTTGTTAAATAAGAAGATTAGTAATTTCATCAAACAAATGAGTATTGTAATTGGATATTAAGGTTTATTGAAATAAAAAATTTTGGAGTTTTTTAATTTAAAGTACTACATGTGTGGTTGTTGTATATTAATTTTTATTTGCAAAAGATGAATTTTTTTATGCTTGTTTGTCAGGTAGTTATATTACTATTTGCATGCATATAAACAATTTATATATTTTTTAAAAACAAATTGCTTTGCATACAAAATGGCGGAAACAGAGACTGTAGACTTGATTTTTCATCATGGGGGTAGATGGCAATTTGATCCTGACTTAACTTATGTTGATGGAGAAGATTTCACTGTGAGTGATTTTGATATAGACTTTTTGAATTTGCCTTACATGATAAAGATGTATAATATTGATTTAGGGTGTTCAACTGTTACAAAGTTATATGCATTAAAACCTGGAAAGTCACTGCATAATGGATTATATTTATTAGTAGATGATGCAAGTATTATTAAGATAATGAACTATAGTAGAAATAAGTTTAGGTTACGGGAAATGCATATTTATGGTTATTATGATGTTAATGTCCCAATATTGTATGAAGTTAGTTTGCTTGATGATGGTAAATGTGGCGAGAGTAATAATGGTAAGGAGAATTAGGATGCCCCAGAAAATGTAGTTAATGTAACTGTTGAAGTAGGTACGTAGGGCAGCTGTGTTGATGTAGGTTCAAATACAAGCTTTAATGGGTAGTATGAATCCGTGTTTAGTACTGATAGTGCATCTAACATTAATAAAGTTATGGGTGAGAGAAATGGTGTGCCTACAGAGGACAAAGTTGACATGAAGAGTGATAAGGCTGCTGAGGTGAATGTGGAATTAGAGCATGATGTGCAAGGTCCTAGTGAGGTTCTACCTGAATCAAGCATTGAAAATATTAATGTTGGTAATGATCTTAATTTTCATGGTTATGTTGGAAATGAGGAAGAGGGACAGGATAATGAAGGTGCAGTTGAGTTAAAATCTGATTCAGATTCAAAAGATGAAGGATATGAAGAGGATGATTCTGAATTGGATGATGATGATGAAGGTGAATATGTAGATGATGCTGAGCTAGAAGTTATTAAATAAGGAAAGAAGAAGGTTAGATATGATAGAGATGATGAAAATCTTCATTTCTTGCTTGGAATGACGTTCAATAATGCAACTGAAGTAAGGGAAGCTCTTGCAAAGTATTCAGTTGCAAAAGGGAAGGATTTATATCTTAAACCAAATGAGCCTGTGATGATTAAAACACGATACAAATATCCAGGTTGTCCCTTTGTTATCCACATTTTAAAAGAAGGAAAGCATGGGGGAATGAGTATTAAAAATCTTAACCCAGAGCATAATTATTACAGAGTTTTCGATAGCTCAAGGGCTACTTTTACTTTCTTAGCTACTCATTTTAAGGATCAATTTTACAAGAATCCAAAAAAGAGTGTGACAGACATGGTTGCTAAAGCAAAAGAAAAAATGAGGCTATATGTGAACAAGTCTAGATGCAAAAGAGCAAAGAGAAAAGTGATGAATGAGTTTAAAGGAAGTTAAGTTATGAATTTAGGAAACTTAAAGCTTATGCAACTCATATGAAAAGAACCAATCCAGGTAGTTCATATGAGATTGAAGTGTGCAAAGAGAAGTTAAAGGAGGGTGAAGAGTGTTTCGAAGGATGTTTGCCTGTTTTGAGGCATTAAAAAAGGGTTGG
Organism: Mallotus nudiflorus; assembly: GCA_947683625.1. Classification (NCBI taxonomy): domain Eukaryota; kingdom Viridiplantae; phylum Streptophyta; class Magnoliopsida; order Malpighiales; family Euphorbiaceae; genus Mallotus; species Mallotus nudiflorus. The sequence continues at coordinate 549,678 of CANTUR010000625.1, forward strand.
AGAGCTAGATGTAGACCTATAATTGGTCTAGATGGTAGTTTTTTAAAGGGTATTTATAAAAGGATAGGTGTTAGTAGCCATTGGGAAGGATGGAAATAATCACTTATTTCCAATTATATAGGCTGTTAGTGAATAAAAAAAAGAACAATTGGACCTGGTTCATGCAATGGCTTGTTAAAAAGCTTGAAATAGAAAATAATGGCAAGTCATTGACCATTATTTCAGACATATAAAAGGTTAGTCTTTGGATTACGAGTAATTATTCCTCAATTTATTATATGTATTTATGTATTATGATTAATAATAGTATATATTATGTATAGGGTTTGTTGCAAGCTATTTTGAATGTGCTACCAGATGATGAGCACAAATGGTGTGCCATGCATATCTATGCTAAGTGTTCAAAGAAATGGACTAGTGGAGTGATGAAGAAGAAATTTTGGATATGTGTATGGATCAAATTTTTAGAGGAATTTGAAGACAATTTAAGGAAGTTGGGTGAGTTAAACAAGAAGGCTGCTAAAGATGTATTAAAGTACAATCCTGTAAATTGGTCTAGAGCATTTTCAATAACATATGCTACTCTGACATCGTTGACAATAACATGTGCGAGTCATTTAATTCAAGTATACTTAAAGCAAGGTTTAAGCCAATAGTGTCTATACTAGATGACATCAGAAAGGCTACAATAGAGAGACTAATTGCAAATAAAATATTGGTAGAAAGGTGGATATCTTATTAGAGTCTAGAGTGCATGGCAATATTTCAAGAGAATAGGGAAAATGCTTATATGGTGTAAAGTGTTATTTAATGGTGAAGCAGGTTATAAGATAAGTGATGGACCAGATAGGCATACTATTTACCTTGCTAAGAGGATGTGTACCTATAGGGTATTGGATATAACAGGTATCCTATACTATCACGTGATATGTGCCATGAAATATGTGAAAATTGATCCACTATCCCATATTATGAAATGGTACCATCGAGCATTATATGTTATAGCTTACCAACAGCTATGCCAGGCAAGCAATTATTATAATGTGAAAAATTCAGTCTATAGAGCCTCCACTTGCAACTAAAATGCCTGGCATACCTAAGGTAAAGAGGATTATAAGTCAGAATAAGACCAATATAAAGAGAAATATTAGGAAACTATCAAGACGAGGGAGTACAATGACTTGTAGCAAATGAAATCAAGATGGGCACAATAAAAGAGTTACAGATAGGTATAATTTTTTTATTAATTTTATGTATATTAATATTTTATTGGCTGAATTGGACTTGAAGTACTTGTGGATTTGTGTGTCAAATAATAGTAAACAGGAACAATAGCTACAACAAGTCAAGATAAAGAGAAACAAAAGGTGAAAAAAAATAAGGATAGAAAAAGGGAACCTCGTGCAAGCTATAATTAAAAAAAGATCATATGGAAATCTGAGAGTTAATTCTGTAGGGGGGATTCAATTCTTGGAAAGTGCTATCGAGGTTCATGGGGTAGAGAATGTGGCCATAGATATTATTTTGATATAACCACTGGAAGTCTTACTTATAATATGAGAATTAATCATATAAATATATTTTTTATTATCTACCAATGATTTACAAGTACTTTTCTTTCATTTTGTAACCTAGTAAGAAGAGTGAACACATTATGTGTTCTGCTCCAGAATTGAATACTTCTCGAAGCATTGATATCAACTAGGATCCTCAAATTATATATGTAATTCTAAATGAATAAGAGCTGAGAGTTGAAAAAAGAATTTTTTATTTTTCAAACAGTTAAAAATCAAGGAAGATAGCATTTAAGGGTGATGGTTCAGAGGTGCTACAACCAACTAACCTTCCATTCAAACCACCCATGTTACAATAGCAAGGCTCTCCATGTTTAACAACTAAACAGTTAGAGGAACAAAGAAGAAAAGAGATTGGATAGCTTCAAAGAGATTTAATGTCTACTAAAATAACTTGAGATGATGACACAAGTGAATTTGTTTACTGGATTTAGTTCTTATAGGAACTAGATTATTTTTGGGTGAAGAATCCAGTTCCTCAGGAACTATATACCTGGAATGTATATTTTTATTTGTGCATTATTTTGTTTAGGACATATGATTCATTTCTGTGACCAACTATTAAACTTATTTTATGGTCTGTACGTTTGAATCCAATATGCATAGGGTTACAACCATTTAAGTATATATGAACATGAATGAAGGGAACTAGTTTTATACTTATTGCATCTTATTTTTTAGTGCTTCTAGCAATTTTCTTTTTCTATTATGATGGCTTCTTCACTTCATTGTCATGGAGAAGCTATTCTCTTTTGGTATTAAGTAGGTAATTAAGCATGTTGGTTAAAGAAGAACAACATGAATGATGAATCTAATGTATAGTAAAAGGGACAAATTCATCAAACCTTGAATGCAATTTTTACTAATCTATTACAAAGAAATTTTCATTTCAAGCACATCCAACACATCCTACTTATAATTTCTACTGTCACTTTCCTAATACAACACGTAAAACATAAAAATAAAAATAATCCAGGAATAGACAATAGACACATAAGCTATTCTCAACTGCATTTTTAATTTCTCTACTGCTTTTTCAATTTCTCTACTTTCAACTTGTAGTTTTTTTTTTCAACTCTTCTCTACGAAGCTTTAACATTCTAACATCTGGTCGAACATCATTAACATCCTCTAAACTTATTCCTACTCTAGCAACCTTAATTCTTCTCAGTAAGTCTTTATTTTTAGCCTGTAATATTTTCCTTTCATTTTTCAGAGTGTTAATCACTTCCTTTGACCTCATGCATATCTCTCCATCATACTAGTTAAAGTGATTGCAACCCCTTCTTCGAACTCTTTCTTTAGGTGACTGCAATTAGCCCATCTGTTCATTTTATCATTCATATTCAATAGAGCCATTAACAATAAATCTCAAAATGAAAACATTAATCAAACTTACACTTTAGTTTAGGCATCTATAGAATCTTTAATCAGGGTTCCAATCAGTCCATGATGTCCACAACACCTCTTGAGCACCACAGTGACTTCTTCTTTCACCTCTTTGCAACTGCATCGAGCAATGTCTTCTTATAAAGGATGATGTTGCAGTTGACGATGATGAAGCCATCTCTAGAATGCGCTTTTTTCACACTTAACGGTTTACAATAGCTTCACTATCCTTCAGTCGTTAGCTATAATTTTACTATTAGGGTTCATACTTTTCTACTTGTATTTCTCACTGATTTCCATAAATATAGAACATGGATTTTATTATTGTGAATGGAGACAAGAAGGGAAGGGAGGAAAAAGGATGTGCTGTTTACATTGCTGAAGAGACAAGGGTGAGTCCCACAAGCCACGTCGTACCACTTAACGGAGACCCTTTGCCACTTTTTTTTAACATCAATTAACAGAGGGTCATATTTAGGTCATTTTTAAATCTTTAAGGTCCATATGGGACAAAAAAAATATAAGTGACCATACTAGGATATGGCCCAAAATTGAGGGTCCAAATCGGCCCTTTTCCATATATATATATATATATATATATATGTATGTACATACATACATACATACATACATACATATATATACATATATATACGTACATGTATACACATATACGTACATGTATATATACGTATGTACGTACATATATATATATATATACATATATACACATATACATATAAATATATATATGTATACTTACACATAAATATATATGTATGTATATACATGTATATGTATGTATGTATATACATATACATACATACGTATATATATATATTCAAGGAATAAAAACTTTATCAACATCTTTATGAAAACTATAAAAACTTTATGAAAACTTTAAATATAAATTCAAGGAATAAAAAGAAATTTATCAACAACAAAAGGTAAATTGAGCTAATTTCTCAGCTGGAGCGCGTGTCATCAAACCTAGTACGGAGATATCTATAAAGTCAAATCTTAAGCATAGGAAACCAATGGGATTTTCACTACAAATTCAGGGGGCTTAAGTATGTGTTTGGATATATATATATATATAGTGTGGAGGTTAGTTGACTAAATGGGTAAGGAATGTTTATTAGATATATAAATAAGTTGATGTTGATATAAGTTGTTTTGGGTGGAAAGTGGTTGACGGTTGTTTTATAGTTGCTTAGTTGATTGGAGGTTGTTTGAGTTATTTTTGGATGCTTGAAGGGCTGTTAAAGGTGCATATGCAATGGTCATTTTGAGGTTGTTCTGTAGTCGTTTTAAGATTGTTTTGTTGTCGTTTTGAGGTTGTTTTGTTGTCGTTTGTGGGTATTGTTGTCATTTTTTTAGGGTTGTTGGTGGCTTAGTTGAGGAAGGTTGCTTGAGGTTGCTTTGAGTGCATAACAACTTGTCATTTCTTGGTTATTTTAGGTCATTTTGGAGTTGTTGGCTACTAGTTAAAGGAAGTTGTCTTAGATTGTTTTAAGTTTCTAAGTTGATTTAAGTAGTGGATTGACTTGGGTTACTCCTGATTGCCAGAAATGGACATGTGAGTGTATATATATGCAAAATTAGGAATGCCATGGGAGAAGAGAGGTGTGTGGTGACAAATATATGATTTTATCCTTATATTTTCCTTTTTCCATTCACCATTCAAATGAGCTCCGATTAACCTAAAATTTCGTACCCAATTATTTCTTGACATTCTCTACATGGTGGTAGTGTCCGTTTGAGTAGATTCAGGCCGAAAAATTCCAAATTTTAATTTTAAAATTTGGCCTAAAGTTGTTGAAGTTGGAACGTTGTCTCAATTCCATTAAGTCAAGACTAGTATTTTTACTTCATTCCCCATTGTCTCACGAGTCTATAGACACTGGTCTTGCTCCAATTTTCATCAGCGAATACTTGGTTAATTTTTAGGTAGATTCCCTTATATTTTTTTTATCTCATTCTTTTATAAGCATATTTGGTTGTGTTAGACCTTTGATAAATTCTATAAATTATAGGGGGCATTTTGATATAAATGATTGGGTCTGATATTATGTTTTTTTGATGAGAATCAAACAGGTATTACCCAAATTCCAATGATGAACAATAACTAGCCCAAAAAAATTATGAGTTATTTTAAATAAATAGAGTATATTATGGTAATCATTTCTTGTAATTGGACCAAAGTCCAAATCCTTATGGATGTTGCAATAAAAATTCCAGAGTGAATATGGGGAAAATTATATATTTCTGTATATATTAGTTTAAATCATTTGAAAAATTGTTTGAGCATCAAAATTAATCATTTTAGTGTTTTTAAGGCTACTTTTATCTTTTTTGGATTTTTATAAATTTTCCAAAAATTTTTGAAATTTATTTAATTAAATAAAAATTATTTATTTAGAGAATTCGGGAGCATGAGGTGTAGAGCAAAGACAGTCGAGAATACATCATTTATACTAGAAAGTTTTATGAAATGTTTGTTAAGAATATTTAAACTAGAATTTTCGTGTGAATAATATAATATTTAAGTTGATTATATTAATTTATTTATGATTATACATATTACCAAATACATGATTATTCATTCTATTATCATGAATAACATTTAGAAAGATGCTTTAGTGGAATTTATTTTATTTTGTTTATTTACTATAATTATTTATTATATAAGTTGATTTGGAAAAAAATGGTAGAACGTGCTACTGGTGGGTGTCATTGGTTGAGATCTCGAGTTTAAGAAAAATGTGGATTTGGTTTGGTAGAGCTTGTGCTCTCGGGCGGTGTTATGGTTATGGCTCAGTGGAGCGTGTGCTCTCAAGCAGAGTATAGATTGAGCTCAGTGGTGCTAGTGCTCTCGAATCGGAAATGAGATATAACTTGGTTGAGCTTGCTCTCGAGACATCAATAATGGAATAAGTGATTGGATTGTGGCTGTAAGTTGGTTAAGTTTGCTCTCGTGATGGTAGTCACTTGGATTAAAGAGAGCTAAAAGGCTATTAGAATTAAGGTTTAGGGTTCTACCATGCTTTCCACCAAAGATTTTAATTTATCTGATTTTGTATGAGGATTTTCGTATTAAAGTATTTTATGAATCTGGGAAAGAATTTTATTTAAATATAATTTTAATAAAGTAAAGGATTTAAAGTATTTATTTTATTTAAAAAGGGTTATAAATAACGATTTTTAAAATCAAGATGCATTTTACAAGATTGATTCACTCAGTGAGGTCTGATTTCCCTTAATTTTATTTTTTCAGGACTCACGGTTAGCTAGATAGTTATCATCATCTGTGCTAAGTTTCTTCTTCTCTGGCTATATGTTGTATAAGTCTATTTGATATGCATTGTGTACTTGAATTCTAGAACACTGTAGTAGTAAACTATCTTTTATAATTTTGTATTGTGGATTTTACTGTATTGGAGATATATGTATTTGATATGGTTTACTAAAGTAATTATGAAGTAGTGTTGATTGGAAATTATTTTGGAAGTGTTATCTCTTTCTATAGGTTTTGATCTTTCTATAGGTTTTGGTTTTGTCCTAGAACAAAGAAAACTGTACTGAATTTTCTTTAAAATATTAAAGTGATTAAATGTTATTGTGAGAAAATTTTTGATCATATGCCCTTTGGGTTCAGATCATGACAAAGTTAGTATCAGAGCAATGGTTCATTTTTTATTCTTTGGTAATTGGTTTATGTCTTTTCTTGAACTATTGCAGTGATTAGGTTGATAAATGTCATTTGTTGTCATCATTACTTTTAGAATTCCACATATATGTCAATTCCTTTATTATATTTTGAATATTATTTATTTTTGTGCCTTCTTAGAATGAGGTGAGCATGAGCAACTCCTGCTACAGAAGTAGCAAATATTAGTGAGCAGTCCTTTTAGGATAAAACTCCTTTTGCCCTATGAGCTAGAAGAAGTGGTAGGCCTGGGGTTGTGGCAGCTCAAAGACAAGAGCAACAACCCCAAGCAGAGCAAGAAGCAGATCTTATAGCATTTATAGTTGGAATGGTAGGAATTAATTAGGGTTTAGTTGCACTTAACCAAGCCTTGCCGTTGGTGCAACAGATGCATCAACAAAGGAATCAAAGGATGACAGATGTTGATGCACTTCTGTTGTACATCAGAGTTAGGAGAATTTCTTTTGATAGGACTCGAGATGCATTGGAATTTATCAATACCATCGAGTCAAGGACTAGGACTGGGTATACAGATTATTAGAGGATCCTTATTATAGAGTTGCCAGTGCAAGCAATAACACATGATTGGTTCATGCAATCCATACAGCCCTATTTGGACACTATCACTTAGATAGAGTTTAAGCAGTATTTCTTGCAGTTTTTTATGTCCACTTGCTACAAGGGATGCATATAGATGGCAATTATTACATATTAGTAAGGGAGATAGATCAGTTGAGGATTATACAAGAGAGTTCCTTAGATTGTCATGTTATGTAGTAGACGTGATGGGTGATGAGCATAAGACTGTGGACTTGTATATGACTGAGTTAAAACTGGCATATATGGGGATTCATACTGAGGGTCACACTTTGGAGAGTGTTACTAATAAGGCTAGGTAGTTGGAGAGGTGACATATAAGGGATGGTATGATCCCATAACTTTATATGAGTGGAGATAGTAGGGTAGCTAGTGTTCAGGGTATTTTCCATCCAGTGTTTCAGCTTAGTATTACTAAAGTGTGAATTGGTACCTCCTAGTAGCATAGAGGTCAGAAGGGACACAGATATGGGAGGCATAGTCATAGGGATGGCTTATCAAGTTTGGACTTAGAGCTAGTAGTAGTAGCAGTGGTCAGAGTTCTGGGCACGACAGTATAGGCTTAGGGTCCAATGTATATCATAATTGTGGTTGGGTACATTAAGGCCTTTATCAACTACCATCAAAAGCTTATTTTAGATGCAGTCAAGTTAGGCACTTTGCTAGATTATGTCTAAATTATGGTTATTAGCAAGCTTATCCTCAGGGTTCATTTACTATAATTGCTTAGCCAATATAATATACTCCTTAGTTTCATGCACCAATGTATCCTTAATAGAGTGATGCTCAATATATGGGCCAGTAAGGCCATGGTTCAAGAGGTAGATTTGAAGGGAAAGCTAATGGTAGAGGATTTATGCAGCCATCTACTTCTCAAAAGGCAAGCCATGGGTAGGCTAGAGTTTTTACACTAACTCCTTAGGATGCTTAGACATCTAATATAGTTATGGCAAGTACTCTTTTAATTTATTATTTTGATGCTAGAGTTATATTTGATCTTAGTGCATCACATTATTTTGTATCTCCTATTTTTCCATCAAGAATAGGATGACGACTATCCAAATTGTTAATTCCATTATCTATAGTAACTCCTCTTAGTGATGAGTTGGAAACAGATATGTCCAGTGTTAGTGGAAGGTAGAGAGTTACTTATAGATCTAGTTTTGTTGGATGTGATAGATTTTGATGTAATTTTGGGAATAGATTGGTTGGCACAACATTATGCTACCTTAGATTTTCGAGAGAAGGAAGTGATCTTCAGAATTCCAACTGATGTGGAATTTAATTTAGAGATGATAAGACTTCAATGCCTTAAAATCTCATTTCTACGATCACAACTAGAAAGATGCTTGGAAGGGGGTGTCAAGGCTATTTGGCTGTGGTTAGAGATTTAAAAGTAAATAAGGGGGCAGTTAAGAATATACTAGTTGTTTCTGAGTTTTCGGATGTCTTTCTTAAAGAATTACCAGATTTTCCAATAAAAAGAGCGATAAAGTTTTGTATTGATGTTATATCTGATATAGATCCTATCTTTATACCACTTTATAGAATCACACCTAAAAAATTAAAGGATCTTAAAGAGTGATTACTTGATAAGGAATTCATTAGACCCAGTACATCTCTTTAGGGGTACTCATGTGTTATTTGTTAATAAGAAAGATGGTAGTCTTCAACTTTGTATTAACTATAGACAGTTGAATAAAGTTACCATTAAGAACAAATATCCACTTCTGAGGATCGATGACTTTTTTGATCAACTTCAAGGAGCTCGATGTTTCTGCAAGATTGACTTGAGGTCGGGATACCATCAGTTGAGGATTAGAAGTGGAGATATACCCAAGACTACTTTTTTGGATGAGATATGGCCATTATTAATTCTCAGTGATGTCCTTTGGTTGACTAATGCCCTAGCAACTTTTATGGACTTGATGAATTAGGTGTTTATGCTATTCTTGGATAATTTATAATAGTATTCATTGATAATATCTTAGTATATTCTAAAAGTGAGGCAGACCATGCTATGCATTTAAGGATGGTGCTTCAGACTTTAAGAGAGCACCAATTATATGCTAAGTTCTCGAAGTGTGAGTTTTGGTTAAATTAAGTGGCATTTTTAGGCCATGTGGTATCTAAGGATGATATACAAGTGGATCCCAAGAAGATAGAAGCCATTATAAAATGGCTAAGATCTATAATAGTTACTGAAATAAGGAGTTTTCTAGGTTTAGATGGCTACTATAGGAGATGTGTGATGGATTCTCCAAGCTAGCTGCACCTTTAATGAGGTTAACCTAGAAGAATACTAAGTTTGTTTGGACAGACAAATGTGAGGAGCATTTTTAGTTGCTCAGGGATAAGTTGACTTTAGCTCTAGTATTGACTCTACCTTTAGGAAATAAAGGGTATACAATGTATTGTAATGCTTCCTGAGTATGATTGGGGTATGTATTGGTGTAGAATGGGAGAGTAATTGCTTATGCTTTATGATAGTTAAAGAAGCATGAGGAGAACTACCCTACTCATGATTTGGAAATGGCAACAATGTTATTTTCACTAAATATTTGGAGGCATTACTTATATAGTGTCACTTATGAAATATACACTGACCATAAGAGCTTAAAGTATATTTTCTAGTAAAAAGATTTGAACTTGAGGCAGAGGTGATGGATGGAACTTTTGAAAGATTATAATTACTTAATTTTATACCATCCAGATAGAAGTAATGTGATAGCTGATGAATTGAGTAGAAAGTCAGTCAAAACCTTACTCATATTATATTGGAAAGGAAGCCAATCATTAAAAAGTTGAATGAATTAATTGATCAAGGGTTGCAGTGGAAGGCAACTAAGTCATGTCTATTAGCTTAATTCAAAGTACGCTCAATGTACTTAGATAAAGTCAAAGCAATTCAAAGAAGGGACCCACAATTGCAAAAGTTAATGTTTGAAGTGCAATTGGGTCAATCTAAAGATTTTTTTATTAATATTAAGGGTGTATTACGTTTGGGCACTAGATTATGTGTGCCAATTATAGATGAGTTGAGGAAGGAGATTATAGAAGAAGCTTACTTTTTTGCTTACAGTGTTCATCCATGTTCTACCAAGATGTACCATGATTTGAAAGATACTTAGTGGTGGAATAAGATGAAAAGAGACATTGCAAAATTTATTTCTAAGTGTCTCACTTGTCACTAAGAAAAATTGGAACATCAAAGACCCTCAAGATTATTGCAACAGCTGCCTATTCCAAAGTGGAAGTAGGATATGATTGCCATGGATTTTATGACTGAATTGCCTTGTACAACTAGAGGTTATAATGCTATTTGGGTGATAGTTGATAGACTAACCAAGTCAACTCACTTCTTGCTAATTAAAAAGACATACACGACTAACAGATTAGAAAGATTATACATTAATCGAATTTTTTGTCTTCATAGTGTACCTAAAAGTATTATGTTGGATATATGGGCAACTTTTACTTCAGTCTTTTAACAAGAGTTGCATAAGGCATTGGGCACAAAACTTGATTTTAGCACGGCATTTCATCCTCAAACAAATGATTAGTTAGAAAGGACCATTCAAACATTAGAGGATATGTTGAGAATGTGTGTGATGGACTTTAGTGGTCAATGTGATTTACACTTGCCATTAATTGAATTTACATATGATAATAGTTATCATGCAAGCATTAAGATGGTTCCATATGAAGCATTATATGGTAGGAAGTGTAGATCACCTTTATGTTAGGAAGTTGGAGAGAGATAACTAATAGGTCTAGAATTAGTGCAAGTGACTTCAAAGAAGATTCCTATCATCCAGCTGAGGTTGAAGACAACTTTTAGTAGGAAGAAGAGTTATGTGAATCCTAAGAGAAAGGATATATCATTTTCAACTAGAGATATGGTACTTTTAAAGGTGTCTCCAATGAAAGGGGTGATGAGATTTGGCAAGAAAGGAAAATTAGCCCCAAGATACATTGGACCTTATAAGATTTGCTCCAAAGTTAAAGAAGTGGCATATAGATTGGTGTTACCACCTGAATTATCTTGAATTCACCCAATGTTCCATGTATTTATGTTAAGGAAGTATATTTTTTATCCTTATAATATTCTTGAGCCTCAAATAGTGGAGCTTGGTGAGGATTTATTGTAAAAAGAATATCCTATAATGATTGTAGATCATCAGGTTCATAAGCTACATACTAAGGAAATTCCTATAGTGAAAGTGCTATAGAGTAACCACACAGGGGAGGACTATACTTAGGAGACAGAAGTATATATGCATAGTTAGTATCCTTATTTATTTGATGTTTGAGGAGGAGATTTTTTAGAATTCGAGGATGAATTTTATTCAAGGGGCGAAGAATATAATACCCGAAAAAAAGGTATGAGAAATCAAAGTAATTGGGTAAAGAAGAGGAAGGTGGAGAATGGTGGAAATGGGTTGGTTTGGAAATAAGGAAAAAAATTTATATTTATATATATATGGGTTGATGTAGATATGGATTAATGAAGATGGATGTTAATTGTTTTGCGTTGATTGGCTATTTGGTGAAGGAATGTTAAATTGCAAATAAGGAGAATGTGTGTGTGTGTGTGTGTATGTATGTGTATTTATTTATTTATTTATAAAGGTTAAAGTATGTTGTTTTGAATAGATGAGGGTTGATATGGAGGAAAGTTGATCAAGTGGAAAATATAGTAGGTTGGTTGACTAAATAGGTAAGGAATGTTTATTATATATATATAACTATGTTGATGTTAATATAAGTTGTTTTGGGTTGAAATTGGTTAATGCTCATTTTATAGTTACTTGGTTGATTGGAGGTTATTTGAGTTATTTTTGGTTGCTTTAAGGGGTGTTAAAGGTGTATATATGCAGTGGTCATTTAAGGTTGTTCTATAGTCATTTTAAAGTTGTTATGTTGTCGTTTGTAGGTAGTGTTGTGGTTGTTGGAGGCTTAGTTGACGAAGGTTGCTTGAGGTTACTTTGAGTGTATAATAGCTTATCATTTTCTAGTTGTTTGAGGTCGTTTTGGGGTTGTTGGCTACAAGTTACAGCAAGTTATCTTAGGTTGTTTTAAGTTGCTGAGTTGATTTAAGTAGTAGATTGACTTGGGTTGCTCTTGGATTGCTCCTGGTTGCTAGAAATGGACATATGAGTGTATATATGTGTAGGATCAGGGCTGCCATGGGAGAAGAGAGGTGTGTGGTGATAAATATCTGATTTGATCCCTATATTTTCCTTCTTTTTTCTCTTCTCCATTCACCATTCAAATGAGCTCTAATTGATATGAAATTTGGTGCCCAACTGTTTCTTAATGTCCTCTATGCAATGGCAGTGTCTGTTTGAGTAGATTCAGCCTGAAAAATTCTAGATTTTAATTTTAAAATTTGGCCTAAAGTTGTTAAAGTTGGAATGTTCATCTCCGTTCTAATTAATTAAAACCAATATTTTTACTTCATTCCCCACTGTTTTAGGAGTCTATAAACACTAGTCTTACATCCAATTTCCATTAGCGAAATACTTGGTTAATTTTTAGGTAAATTCCCTTATACTTTCCTATCTCCTTTTTTTATAAGCATGTTTGGTTGTGTTAGACCTTTGATATATTCTATAAATTATTGGGGAACATTTTAATATAAATAGTTAAGTATGATATTGTGTTTTTCATTGAGAATCCGGTAGGTACTACCTAAATTCCGGTGATGAACAGTAGTTAGCCTAGAAAATTTTAAGTTATTTTAAATAAATAGAGTATATTATGGTGATCATTTCTTGTAACTAGATCAAAGTCCAAATCCTTATGTTTTTTATAATAAAAATTCCGAAGTGAATATGGGGAAAATTATTTATTTATATATATATTAATTTAAATCATTCGAAAAATTATTTGAGCATCAAAATTAATTATTTTATTGTTTTTAAGGCTATTTTTATCATTTTTGGATTTTTATAAAATTTCCAAGAATTTTGGGAATTTATTTAAAGTTACTTAATTAAATAAAAATTATTTATTTAGAGATTTTGAGAGCAAGAAGTGTAGAGCAAAGACAACCAAAGATGTGTTGGCCAGCACACTCCACCTGTGAGTTAATTTTATGAAATATTTGTTGAGAATATTTAAACTAGAATTTTCATATGAATAATTTAATATTTAAGTTGATTATATGAATTTATTTATGATTATACATATTAACATGTACATGATTATTCATTCTATTATCATGAATAATATTTGGAAAGATGATTTAGTCGAATTTATTTTATTTTGTTTATTTACTGTAATTATTTATGATATGAGTTGATTTGGAGAAAAATGGTAGAACATGCCACCTGGTGGGTGTCACCAGGACCATGTGCGCACTAGTTGAGATCTCAAGTTTGAGAAAAATATGGATTTGGCTCGGTGGAGCTTGTCTCTCGGGCAATGTATGCTTATGGCGCAGTGGATCATGTGCTCTCGGGTAGATTACGGATTGAGCTCTGTGGTGCTAGTGCTCTCAGACAAAGTATGGAAATGAGATGTAACTTGGTTGAGCTTGCTTCTGGGACATCAATAATGGTATAAGTGATTGGACTATGACTATAACTTAGTTGAGCTTACTCTCGGGACAATAGTTACTTAGATTAAAGAGAGGTGAAAGGCTATTAGAATTGAGGTTTAGGGTTCTACCATGTTTTCTACCAAAGATTTTAATTTATATGATTTCATATGAGGATGTCGTATTCGAGTGTTTTGTGAAAGGATTTTATATAAATATAATTTTAGTAAAGTAAGGATTTTAAATATTTATTTTATTTAACAAGGGTTTTAAATAACGATTTTCAAAACCAGCATGCATTTTATAAGATTGATTTACTTAGTGAGGTCTTAATTTTATTTTTCCAAAACCTCACCTTTAGCTTGATAGTTATCATTGTTTGCACGAGGTTTCTTCTTCTCCGGCTATATTGTGTAGGTCTATTTGATATGTATTGTGTATTTGAATTCTAAAACACCACAGTAGTTGACTATCTTGTATAATTTTGTACTATGGATTTTATTGTATTAGAGATATATGTATTTGATATGGTTTATTAGAGTAATTGTGAAGTAATGCTGATTGGAAATTATTTTGGAAGTGTTATCTCTTTCTACAAGTTTTGGTTTTGCCCTAATACAGAGGAAACTCTATCGGATTTTCTTTAAAATATTAAAGTGATTAAATGTTATTGTGAGAAATTTTCTTAAGGCTTACTATGGTTTTTGGAAGCTTCACATTTTTCCATTCCCTAATGCCTGTCACATGCCCTTTGGGTTTGGGTTGTGACAATATATATATATATATATATATACACACATACACACACACATAAGTTGAAGTAGAGAGAAGGAATTCACCAAGTGTTAACACGTGGCTCTTTTTGCTTCTAGCATACCAACTCTTTCACTCTAAATTACATTTTCTTCTTATTTCATTTAGCATTTTGTTAAATGCTCTTATCTATAGATTTCGGTTTTTAGTGACTTGTCAATTTCAAGAATTTGAAAGATCACATTATTACTATAAATTTGTGCAACTAAACAATAGTTTTTCTAAGAAAATGTTATCCTTTTCTATCCTCTCATAAAAATGAATATCAACACTACTTTTCCTTTTGTTATTTACCTAGACAAAAATTCAAATGACTCATTATTGGCAATTTTCATGAATAGTTAAGTTTCTTTTTTTTTTTATCTAATATCTTCTTTAATTTGGTAGTATCTTTTCTTTTTCTTTATATGTAACTAGAATTTAATTTAAATTAATTAGCGGCTGATTTATTTTTTTCTCTAATTCAAATGATTCATGCAATTTTAAAATTTTAAGGTATTATGTACTAGAATTTTAGATATTTTCAAATGTTTAGTTATAATTTAAAATAGTTTAGTACATCACGTTTATTCTTTATTCTCTTTTTTCTTTCCCTTTCTCTTTCTTTGTACACATATGTATAATTACCTCTATTATTTACATTTAGAAATGAATGCAATCTGTTCAATATTTTATTCAGAGGATAATTATCTATTTAAAAAATGATTTTGGTAAATATTAAGTTTATTTACAGTTAATCGTCATATGTTATTTAGCTATTTTTTTATCTTAGTATGTTGATATTAAAGTAATGAAATCTAAAACCAAGAGAAGGAATTCACCATGTGTTGACACATGACTCTCTTAGCTTCTAGTATATCAACTCTTTCACTCTAAATTACATTTTCTTCTTATTTCTTTTAACATTATCTTAATTACTTTTATCTAATTTTTTTGGTTTTTAGTGACTTTTCAATTTCAAAAATTTGAAAGTTCATATTATTATTATAAATTTGTGCAACCAAACAATAGTTTTTCTAAGAAAATGTCATCCTTTTTTCTCCTCTCACAAAAAATGAATAACAACACTAGTTTTTTCTTTTATTTTTAGCCATACAAAAATTCAAGTGATTCACTATTGGTGATTTTTATGAATAGTTAATTTTTTTTTTATCTAATATCTTCTTCAATTTGAAAGTGTCTTTTCTTTTTCTTTATATGTAACTAGAATTTAATTTTAATTAATTAGAGGATGGTATTTTTTTTCTTTCCTTTTTCACTAATTCAAATGATTCATGAAATTTAAAAATTTTAAGATATTATGTACTAGAATTTTAGATATTTTCTTTTTCAAAGGGTTTAAATGATTAGTTATGGTTTAAAATAGAATAGTACATCATGTTTATACTTTATTCTCTTTTTTTTTTCCTTTTCTCTGTCTTTGTACACATATATATAATTACCTCTATAATTTACATTTAGATATGAATGTGATAAATTTGATATTTTATTTATAGGATAATTATGTGGTTAAAAATGATTTTGGTAAATAATATGTTTATTTACAGTTAATCATAAGATGTTATTTAGCTATTTTTCTTATTTATCTCAATATTTTGATATTAAAGTTATGAAATAATTGTTTTTATTTATTCATATTTTTAGCACTATGTAAATTTTGCATCTCATAATTAACTATTTCAGGATGAAAAAACATTTTACAATGAGGTAGAGGTTGTTGACAGAATGAAGTTAGTCAAAGACTACATATCCTCTTACTTTATGATAAACATAAAAATAAAAATAAAAATGTGCAAGTACTTCATAATTTGTTGATAATTTCTTATGTTATTTATATGTTGAACTCATATCTTTCACTTATATTACATGACATATTTAATTTTTTCAGGAACTAGATGATGCTCCCATCTATATCTATATAATATAATAAAGTTAAGCTCTAAATTATGAGTTAACAAAATATGGCAACTGACATTATTCCATATCATTATAAATGTCTATGCAATAAAAAAGGTTGCCAAATGACTTCATCAATTAGAGTAAGTAAAACATTTAATTTTTCTTTGCCCTTTGCTTTACTTTTCGTTAATATCATTGTCCATTCAACATCTCCGTCTCTTAATTATTTTTGTACCATTTCCTATTTTTCTACCAATATCATAATCTTTCCATTATTTTCATCCCTTTGTTAATAATATATTGACAAGTGGTATTCTCATATCTTTATTATTTCACTTACTTAAACTCCACAACTATTCATCTTTTCCACTAAATATAATGTACATTATTTCATTATTCCTTTATTTTATTAGATTAAAAACTCTTAAATTCCTATTAATTTAGTCAACTTAAAAACTTTTGAATTTCTATTTATTTAAGTCATTAATATATATCTACTTCAACTATCAAACTATTCATTTTTCATTAATTTTATGGTGCAAATTGTTCAAATACTTGTATTTATTTTATTGAATTAAAAATTCTTAGTTATCTATTTATTGCATTTAAATTATTGCAAATATTTATGTCCTATTATTTTTTAAGATAGTTAAAGATTTATTATATCTATCATCATTACATAAACATCTATTTTAATACTTAAGATTCTATATTACTTTCATTATTTTACTGTCACTATCTTTATTTTCAAGAATTGAAAATAAATAAAATTTTTTTTTATATAGCTTTTTTTGAAACTTTATTTCAACAATTCAAAAATATTGTAAATTAAATTATTTATTTTCCCACACATCTTGCAGGCTAATGCCTAGCTTAATTATAATATTAATGTCATGACCCGAACTGAAAGGTACGTGACCGACATTAGGAAATGAGAATACATAAAGTACCCGAAACCCATAGTAAGCCTTAAAAATTTTTTGCGAATTAAAAACAATAAACTGATAATAAATGCACAATACCAAATACATATAATAATGTTTTTCAAATACAACAACATTTCAATTTAGAATACAAATAATACAAGTTTCATAGATAACTACTGCGGTGTCTAAAATTTAATTATACAATACATATATCAATCCAACATACATAATGTAGCCAGTGAAAAATGAACCCGGAGCAGATAAGGAACACTAAGAAGCTGACTATAAGGTCCTAAAAAAAATAGGTTAAGGGGAATCATACCTCACAGAGTGAATTAATTCCATAAAATGCATGCTGGGTTATAAAAACATTTGTTAAAATCTCCTTTTAAAATAAATGTAAATAAAGTAATCATAATCATTAAAGTCATTTTCTTTTCACAATAATATTTAAATAAAATATATTTATAATTCTTAAATAATATAAAATCCCTGTAAGAAAATATATGAAATAATTATTTTTATGGAAAACTTGGTAGAACACCTAGACAAATATTCTAATAGCTTTTTGGCTCTCTTTAATCCAAGTAACTACCGTCCTGAGAGTAAGCTTAACCGAGTTACTGTCACAGTCATTTCACTTATTCCATATTGATGTCTTCATAGCAAACTCAACTGAGTTACATCCTTTTATCCGGCCCGAGAGCACTAGCTCCTCCGAGCTCTAATCATTTACTCTTGCTTAAGAGCACACGCTTCATCGAGCATATTCCATAATTTAAACATATGCTGAGATCTTATCCATGCGCACGTGGTCCTAGTGACACCCACCAGGTAGCACGTTCTACCATTATCTCCAAATTGATTTAAATTACAAATAAATAAAATAAAATAATTAAGTCATTAAATAATGAATAATTAAATAATTAAATAATAATCAAATAAAACATCAAAAAATAAATTTTCTTTAAACATGCCTTCAATTTCTACTCGTGAATATAGAAGAAATGATAATACGTATGACAATATAAATATATTCATAAATTAATCATATAATCATTTCTTTATTATATTTGATTATTCAAAAATATAATAAAAATACTCACAACACACATTTCATAAAATTAACTGATAGGTTGAGCGTGTTGGGCGACGCATTCTCTGCTATCATGGTGCTATAGCTCGAATCCCATAGTTCTCTAAAATAAATAATATTTATTTAAAATATGCTAATAAAAATAAAATAAAATAAATTCATGAAAATTCATGGAATTATGGAAACTATGAAATTGACGGAACTAACTTGACCAAAGATGTTATAACCCGATATTTTTATAAATTATTAAAATAATTTTGGTATATGTAGTATTAATAAATATTTTTATTAATGATTATTTTAATATTTTAATTTTATTATTATTTTAATATTTATTTTAGTAAATCATAGCATTTGGTTATTGATGAGATTAAATTTTATTTCAAAATTTATTATTTATTTTATTATTAATTGGTAATTATTGTTAAATTAAAGATTTAAGTTAAATTTTATTGTTATTTATTATTTAATATTATCAATATAAATTTGGGATTAATTAGTTTTAATTAAGATTTTATTATTATTATTATTTGTGGTGTTAAATAGATACATATGTATATATATAATAAGTTGACAAATATATATATATATATATCTCTCTCTCTCTCTCTCTCTCTCTCTCTCTCTCTCTCTCTCTGTGTACACATATATATATTTTACTAAAAAAAAAATTTGGTAAAAAAAACGTGCAGTGCATATTCTCCTTTCCCCTTTCCCCTTTCTTTCTTATCTTTGGTTTTCCTTTTCTTCTCTATAAAATCAAACCACTGCATCACCGCCATCCACCACCTCAACTCACCGGACTACCACCAACAGTAGCACCAGTAGTAGCAGACAGCAGCAACAGTGGCACAATGCAAGACATCACTGTGTGAACAGTACCGTCTATTTGCCGGCGAGGAAACCAATCGAGCTTGGGCTCATTTCGAAGCTCATACCACAAGCTTCAATAATACATAGTTAGTTTCGAGTAAATCGACTAGTAAGGACTCTGAAAACTCAATTTTATATTTTTGTTAATACTTTAATTTGATTTTTCTTATTGAATTTAATTTTATTTAGAGATGTGAGTTAGATAAATTGATTTTTTAGCTAAGATCTACCTAAATATTATATTTATTTATTTTTTTGAAATTATTTATTCTTTTGAAATGGGTCGGTTACTGTTCACAGCCCCGGGTCCAAAAAATTTTCTTATTTTTATTGAATTCTATATATTATTTAGAGTAAGTTTCATGAAGGAAGTTTATTTAATTACATACCAAATTTTTATTATGAATTTTTGAATGTTTATGTAAAAAATAGAATTTTTGGAGAAATTAATATAAAGGAGTAAATTTTATATTTGAATAGAAATTATTACTAATTATTGTGTTTTAGATAATTTTGAATAATAGCTGGTATTAAAATAATTTTTATAAATTAATTACTGTTTTAGCTAATTAATATTAATTTTTGAAATTAATCCGAATAATCATTTTAATTATTAATTTTGAACTTAACTGAGTTTTAACTGTTTAAATTAGATAATTTAATAATTTAATTGATTATCAGTAATTAAATACTATTTAATTTAGAATATTTAAAAGGATGGGTTTAATTAATATTATTTACTTATCTTTGAAATTTTATTATTTAATATGGAAATAAATATTTTTGATGCTTTTATTAAATAAATAAGTTAATTTTGATATTTAAATGAGATTTTTATAATTTTGGTTGAAATATTTGGTACGTATTATTTAAATGAGATTTTTTATAATTTTGGATGAATTAACGGTATTTATTATTAATTTATTTATTGTGGAATTTGATTGAATTTTGATAGTTTATATTTACATATGTATTTTTGGAAGTTTGTAAATTATTTGATTTTAATTGGAATTGTTGTTAATTATTTTGTTTTAAACTATTTATGAATTAATAAAAGTATGAAAAGTAATTTTTAATATTATTTCTGATTTATTAGTTATTTTGTGATAGTTTAAAAATAATATGTGAATAATAAATTTATTTATTATTTCTGAGCTTAAATGGGTATTTTATTATTTTATGATTTTAAATAGTGATTTTAATAATTATTTGCAATTTATGATAATTTAATTGTAAAATGGGAATTTTATTCCATTTATGAATCTTATTAGCAAATACTATGTAAAACTTAGAATTTTATCAGTTAGTTGGAAAATAAAGGTTTTTAATATTGTTATGAGACATTTTGGTGATTTGAGAAGTTATTATATTTTTATATAGATTTTATGATTTTTGGGTGAATTATTTGAAATTTTAATTATATATATATATATACATACATATATATATATATATATATATATATATATATATATATATATATATATATATATATATATATATATATATATTTGTGGATTGTTGAGGTTTGGTTGGGCATTATGAGTAGTTCAGGGGCTCAACCCGAGCAGTTGAACTTATGTGTTATAGAAGTGTATTTTCTATACAGGATCGGCCCTACTTTTATAGGGAGATATCTGTTTTATAGAGAAAAACGTGATAATCGGTCCGAATTTAATTTTGAAATTTTGGTAGAGTCATTCTTAGAAATTTTAGAGTTATTAAATTAGGAATTTTATTTTAATAATAATATATTATTTTTCTTTAACTATGCCACGAGTTAGGCTGACTGGACCGGGCCAGCCGAACCGAAACAGTAGAGCGCAGTAGTACCGTGAGTGATTATCATATATACACATTACATGTAGATTAATATTATGAGCATTTACATATATTAATAAATATGAATTTAATTATGCTTTTTCATTAAATTATATTTATTAATGTTAATATTCATATTTATGATTTTTCCATATAAATATTGAGAATATTTATTTTTATGATATATGTTGTTACATTCCTTTCATATTGAGTTTTCATTATTTGAATTCGAAAGAAATATTTTTGAAGGATAGCAGTAGAACATGCTACCTAGTGGGTTGCACTAGGACTGTGTACATACCAATGCATTAGACTTTAGGGTTGATATCATGAGGTTATTTGATGTGAGACTTGATTAATTGATTATTAAGAGTTACAATGAGCGAGTTTTGTGTGTGTGTGTGTGTGTGTGTGTGTATTGATGCTTGATTATGTATGACTTTAGGTTGCATGTATATATTTAATAATAATAATTCACTCAGTGAGGTATGACCCCCTCAATATTTTTTTCAGGACATTCTACTTTATCATACCTCAGTAGTGGACGCTTTCGCCAATCTTCTTCAATCCCAGCTAGATTATGTAATTTGTATATCTGAATTTTCATTCATATTCTAGAAGTTGTAGTAGTAGTACTTGAGTATTGTAGTGTTTAATATTGTTTGATAACAGAGATTTATATTTGAAAGATATTGTACTATTATATTTTATTATATGATATGAGAATTTCTTTAATATGATTTAAAGTTTTTAATTCCTTGGTATTTTTATATTGCAATTTCTATGAGTTTCTATTTTTTAAAGCTTGCTACGAATTTCAAATTATAGTAATTCCCGTTCCCTAGTGCCGGTTATAACTCCTTGGTTTGGGTTGTGACAAAGCTAGTATCAGAGTCTAGATTTAGTGTTATGGACCTAGATTAGTAGAGTTGAGTTTTCTTTCAAACTACTACAGTAAACTAAGTTCGATTATGTCTTTCAAAAGTCTTCGTTGCTTTTTAAAATTTTGCATAACTATTAAGGTGTTTGTTTATTGTCTGTGATTGTCTGAATTATACATTTTGCTTTTGTTGTTCTTCGTTTATGGCAAGCGTGAGTCGCTCCATCGATTGATAAGACCGATGACGGAGAGTCTTTTAAGGATGAGGTTCTACCACATATGCAACTAGCTTGGTGTAGGGGTAGAGGTAAATCTATAGGGCTATGTGGTCATCGTAGACAGCATGAACAACAAAATAAGGAGCATGTAGCTTAAGGTTTCGATGATGCTACTTACACCCTAGGAGTTCAGTAGGATGTAGCAACTATGCCTCAAGTGGCACCCCATGTGCAACCTTTATTTCAACACATAGCCCAAGATATGTCAGTTCTGCGTATATTCCATGTTTTGAATCTCATTGACTTCCACGTATTTTCAAATGAGGAGAACACAAATTACTTCTACCACAAAGATAATATATATTAATAAGTAGTCCTTTCAAGTTGAAGTTGTGATTCCAGTTTTAGCCCCTACTACACCTATCTAGTATAAGGGTAGGTAAGAGGGTATTGTAACTCAAAGGCCAAAGTAGTTATTGTAAGAGGTACAGTCAGCCTTTGAACTCGAACTTGCAAAATTTATAGTTGGGATAGCCAGGATTAATGAGGGCTTTATAGCATTTAACCAAGCATGATAATTGTTTTGAATATGCTTTTATGAAGGAATCATAAGATGTTTAATGCAAAAGCAACACTTTTGTACTCTTAATGGTGAAGTTGTCAATTTTGACTGCAGCATAAGATTAGTGCATATAGTTAAGTTAGCTTTATGTGACTACTATGACATGATTGGAGTTTAAAAAGTGATTTCTAAGATACTTCCATCCACCTTCAAGGAGGGATAATTACACGTGGCGGCTATTATATAGAGTAAAAGAAGAGTGGTTAGTTGAGAAGAATAGCCTCCGAGTTGAGGACTAAAATTTAGAGAGTTATTCATAAATTCATTCCTTTTAGGTGTAATTAACTGGATGTGATTTTAAAAGTGTATTTTAATATAATCCTTAGAATGGATGGGTTGTCTCAGCACTATACAGTGGTTGATTATTGAAGTAAAGAGGTGATTTTCAAAATTTTGAGTGATGAAGAATTTAAGTTTATGGGTGACAAGAGTTCTACACCTCAGAATCTTATCTCTACTATCATTGCTAGGAAGATGCTGAGGAAAGATTGCCAGAGATACTTGGCACTAATAAGGGATACTTCAGTGGAGAAGATGTCTATCATAGATGTTCCAGTAGCTTGTGAGTTTTATGATATCTTTCCTGATGAGTTGCCAGGTTTACCACCTCACAAGGAGATTAAATTCTGTATAGATGTAGTCCTAGGCACAGCTTCTATTTTGATGCTGTCTTATAGAATGGCTCCTGCAGAGTTAAAAGAGTTAAAGGAGCAGCTGTAAGAGTTATGTTTTATCAGACCCAACACTTCTCCTTAGGGTGCACCAGTCCTGTTTGTAAAGAAGAAGGATGGTACACTTAGATTATGCATCGATTATATAGAGCTGAATAAGGTAATGATTAGGAATAAGTATCCTCTTTCAAGGATAGATGATTTGTTTTATCAGCTTCAGTGTGCACAGTTCTTTTCTAAGATTAATTTAAGATTAGGCTATCATCAGTTACGAATCAGAGAAGCCGATGTTCCTAAAACAACATTCCATACTAGATATGGTCACTATAAGTTTCTAATAATGTCATTTGGATTGACTAATGCCCCAGCTACTTTTATGGATATGATGAATAGGGTATTCAGACCATATGTGGATCAGTTTGTGGTATAGTTTTCATTAATGATATACTGGTGTATTCGAAGAGTATGGAAGAACATGTATATCACTTGAGGATAGTACTACAGACACTGAGAGAACATTAGCTTTATGCTAAATTCTTAAAGTATTATTTCTAGACAAAGAGTGTAACATTTCTTAGTCACGTGGTGACTAAAGATGGTATCCAAGTTGATCCATAAAAGATTGAAGTAGTATTTAAGTGGCCCAAACCGACGACAGTCACTGAGATTCGAAGTTTTTTGAGTTTGGCTGGATATTATAGGAGATTCGTTTAAGATTTCTCAAGAATTATAACACCTATAACCTGCCTAACTTAGAAGAATGTGAAGTTTGAGTGGTTAGATGCTTGTGAGAATAGTTTTTAGCTATTAAAGGAGAAGTTGACCACAACTCCAGTGCTGACTTTACCAAATAGAGAAGATAAGTTCACTGTTTATTATGATGCTTCTAGAGTTGGTATAGGTTGTGTGTTAATGTAGAATGGTAGGGTAGTTGTATATGCTTCCAGGCAGTTGAAGAAGCATGAACAAAATTATCCTACTCATGAATTAGAGATGGCAATAGTGATCTTTGCTCTCAAGATTAGAGACATTACTTACATGGAGTAATTTATAAGATTTTCACAGATTATAAGAGCTTGAAATACATTTTCCAGCAGAGATATCTAAAATTAAGACAAAGGAGATGGTTGGAACTCCTTAAGGATAAGACTGCTATATTCTTTATCATCCAGGAAAAACTAATATGATAGTAGATGCCTTGAGTAGAAAATTCTTAGGTACTCTTGCTTACATTAGTGTAGAGAGGAGACATTTGATCCAAGAGTTACATCAGTTAGTGGATCAGGGGTTGATAATGAAGATGAGTACATCAGGAGGATTGTTGGTGTAGTTCAGAGTCAGATCAATACTAAAGGATAGAATCAAGGCAGCTCAAAGCCAAGATCCTATTTTGGTTGAACTTGAGGAGAATGTGTGAGCAGAAAAATTCACTGATTTTAAACTAGATGATAAAGGTGTTTTATGGATAAGTGGAAGACTATGTGTGCCTTATGTGGATAATCTGAAAGTGGAGATCCTAAAAGAAGCACATTTAATAGCTTATAGCATACATTCAGATGCTACAAAGATGTACCATAGCATTAGGGATCTATATTGGTAAGATGGTATGAAGAAAGATGTAGTTGATTGTGTTGCTAAGTGCTTGACTTCTCAGCAGATGAAAACTAAACATCAGAAGCCTTCTAGGAAGCTTTAGCCTCTTCCTATTCCTAAGTGAAAATGGGAGAGAGTTTCTATGGATATTATGGTAGGGTTACCTTATTCAAAGGATGGGTACGATTCCATTTGGGTAATTATTGACAGGTTAATCAAATTAGCTCACTTCCTACTAGTTAAAGCTACTTTTTATGTAGCCAAGTTAGCCAAGCTGTATGTTAAGCATATTGTATGCCTACATGGAGTGCCTATGTCCATCATATCTAATAGAGGTACTGTGTTCACCTCTCAATTTTAGCAAATAAGGAAAATTAGCATCGAGATATATTGGACCGTTCGAGATTTTGAAGAGAGCTGGCATGGTTGCACATCAGTTGGCTTTGCCTTCGAATCTATTTTAGGCGCATCCAGTGTTCTATATCTCAATGCTGTGAAAGTATATTTCAGACCCTTTGTATGTGTTACAACCCTAAAGTGTGGAAGTGAACGAAGATATGACGTATGAGGAAGAACCAATAGCGATTATAGATTTTCAAGTTCGTCAGCTACATTCGAAATGGATTCCAGTGATCAAAGTGTTGTGTAGGAACAACAACTTGGAAGAGTACATATGGGAGATAAAAGTTGAAATGCGAACAACGTACTATAAGCACCCAATTTTGGGATGCAATTGTGCATAATTGCACCGTAAGCCCCTATGATGAAATTTATTCAAAAATTGAACTTGGTTGTCAATTTTTTGGACTTTAAGGACTAAATTGCAATATTTTTTAGGATTTGATTACAAGGAAGTCAATTTTTTAGGGGTCTTTTGGTAATTAAAAATTAAAAAAATGATCGGCATTTAATGCCGATCGGCATTGGTGTAATGTCGATTGGCATTATACAATGCCGGTCGGCATCACACAATGCCGATGCGTAAAAAGTCTATTTTTTTCAATTTTTCACCTATTTTCTTAATTTTTTTTGTCTATTTTTTAGTGTTTTGATTGGTTAAAAAGTTAATTTTATTATTATTATTATCAGATAATTTTTTTATGCATTTAAAATGCGTAAGGAGCTTTCAAAATCAAATTTTGTTATTAGTCTATTTTGAAGAGATGAGCCCGTTCCTATAATGAGGGAAGTTAGTATGTAGACTTTACTTTAAAAAGCAAAGAGTCTAAGTGCGTGAGGGGCCTAAGACTCACACACATAGACTGAGAGAAAAAATACCCTATCGCATAAGAAAACCTTAAAAATCTAAACGCGAAGAACACCTCGCACACACCCTTGTCTTTCAAGACCTTAATTTTGGATATTATCAATGTCTTCGAACGCAATCCAATCCTAGTCCAGAATCAAATCAATACTGATTCAATTTTAACGGTGATAATTCAATCTGAGGGGCTATCTCAAAGCATTTGCATAACATCTAAAATCATCAGTGTTCTTTTCTATTCTATTCTTTTCTATTCTTTTCTTTTTATGATTTTTATTTTGTTATTGTTTTGATTATTCAATTTCATTGCTAATCTGATTATTTATATGTTTTTGTTTTAATGTGCGAATGTGGATTGAGGAGGATACTGCCTATATTTAGATGAACAGAAGGTCCATGGAATGCCATGGAAGAACCTGTGTTATTTTCTAGTAGATATTAGGGTTTTAATTTTCATTTTGCATTTATGTGTTATGTGTAGTTATTTTAATTCATGGGTGTATAATTGTTTAATTTTAATTTTTTACATAGTTTGTAATAGCCCCATTAGTGAGAATAGTGAAAGATTTAATTTTCTGCATTTAAAATCAATTAGTAATTAGGTTCAATTGGGTAAAAAATCAATTAAAATCAATGGTGGTAGTAGCTTAATTTAGGGTTTGCATGTAATTGATTTAGGTTTTTTTCTAGAAAATCATTAAAATGTTTGTTTGATCCCTTTTTTTTATGTTATATTTATTTTGGGTTGTGTTATTTTGGGTTTTTTTTATATTATTTTGGGACCCAAGCCCACGCTTAGGTCCAACTCACTTTAAATAGGCTTAAAAAATGATTTAGGACTTCAAATGGTTTATTTATTGTGTTATTTGATTGAATTTTGATAGTTTATGTATACATATGTATTTTTGGAAGTTAGTAAATTATTTGATTTTAATTGGAATTGTTGTTAATTATTTTATTTTAAACTATTTATGAATTAATAAAAGTATGAGAAGTAATTTTTAATAGTATTTCCCATTTATTCGTTAATTTGTGATATTTTTAAAATAACATGTGAATAATAAATTTATTTATTATTTTTTAGCTTAAGTGGGTATTTTATTATTTTATGATGTTAAATAGTGATTTTAATAATTATTTTCAATTTATGCTAATTTAATTGTAAAATGGGTATTTTATTCTATTTATGAATCTTATTAGCAAATGTTATGTAAAAGCTAGAATTTTATTAGTTAGTTGAAAAATAAAGGTTTTTAATATTGTTATGAGACATTTTGGTGATTTGAGAAGTTATTATATTTTTATATAAATTTTATGATTTTTGGGTGAATTATTTGAAATTATATATATACTTTTGTCGATTGTTGAGACTCGGTTGGACATTATGAGTAGTTCGGAGGCCCAATCTGAGTAGTTGAACTTATGTGTTATATAAGTATATTTTCTATGTAGGATCGGCCCTACTTTTGTAGGGAGATGTCTATTTTACAGAGGAAATTCTACCAAATTTTTAGTAGATATCTCCTAAAATGTGACAACCGGTTTGAGTCTAATACTGAAATTTTGGTTGAGTCATATTTAGATCAAGTCATTCTTAGAAATTTTAGAGTTATTAAGTTAGGAATTTTATTCCAATAATAATATATATATTTTTAGCTGTACCGCGAGTTAGGCCAATCGGATTGGGCCAGCCGAATTGGAACAGCGGAGCGCAGTAGTATTGTGAGTATTATCATATATGTACATTACATGTATATTAGTATTATGAGCATTCATATATATTAATAAATATGAATTTAATTATGCTCTTTTCATTAAATTATATTTATTAATGTTAATATTCATATTTATGATTTTTTTCATATAAATATTGAGAATATTTATTTTAATGATATATGTTGTTACATTTCTTTCATATTGAATTTTCATTATTTGAATTCGAAAGAAATATTTTTGAAATATAGCAGTAGAATGTGCTACCTATTGACTTGTACTACGACTGTGTACGTACCAGTGTGTTAGACGTTAGGGTTGATATTATGAGATTATTTGATGTGAGACTTGATTAATTGATTATTGAGAATTACAGTGAGAGAGTAGGGTGATTGTGGGAGCTCGGTTGACCTAGT
This sequence comes from Mallotus nudiflorus, assembly GCA_947683625.1. Lineage (NCBI taxonomy): Eukaryota > Viridiplantae > Streptophyta > Magnoliopsida > Malpighiales > Euphorbiaceae > Mallotus > Mallotus nudiflorus. The sequence goes on from CANTUR010000625.1 coordinate 578,296, forward strand.
GTCTCGAGGCCAATCACGCTGATAGTGAGACTGTGGGAGCTCGATTGATTTAGTGTCTCGGAGCTAGTCTACTGTTCAAAAAAATGGAAAAGAGAAATAATTTGGAATTAAGTGAGCCTATTGGCTAGTGAGATTCAATGATCGAGATAGAGGACTATTTAAGGTTTTGTTGTGATGCTTCAACCAAAATAAAGTTTTCTACATCTATTATTATATAAAAGGGGATTTTAGCATATATATATATATATATGATTGTGTATGACTTTAGGTTGCATGCATATATATAATAATAATTCACTCAGTGAGGCTTGACCACCCTTTCAATATTTTTTTCAGGACATTCTAATTTATTAGATCTTAGAAGTAGATCCTTTCACCAGTCTTCTTCAGTCTCGGCTAGATTACATAATTTTTATATCTGAATTTTTATTCATATTCTATAAGTTGCAGTAGTAGTACTTGAGTATTGTAGTGTTTAATATTGTTTAATAATGGAAATTTGTATTTGAAAGATATTGTATTGTTATATTTTATTATATGATATGAGAATTTCTTTAATATGACGAAAAGTTTTTAATTCCTTAGTATTTTTATATTGTGGTTTCTGCGAGTTTCTATTTTTTAAGGCTTGCTACGGGTTTTGAATTATAGTAATTCTTGTTTCCTATCGCCATTTATGACTCCCCAGTTTGGGCCATGACAAAAGACACAAAGTCAATTGAAACTAGAAATTCGACACAGGTCGATTCATATTTTACGAGAAATCTAATGAAAATTCGACAGATTCTACTCAGTGAATCTCTCTACTAAAAGTGGAGTCGTTCTTGCACAAAAATACACTTCAAATATTCACACAATTACACAGTCTCAGGTTGGTCCCCCGAACTGCACTAAATGCCCAACTGAGAACCACAATTCACAAAAATAATAAAATAATATAATTTTCTTTAAAATCACCAAACCTCATAAAATCTCATTTAAATACCACAAATTCATTCATTTTCATAAAGAAACATAAAACTTATTTATTTTACAATAAATAGTAAAATTCTAGCTTATATTTAAATTTTCATCAATAAACATACTTAATTTAAAATTTTCAATTAAATAACATTAATTACAAATAAGCATTTAAATTACTTAAATATATCACAAAATCAACAAATAACTTATTTAAGCTTAAAAACAATAAATAAGTTTATTATTCTATTATTTTCTGAAAATTAATATTAATTAGCTAAAAATAGGAAATAAATTATAAAAATTATTTTAGTGCTATTATTACTCAAAATCTACCTAAAACATCATAATTATCAATAATTTACTTAAATTAATAAAATGAATAATTTATAATATTTGTCATAAAAATTTAATTTTGGCATAAACATTCAAAAATTTATAATAAAAACTTGGTGCATAATTTCAATGAACTTCCTTAACAAAGATTAATCTACATAATTAATATAATTTCAAAAAAATATAAAAATAATCGGACCCGGGATTGCATGAATAGTAATCGAGACCCAAAAAATTCAAAATTTTTAAAAAATTCCAAAAAAATAAATAAAAATATAAATGGATAGCTCATAACCTAGATTTAACTAATCTAAACTCAATTTAACATGAATTAATAGAAAACAAGCTCAATTTTACAAATTAAAATAAAAACCTAGAATAGAATTTCTCAAAATTGAAGTTGAATTCAGTGATGATTCGATGAATTATTGTGGGGGAATTGTAGCCTAAGAGGAGAGGGAGAGATCGAGCTATCAAGCTCGACCTGAGACGATTGGAATCTTCGTCGGTGTTCTCCCAAGCAATTTGATGAGGAAAAGGAATTAAGAAAGAGAGGAGAGATGGCGGCGACCGGTGATGGTGAGCTGTTGGCGACGTCAGGTGTGGCGAGGTGGTGGCTTCAACGACAACGTGGGTGGTGGTGGCAGTAGTCAACATGGGTGGTGGTGGTGGCAGTCACCGTGGGTGCAGGGTGGTTATGGTGGAAAGAAAAAGAAAAAAGAATGGGGAAGAAGAAGAAAATAATAACCCAAAAAAATATATATTGTCCCCTTTTTAAAAAAAAAAAAGATAAAAAAAGGATAATAATTAAAAATTAAAATATCTACTCTTAATTATTCTCACTCACAAAATATATACATATACTTATACTCAATAATTAATTTAAATTTAATAAAGTTACATAAATACTAATGACCAAATATTAATTAACACTAATTAATCCTGAAATAATAATAATAATATTAAAATAATATTCAACGTAAAAATTTCAAATTTAATTTCACGAATAGTTAAACTTAATAATCCACATTTAATATAAATATATAAAAAAATATTTGGGTCTTTATAGTCTTCCCTCAAAAAAAATTCATCCTCAAATTTAAATAAATAAAAAGAAGTACAAATGTTTACTGTTGAAAAAGATAAGGGTACTGCCTACATTCTTGCCATTGTCTCCCATATGCAATCCTCCACTGCATGGTTGCTCCACAACACTTTCACCATCGAAATCTCCTTAATGCGAAGCTGATGAATTTGGCGATCCACTATCACCACTGGGTACTCTTTATATGTCAAATCTTCATTGAGCTCAACTGTATAAGGCTGAAGGACATGCGAAGGATTAAAATTATACTTCCTCAACATTGATACATGGAACACTAAGTGAATTCGAGATGACTCTAGTGGTAACAGTAGTCTATACGCCACTTCACCAACTCTCGATCGAATCTTAAAGGGTCCAATGTATTTGGGAGCTAGCTTATCCTTCTTACCAAACCTCATCACTCCTTTCATTAGAGACGCTTTAAGAAACACCAAGTCTCCATCAGATAATGATACATCCTTCCTCTTAGGGTCTGTATACCTCTTCTGCCTACTAAAGGTTGTCTTCAACCTTTGCTAAATGATGGGAACTTTCTCAAAAATCACCTACAACAATTCCAATCCTGTTAATTATCTCTTGCCAACTTCCAAACACAAAGGTGATATGCACTTTCTTCCATACAGTGCTTCATATGGAGCCATTTCAAAACTAGCATGATAATTGTTGTTATATGTAAATTCAATTAATGGCAAGTGTACATCCCAATGGCCACCAAAATCCATAACACACATTCGAAGCATATCCTCCAAAGTCTGAATGGTCCTATCAGATTGACCATTAGTTTAAGGATGAAAAGCTGTGCTGAAGCCCAACCTTGTACCCAAAGCCTTATGTAATTCTTACTAAAAGATTAAAGTAAAAGTGGCTCCTTTGTCAGAAACTATACTAATAGGTACCCCATGGAGACAAACAATCTGGTTAATATACAATCTTGCCAACCTATCAGTAGAGTATATCTTCTTAATTGGTAGAAAGTGAGCTGACTTAGTTAGTCTGTCAATTATCACCCAAATAGCATCATAGCCACTTGATGTATGAGGTAATCCACCTATACAATCCATAGCAATCATATCTCACTTCCACTTTGGGATGGGCAATTGCTGTAATAATCCTGAAGGCCTTTGGTCTTCCAACTTCACCTACTTATAAGTAAGACACTTGGACACAAATTCGACAATGTCTCTCTTCATCCCATTCCACCAATATGTATCTTTCAAATCATGATACATCTTGGTAGAACCTGGGTGAATGCTATAAGCAGAAAAATGGTCTTCCTCCATAATCTCCTTTCTCAAATTATCCATATCAGGTACACACAACCTTGTGCCTAAATGTTCACTGTCAATAATAAAGCCTCTAGATTGACCTTGTTTTACTTCAAATATAATCTTCTACAATGTGGATCTCTTCTCTAAGCTGCTTTAACTCTATCCAAGTACATTGATTGTACTTTGAATTGAGCTAAAAGACACTTCTTGGTCACTTTCAACTGTAACCCCTAATTAATCAGTCCATGTAGCTCTTTAATTATAGGTCTCTTTTCGGTGTTGATGTGAACAAGATTGCCTCCTAACTTCCTACTCAGTGCATCAACTACTATGTTTGCTTTACCTAGATGGTAAAGAATAAAGCAATTATAATCTTTCAGAAGTTCCATCCATCTCCTCTGTCTCAAATTCAAATCTCTCTGCTACAAGATAATACTTTAAGATCTTATGGCCGGTTTATATCTCATAAGTCACACCATATAAATAATGTCTCCATATCTTCAAAGCAAATACCATAGCTGCCATTTCCAAATCATGGGTAGGGTAGTTCTGCTTGTGCTTCTATAACTGTTATGAAGCATAAGCAACCACTCTCCCATTCTGCATTAATACACACCCCAGTCCTACTTGGGAAGCATCATAGTACACTGTATATCCTTCATCACCTGAAGGTAAAGTCAATACTGGAGTTGAAGTCAACAAGTCCTTAAGCAACTAGAAGTGCTCTTCACATCTGTCAATCTAAACAAACTTAACTTTTGTCATTGTCATCGGCCTTGGCCATTATGTAATGGCTTTTATCTTTTTAGGATCCACTTATATGCCATCTCTAGACACCACGAGGCCTAAAATGCCACTTGATCCAATAAAAATTCACATTTAGAGAATTTGGCATACAACTGATTCTCTCTCAAAGTTTGAAGCACCATCCTCAAATGCATGACATGCTCGGCTTCACTCCTCGAATATACCAAGATGTCATCAATAAAGACTATCATAAATCAATCCAAGAATGGCCTAAACACCCAATTCATCAAGTCCATAAAGGCTAATAGGGCATTAGTCAATCCAAAGGACATTACCAAAAATTCATAATGGCTATATCTTATTCAAAATGCAGTCTTGGGTACATCTTCACTTCTAATCCTCAATTAATGATGCCTATATCTCAAGTCAATTTTAGAAAAGCACTGAGCTCCTTGAAGCTAATAAAATAAGTCATCAATCCTTAGAAAAGGATACTTGTTCTTGATGGTGACTTTATTCAACTATCTATAATTAATACACAATCAAAGGCTACCATCATTCTTCTTCAGAAACAGCACAAGAGCACCCCAAAGAGACAAACTGTTCCTTAAGCTCCTTCAATTATGTCAGTGCCATTATATAAGGTGGCATTGAGACAGGATTTGTACCTAGTATAACATCTATACAAAACTCTATCTCTCTGTTACGTGGCAATCCTAGTAATTCTTCAGAAACACATCAGGAAACTTGCACACCATAAGGACCTTCTCAACTGTCCCCATATTAATCTTTGTATCTTTGACCATTGCTAAATAGCATTTACATCCCCTTCTAAGCATTTTCTTAGCTATGATAGTAGAAATATGATTTTGAGGCATCGAACACTTATCACCTCGAAACCAAAACTCTTTATCATTAGGGATTTTAAAAATCACCTCTTTTGCTTGACAATCCAGAGTAGCATAATGTTAGGCTAACAAGTCCATCACCAATATCACATTAAAATCGATTATGTCAAATAACACCAAATCTGCAAGCAACTCTCTACCTTCCACCAACATGGGATAAAATGAAAAGAAAATGTCTGTCTCCAACTCATCACTAAGTGGAGTCACTATAGACAAAGGAAATAACAATTTGGATGGTTGCCACTCCATCCTCAAAGACAGGTGAAACAAAGGAGAATGATGCACCAGGATCAAATAAAACTCCAGCTTCAAAAGAACACATTGAGAGAATACCTGCTACCACCACATTGGATACCTGAGCATCTTAAGGAGTCAGAGTGAACACTCTAGCCTACCCATGGCCAACATATTGGGAACTAGAAGGCTGTGTGAATCCTCTGACACTCGGTCTACCTCTATGCCTACCTTATGAACCTCAGCCTTACTAGCCCACAAATTGAGTCGGCCTCTACTGAGGTTACCTAGGTGCCTAGTAAGGCTGATGCACCTGTTGAAATGGTTAAGCAACTAAAGATGAAGATCCCTGGGCATAAGAAGACTGATACCTATTGTTAGGACAAGCTCTGGTAAGATGTCCAATCTGCCCATACATGAAGCATGCTCCAGTCAGCAAATGACACAGTCCCTGATGTACACGGCCATAAGTAAGACATGCAATGGGCCCTAAGCCTGAACTACCATACCTATAGCTCTGACTGCTACTACCACTGCTAGCTCCAGGTCTAAACCTCAAAGGTCTACTACTCCATCTACTATGTCTGCCAGACCTATGCACCCGCCTACCTCGATGGCCCTACTATGAAGTACTTGTAGTCTGCATACTGATATTACCCATCAGAAACATAGGTTGTTGAATCCCTTGTGTCCTTACTACTCTACTACTGGTATAAGCATATGGGTCAAAGATGGTACCATGCATAATATTACGTCTCTTTAGCTATTGAGCCTCCTCAATAACACTATCTAATCTTCAGTCCTCAGTTTAAATGCTGATGTATGCTGCATCTAAACCAATCACAAATAACTCTACTACTCTCTTGTTATCTTGTATCACATCTATAGCATGATGACCTAACATGAGGAACTTAAAAGTATACTCTGTAACTGATCGATCACCCTTACTTATATGTAGTAGCTGCCACCTATAATTATCCCTTATCAGTGTTGGATAGAAGTACCTCAGAAACTATTCCTTAAACTCTAACCAAGACATCAAAGTCATATGTGGCTAGATGAACTGCATGAACCAGTCTTGAGTTGTGGCCTGAACAAATAGCTCTATAACCATAATCTACTAATAGTTCATGTAGCTTGTCTAAGTCCTAGCCTGAATAGTATTAAGGAAAACCAATGCATATCCTATGCCATTAAAAGAAACTCTCCCTACTCTGAAGTATAGTAATGCTGCATTTGCATTAAACATCTCCTAGTTCCTCTGCTGTAACATCTACTAAACTAAAGGCATGGCTTAATTCAGAGTTGCTAAGCCTAGGTTAATGCCTAGCATACTATCTATAAAAGCTGTAGGATCAACCTCTGGAACTCCTTGTCCTGCATGCTGCTCTTGTTCTTACATCTGAGCTGCTTCTGCTCTAGGTCTACCCCTACCCCTACCCTTTCCTTTACGCTGAGCAGCAAGGGGAGGAACTTCATCTTGAATGGACTCTGTATCCTCATTATAAGTTGCTACTGCAGTAAAAGCATCCTGTACTCTCCTTCTCATTCTAAGAGAACAAAGAAAAATGAGAATTCAAAGCACAACATGGAAAAGACATAACATGAAATTCTAGAAACAAAGACAACAATCGACATTATCAACCTAATTACTGTAGTAGTTCAAGAAAAACATAACTCAAAGACCATTAGAGCTGAAATAAAACATGGGCTCTGATATCAACTTTGTTATGACCTGAATCAAAAGGTTCATGACCGACACTAGGAAATGGGAATACATAAAGTATCTAAAACCCATAGTAAGCCTTAAAAATTTTTCACGAATTAAAAACAATACGCTGAACAATAAACTAATAATAAATACATAATACCAAATACATATAATAATATTCTTCAAAATAATAAGATTTTAATTTAGAATATAAATAATACAAGTTTTATAGATAACTAATACAAGTTTCATAGATAACTACTATGGTGTCTAAAATTTAATTATACAATACATGTATCAATCCAACATACCTAATGCAGCCGGTGAAGAATGAACCTGATGCAGATTGGGAACACTAGGAAGCTGACTGTGAGGTTCTGAAAAAAAATAGGTTGAGGGGAATTAGACCTCACTTAGTGAATTAATTCTATAAAATGTGTGCTGGTTTATAAAAACAATTATTAAAACCTCTTTTTAAAATAAATGTAAATAAATTAATCATAATCATTATAATCATTTTCTTCTCACAATAATATTTAAATAAAATAAATTTATAATTCTTAAATCAATTTAATATAAAATCCCTATAAGAAAATATATGGAATAATTATTTTTATAGAAAAATTGTTAGAACACCTAGACCAATATTCTAATAGCCTTTCGACTCTCTTTAATCCAAGTGGCTATCGTACCGAGAGTAAGCTCAACCGAGTTATTGCCACGATCATTTCACTTATTCCATATTGATGTCCCGAGAACAAGCTCAACTGAGTTGCATCCTTTTGTATGGCTTGAGAGCACTAGCTCCATCGAGCTCTAACCATTTACTCTTGCCCGAGAGCACACACTCCAACCAACATATTCTATAATTTAAACATACACTGAGATCTTACCCTGCACATATGGTCCTAGTGATACCCACTAGGTAGCACATTCTACCATTATCTCCAAATCAATTTAAATTATAAATAATTAAATAAATAAAATAAAATAAATAAATCATTAAATAATGAATAATTAAATGATTGAATAATAATCAAATAAAACATCACAAAATAAATTTCCTTTAAGAATGCCTTTAATTTCTACTCACAAATATAGAAGAAATGATTATGCATATGACAAAATAAATATATTCATAAATTAATCATATAATCATTTCTTTATTATATTTAATTATTTGAAAATATAATAAAAACACGCGAAATGCACATTTCATAAAATTAACTCACAGGTTGAGCATACCGAGGGACACATTCTCTACTGCTGTCATACCTCAAATTTGATTGTCCCCAAAAAGGTCCAATGATGAAACAAATCCCTGAGATGACCAGAGTCTGCCCATTTATAATGCCTCTAAAGTGTGCAACCGTAAAAAAACCTAACCGACCCACCCCACTAGTGTGCAAAATTGATCACCAAGCCATTAAGTTGTGCTCTGACTTTGCGAAATATAAATTATTAGAACAATAAGAGGTTTTATTTCAAGAAAACTCCTCTCGAAATGCTCAGCTTGTTGGGTCAGTGCACATTTTATTAGACCAAGACCAGACTTTATGAAAAAATGGAAATTGATTTTGATAAAACAAACTTTGGAAACATGCCCGGAGGGCTCTAAAACCTTTAAAAGTGGTCCCAGAATGGTCTAACACAACCTAAATATCAGCACATATCACTTAAAAGTGTGTAAACAACCTTAGGTGTCATGTGCTAAAATCAAAGCTGAATTTGGCAAAATGTACTTTAGAAATGCATTTGAAAGGCCCAAAAACCTTAAGAACTAACCTTGGAATAGTGCACATAGAACCTGGGAAGAGCACGTAGAGCATTGAAGTGCATGTAAAAAGCATAGGTACACACGTGGCCACTCACTAAGTGCATGACCATGCGCACATTATGCGCGACCACACGCACTTGGTGTGGCTACATGCAAAAATCCCCTTATATGCACATGACCACACCTACACGACCATATTCTACACATTTTTCCCTATAAATAGACCCCTCTACACCCTATTTTGGAGGGGGGAGCAAGTAAAAACACACACTTAAAAATTAGTTTGATCAAAGGTGCTGGAAACCCCTTTCTAGATAGTTGTTGCTTTACCACAACCTTTTCCTTAAGTTGTTAGATCCTTTGTCCACTAAACCAAGCCTTATCTTTGTTAAAGCATTCTTTAAAGGTATACAATATAGCATCATTCTACTATCATTTTGAACCTCTCGATGAGGAAAGCTTGATAATCTCTTGAACTAAAGCTTCAAAGCTCACACAAGCTTAGTCGAGTTTGAGTATGATACAATCATTTTAGCATGCTTATTTTATCGTATTGCATTTTATTTTACTATTGCCAACATTTGGGAATATTGTTGTGCTTGTGTGATGAGACTAGCAATCTTGCATGCTATGTGAATAATATATGCTTGATTATGCTCATTTCATATCATCATTCTGCATCCTCTATTTCCAAAATCATGAAATTACATCATAAATATCAATAATGTGAAAAAGTTCATATCTTCGAATAGAGTCATTATGCTCTCGGTCCAGTGATGACCTCATGCATCCTTATATTATCATCATTCATCATCATAGCATAAATAATCAGTATAAGCATGATCATCCTATTATTCATCGAGCAAGCTATGTAAATGGTTGTGTTATCCTTGCAGATCAATCATATTAGATTTACTTTTCTGTAATCTTTTCCTTTTCATATGTATTTTATTAGGAAAGTGATGTAATAAATAAATTTTTAGCTTTGTTATCTTATACTTCTGATTTGCTATGTGAATGCTATCGAAACTAGGATGTTTTGATAGATATACATCTAATATCGTATAATGAGAAATAGTCAAAAAGTGGACGCGATACCTTAAACTCAAAAATCTCTTTTAGGGACAATACTCATTGAGTGACCTAATATTGTCCCTTTCTTTTCCCAATTTTCTAAAACTTGGGTGGTGACTCTATAAAATTAAAAGCATCTTGTCCCCCCAAGACCAATCACTTGTCCACATTTAGTAAAGTGGCCATGTCCCTTAGAAATGGAAAGACCCACTACACTATCTAACAAAGTACAAAAAGAACAAACCAACCAGGTTTCTCACTATGGCGACTCCATTGGGGACTTCAGAGTAAGAGGATTAACTCAAAAATGACTATTTCTCATTATGCAATACTTAATCGTATAAAGCCCTTCACCACTGTATTTTCACTACACATCACACGTGCACCACTTGTCCTTAAAAGACTTAATAATACTAAATGACATCGCCACCATGATTCCACTTGAGTTATGGGGTAGCAAATATATCATTTTATCACCTTTAGTCTTTACTCATGCATCCGCTGGACTCATCTACATGAGTTTGTAACCTAAATCCTAAAAGGGGTGACTGAGTTATCAAAAGAATGCTAGACTCACTAATTGGAGTCCATAACCCTAGTCTTATGGGGGCATTCTCACTAAAGGTACCCTTAGCCTTTCACCTTGACTCAGCTCATGTAGATAAACCAGTAGCAACATCCATTAGGATTCCATCAAGCTATACATGTTATTCTTCTCATAACATTGTCTGTTTGACCTAGTATTCATAAATGACATGACACTCCTAGTGTCTATCATTGAATGATGCCATAATGTCAGTTTTTATAGAAAATTTATGCTTAGGACCACATGATTCTCATATACTTTGTGTGAGCTTGAAGCATGATGAATGATAAGAATCATATCCCTTATCTTGAATAGTCTATGCAAATTAACAAATAATGACATCCCTCGATGATGAAACCTACAAGATGTCATCCATTTATCCTTATCAGATTAAATGAATGGGTTAGGAACCTAACTAGATTATGGACCTTTATGTCAGCAAAATTAAACTATAAACTATCAAACAATACTTTTATGATTCATGGTAAACATGTTAAATATTGATGTGGGGGCAAGAACTCAAAATCCCTTTGATTGACCTTAGTCATATGCATGCGAGTGCAAACAGGCTTTGGACATCATTTGAAGCCTAAAAATTAACCATCACATTAACATCATATGATTACCTGAAGCACATTTGAGTATCGTTCCTCGGTTTACCCTTTGGTTATAAACAACATAAATTGAAATAGCCTAGTTCTGAGAGCAAAACCATAGTCCCTTGATGACTATAGGTTCAAAACCCACCTAAGAAAGAGACTGAATGACCTCATGGAGAAATAAGGTTGGAAGTGAGAGCTTGCTTGTGATTGGTTTGTTCACTATGCAGGAAAGTTAACCAGCTTTAATCATGCATACATTACATCCATGTGGATAACACGTATTAATGACTATTTCTTATAGGAATCATTATCTTTCATCATAGGATTCTACATCCACTCCATGCATACATGCTCACCCTATTCTTTTGTAGGCAAACATTATGCATCATTCATTTAACTAACCCTAATAAATGTATAGGAATATGACATCCAAACATGAGTGACCAAGAAGATACCTCTTGTTAGTAATTCAAAGATAAGCTAAAAGAGGGGATTCAAAATTTTCTTACTGATGGCACCATAGCTAAAATCCTCAAAGCCCAAATTAAAGCCAAAAGTGCCCAAGATGGGAATAGCACACCACTAAATGAAACATTTGCATATGTTCACTTGAGGGTAGATAAGGGAAAGGGAATTCCTTGTACTCTAGTTCAAGTTGACGATGACAATGACTACTACAAAGATCTCAAGAATGCACTAAAAGCTGCAAAAACTGACATGACTAAGTTTGAATCGATAGGGGAGGTCAAACTATTGGCCAACAGGATAGCTCAGTTGGAATTTGCCTTCAAAGACAAGGGAACTCATGGCTCTAAAAGCTTCACCGACCTAGCACTATTCAAAGATGAGTCGCCTCTAGATAATTTTAAGCTACTAAACTTTGCTAAGTTTGATGGAATAAGAGATTCGAGAGTCCATCTAAGGCAATATGCTACCTTCATGGCTGCCACAAAGCTTACAAAATCATAGATCGTTCGATTCTTCTTCACATCACTAGAGGAAGGATTGAGGGCATGGTTGTTTGACCTTAAAGATGAAATCAAAAGTGATTGGCTACTGCTAACTTAGAAATTTATCAAGTAGTATAAATACAACACTCAATTTGACATCACTCGAAGGGACCTTGAAACCATAAGGCAGAAACTTGGTGAAGCTTTCTCTAATTATGTCACTAGATGGTGGGGAAAGGCAGTCAAGATGAGAAACTGTCCTCTTGAGGATGAACAAATAGAGCTGATAATCAAAGGAGCACTACCACAATTTAGAAAATAGATGATCTTTGCTAATTATCCTGACTTTAGAGCTCTCTATCAGGCTAGGATCAAAATTATAAATAAGGAACCTTAATAAGCTAGAAACACTTTTTACCAAAATACCTAACCAAACATCTAAAACACCTTCACCCGAGCCGCATAAATAAATATGATTGAACCTAACACCCACAGCTTACCATCTATAAATACCATCAAACCACTAAGAAAATTCTCAAACTTTAATCTCCCATTATCCAAAGTATTTTAAAGACTTTAATAAAAGAACCTCCTACGGCCACAAGAGCCTAGTCCTCTTCCAAACCCACTACTACCTCAAATTAACCAAAGCTTGTTCTGCCAGTTTCATTAGATGCCTGGCCATACTATTGATGCATGGAGAACTCTAAAAAATGTAATCCAAGACCTCATTGACTTTAGAAAAATTGATGACCCAAAAAAATGACCCAGTATCAAGACCTATCCTCTCCCAAACTATCAAAACATGCCTCTACCAACCATCAGCATGATCTCCTCCAATATATCGGAAGACTTGGTTGAACAGTCAATCCAAGCTATATAAGACACCTAAGATAAGCCCTTAGAGGACAAACCCTTAAATCCTATTCTTGAACCTCATGATTCTAGTGAAGGTTAGTAATGCCCTTCTACCTGTAAATACATTCTAATGCCTCAAAATTTCCTTCCTCACTTGATGATGCAAAAAGGAGCTAAGGATATAGCTCTCCCTATTATTAGTGAAGTGATTGATTGCCCTTACTCATAAGAAGCAGACATAGATAAAAATTTTAGTAATAACCATGAGATATGGGATTTACTGGGCCAACCCTCTAGGAGTTTGACTATAAAGTCAAGTATACATTACCCCCTGCTTCCACATACTCTTAGAAAATATAGAACCTATAAACTTTGGGGTTTAGTGCACATCCAAGATTTTTGCAACTGTGACACTGTTTAAGCTCAGGGCTCTAGAGAACACACTAACCACTATCATAAAGACATGTAGAGGAGATGAGGAGTTGCCACCCAGGGTAATAATTGGGACAAATCGAAAAGGTGGTACTTGATTCCTTAAAAGAAAGCTAGCACCATAACCAGGAGATTCTGGATACGGAATACTAACTTTTTTCAGTCTTATGTTCTTTTAGAATTACTTTATGAATTACTATATTATCCTCTATTTACATGCAATTTCATATAAACGTTTATTCTAGCAATTAACTCTAAGGCAAACTAGCCATGAAATATACAAATAAACAATGCATTCATCATAATCTCTAAGTTAGTCTAATATATATTAATTTTAATTAAATGAGCTAAATCTACATGTCTTTTTAATAAGTGAGCCTAAAGGGCCTAATTCTACATGTTTTAATTCTAAGGTGATCTTAAATATACAAGTTATGAAAAAGGCTTTAATTTAATGGCTAAGTTTAATTAATTTTATTAAATTAGGTGGGCCTATGTTTAATTTACTAAATTGGCCTAAGTTATCTTTACCCTAAATCTAATTAATTATGGGCCTAATGATGCATTTTAATTAATCAAACCTAATCTTACTTAAATTAGTAAATTTATGGATAAAGTGAATCTAATTATCAAACCTAAAAAACCCTAAATTTATTGAAATGGATTACAATATAATATGGGCTTAAGGCCCAAAACATATAAAAATAAGTAAACAAGCCCAAAAACAAATAATAAATATCAAGCGAAATAAATAAAAAGATCAAACAATTAATTTAACTTATGCTAAAACCCTAATTTCATTAAAGTGACTATAAACAATAAAATAATCAATTAAGCAAAGCCAATTTTACTAACTTAACTCTAATTTAATAAAAAACCTAAGGATTTCTATAACCATTAATTTTAATTAATTACCCAATGAAAACCCTAATTTTACTAATAGATTAAATTAAAATGAAAAAACACACTCACACCAAATTTCATTATTCCTATTATTGGGGCTAATACAATAATCTACTGCAAATAGGAATGAAAACTAATGCAACAAAGAAAACACAAAATAAAATTACCAACAAAATAATAGCAAATAAATAAGTAAGACTTTAAAAAACTACATTCAAATACCAAATTTAATTCATGGCATTCCATGGATCTTCATGAGTTTTGTTCTTGTTCAATCACAAGCTATTCCACGACTTAGGTTACTCCTACCATAATTATGAACACAAAAGCAAAATAAATAATGATTAGAGCTTAAATAAAATAAAAATTAAAATTAAATAAAATTAAAATCAAACTAAATAATCAAATAAAAATAAAAGAAAAGGGTAGAAGAAGGGATGATTGAATGGATGCAATATTGATTAGCTCCTCAGAGTGTAATCAATCACCGTTGTTTTTAATGGATCTTCAAAACTTGATATCCTCCTCTTCAAAAGTCTATTACTCTTGCTCTAAAAACAAAGAAAATTTAAAGAAAAATATTATGTGTATTGCTTCAAAGAAAAATATGGAGATAATTATTTTAAGCAAAATAGGAGATAGTCTAAAGAGAGCCTCCCACAAGGAGAGCTTAAACTATCCTTATATAGGAAAAGAGCCCAAAAACCCTAATCCTATGTACTTGAGAGTTCTAGTTTTAAAAGGACTTAATTTCTAAAAAATCTAAAAAATAACTTTTAGAAAATTTTTAGCCAATCAAAATCCAGGAAAAATATATTCAAAAATTAAAAATTGAAAAATAGTGTAGGAGCCGATCGAAATAGTACAATTCATATCGAAATTGTAGATTTTTTATCTGTAAAATTTTTTTACATTTAATTACAAAAAGACCCCTGAGAGAATTTAAAATTTTCAATTAGGTCTTTAAAAAGTATTACAATTCAGTCCTTGAAAAACATTAAACCCTTTCTTTAAAAAATGCATTTAGACTTTTAAGGTTTCAAACTTCAAGTATTAAAGACATATTTATGATATTTTCATCATTGGAGTCTTTTGCCGTATCCATACTTTATCATCCCAAAATTGGGTGATTATAGTTGCCCCCCTTTGTTGTTGTTTTCTTAACAAATTGTGGCAAAGCAAATAAGCACACAATTTCTGGGTAGACAGTTACGATACTTGCCTATGCTCCATGAAGTTTTTGCTTATGAACTTGCTATGCGTGGATGTACAACATTGATTTATAAGGACATATCATACTTGGTCATATGATAGTGACTATACTCAGTCGTATAGTCTTGTATGAAAGGAATATATTGCACTCGGTCATACAATATGGACTACACTCTAATGTATAGTCTAAATGGAAGGATACACCACACTTGTTCGTATGATGTTGATTGAAAATACATCGTACTTGGTCGTACAATGTTGACTATACTCAGTCATATAGTCTGATTTGAAATGATACATCACACTCGGTCGTATAATCTTGATTAAAAATAAATTGTACTTAGTCGTACAATGCTAACTACATTCAATCGTATAGTCTGATTTGAAAAGATACATCATACTCAGTCGTATGATGTCGATTATACTCGATCGTATAATCTTGATTGAAAATACATTGTACTTGGTTGTACAATGCTGACTACACTTGATCTCATAGTCTTGATTGAAAGGATACATCATACTCAGTCATATGATGCCGATTATAATCGATTGTAATCGATTATATAATCTTGATTGAAAATGCATTGTACTCGGTCGTACAATGCCGACTGCACTTGGTCGTATAGTCTAAATTCTCTTATGCGATTATGTTGCAATTCATAATTGCTTGCGATTAGTTGTAATGCTTTCATTGCTCACTGATGATGTTGTAATCCATAATTGCTCACAATTAGCTGTAACCCTTTTGTTGCTCACTGATGATGCTTCAGTCCATAACTGCTTGTGATAGCTATAACCTTTTCGCTGCTCACTAGTGATGTTGCAATTCATAATTACTCATGATTTTAATTAACTATAACCCTTTCATTGCTCGCCTTTGATGCTACAGTCCATAACTACTCATAATTTTTATCTTTGGTTATTTGAGTCAAATGCTTTGAATTCTTTGTGCTGACTAATTTAGAATTTTTATTGGCTGACTTTGAATTTTGCTATGTTGACTAATTAGAATTTCTCTGCTGATTGACTTTCAATTTTGCTGTGTTGACTAACTCTACAAGTTGGATGCACTTTCTTTTGGATTTAGAATTCTTATAGACTTGTTGAAGTTAGTTCGAATCATGATGAATGTACAAAAGCACACTATAATGTTGAAAATTTATGAGAAAATTCATCACTTTTTCACGAGATATCATGCACTCAATGAATCTCACTCACTATTTTTGATTTTCATGACTATCATTTATTTTGCCATTTACAAAGGTTAGAGGCATCGTTAACCATCTTATGCTAAGAGCATATCTTTTACCAAGTGGAGAGCTTACTTCCACACCCAATTTTAGGGAGAGTTTGCTAACAAAACTCATGATCTTTGAGCACAAAAATATTGAATTATGAGTATAAAAATAGCCTTTGAGTTATTTTTATGCTTTCCTTCCTTATCCAAATATTCCCCTGCCTTTCTCATATTACTCAGTGTGGATATCATTGGAAAGGTCCTTTGGATACTCATACTCTTATAAAGCATTGAAGTAAATAGAGCAATTTTTAGCATGGTCTTCTTTTAGTATTCCCTCGCCTTTCTTGTATTACTCAGTGTGGATACTGCCAGAGGTTTCATGTTGATACTCTTACTCATTTCTAAGCATTGGAGTAAATTATGCTTGCTCTTATTTTGATTTTCCTCTTAGTATTCCCTACCTTCTCTTATATTACTTAGTGTGGATACCGTCTAGGCATTTTATACTTGTATTCATTTTCAAGCATTAGAGTAGATTATATGCACATTTATTATTCAAAAGACTGAAATGATACTTTAAAATTCAAGCAATTTTTATTACAAGTCAAGAAAAAAACTTACTAAAAGAAAACCTTTGCTTCACCCTTTGTTTGGGTGCAAAGCAAGCATTAGATTGATTACAATTTATAAACTCTCAGCACAAAACTGTAAACTGCTCATTTGAATTCTGTGAGGCTAAAAAAGTCATTATGATAAAAGGTTATGAGATAGGCTTTTTGCACATGATCTCATGAAGTGGATGAATTTACTTTCAATTTATGAATTTTATAATTGAGATTGTATTTATTATAGAATTTAAGGAAAGAGAGTTCTATTACTGCCCTTTTCATTATCTTGATGAGCGTTTGGTATTTGCTATTTGACCCATTCTTATTGATGTATTGGTTCCTTTCCTCTTCTTCATTTTCTTTTATTTTTCCCTGCATAAAATACTATAAGTTAGTATGGTTTATTTGTAAGAAAATAAATTTTACCAAAATGCAGTGTTATTCTTTTTTGCATTCTTCCCTTTGGATTATGGTGATGATGTTTCTAATCACAATGGTCATTATACTCCACCATTGAAGTTGTGACTTTGGGCTGCCTTTGTATTTCTGCCATTCCATTAATGCTATGGTAGAGGGCTTCATTCCTCTTCTTGACATCTCCTATAAAAAAGGTTCAGAAGTTAGAGATCTTATTTCATGATTAAAATTTTTTTCTAGAGTGCATTCATTTTAAGTTTTGAGTGCGTTCTACCCTTTTATAAGGCCAACAAATGTATTGCTGACATGTTGGACCTTCTTATCACCATATTCTATACCCTACACTGGTTTGACTATTGTGGAGAGATATTCCAAATGTTGCTCTAGATGAGACTATGGAGATGGATATTGAATCTAAAGAGCTTGAACGTCTTATCCAACCTCTTAAGGTTGCAAGGATAATGCTTTTACAAGTATCATGGTCAATGATGTTCCCTTATTGGATGGGCCATTAGGCTCTTGAGGTCTAAATTCGTATTGAGCATCAGGTTCACCTTGATAGCATTACCCTTTTCCTTCAGATGCTTCACATATGCACATTCTGACTACTTTTCTGCATTTTTGCAATATTAATTTTAAATGTTAGTAGTAGAGTATTTATACAATCTGGGCTTAAGGACTTTATTATGCAAAGCAAGTATTTCACAACAAATGTATGCAAGTGTATACATGCTATGTATGACATGCATGATCCTAATAGGTCTTCTGTTTGGAATAGAGCCATGTTCACAGCTTGGATTGTGAGAACGAGGTGCCTTATCATAGCCTATAGGTTTGAGCATTGAATGCTTCACTGTTGGTACTTCTGATGTTAGAGCTTCTGATACAACTTGTCCAACAGATGACCAAGTGGTGCTGCATTAATGAATTATTGGTTGTTGCTTACAGTTTACTTCTTTATGCCCCCATAACTCTTATATGAGCTCTTATACTTTAATGTTCCATCTTTACTTTTTGAATGTGGAATCAATTTGCCCCTAGAGCTGCATTTTGCCCCCAGTTCCATTTTGGATACATTTATGCTATTCTAGTAGTCTTTTTTGTCATTTTTGTATGCAAGAGACCTATTTCATTCACTGCTGTTGTTGATCCTTTAACTTACTAAGCTTATTAGTTACAATCTCATGCATTAAAGATGTAAAGGAATGGGAAAATTGATTGAAGAGAGTTCTTGAAGCTAAAATCGATTAGACTTCCTCTTTGAAGAACACTCGAGTTGAATATGAGGCTTGATGCTGATGTAATAATTAGTGACAGTTACAAGGTATGGGTGGTAATGCTAGTTATTGAGCCACCTGAATTCTCAAGGTATAAGGGGACACTAGGCTTATAAGGAAAATTATAAAAAGGTATTAAAAAAGAAAACATACTAAAATAGTGATCTCATAGCTCTAATTTAGATTTTATTATGTATTGTCTTTCCATTCAAATAATTATGTAGCATAATAAAAATGAATATGCGATATTTAAACAAAACTTAAAATTCAATTTTAACCATTCATTGGAGAAAAAATGAGAACATTCATTATATCACATGATACAACTCTTGTTATCAACTAGTCATGAATTTTTTCTCTCTAATTTTTACCTTACTATTCTTTTTTCTTTTTCCTCTCCTTGTTTTTTTTTTCATTTTTTATTTTTTCCTCAAATTTTCTATCTTCAAAAGTTACATCATGTGATATATGTATGTTCTTTGAATTTTCATTTATGCCTATGCTGAATGAATCTAATTGAATTGAATTTATGTTAAACATGCAGATGCAATCAATATCATAATGCATAGTACCATTAGGACATACATTACATAAGTAAGCATGATTATAATTTATATCATCAATCACTAAAACAAAATAAAAACTAAAATTTTATTCAAAGAGACAATAAGAAATTTTATTTCCTATTCTAGGTGCTAAGGGTACTAAGTCTTATAGTGGTAGTCCTTTAGGTGGCTAACATAATAGCTATTCTTGCATCTTCTTGCCAATTGTCTCCATGACTTCATCTTTTTGTACCTTAAATATGCATTTTCTTTCTTGTCTAGCTGCTTCTCATCATTAAACTCATTTCCCCATCCTGTGGGTACAATTAACTTGAAGAGTATGTCAAAAGAAGGTGGTTTAATATAAAACACCTTATAGTTGAACTTGCTTGAAGGCTGACCCAATAAGTCTTATACTCTTTCCATATCTTTATGGGCCTTAGGAGATTTCTTAGTGCTTTTATGGTCTAGGTCCTCAAAGGAGCTTAGTACTTCTTCCTTATTTACTCTTAAGTTGATAATCTTGGTAGTTGAGGGTGGTACATTTTGGTAGTTTGGGAAAGGATTATTTCTAATGCTTGGGTTTTTGGGGTTTAATTTCTTAGGGTCTGTGATTTTTCTAGTGTCTATAAGATTTTGGATTTCATGTTTGAGGTAGATGTAGTTATCCGTGGACTGTTGGAGGTTTTGATGGAATTTGCAATGCTTGTTTGGGTTATAGGTTGGGGAGTTTAGGTTTGGTAGGTTTGGATTAGGTAAAGGTTGAAGTAAGCCCTTTTGCATTAAGCACCTTAGGACTTTTGACAAAGGTTGGTTAAAATTGGAGAATCTCCTTAGGTGTTGAACAACATGCACCTCCACTATTCGGCTAGTGCTTCCTTGTTGTATGCCCCCAGTTGGGTAGTTCCTTATACTGATGCTTTTAGCAATCCTTTATTTTGAATTTTCAATATCCTCAACTTGTAACCCATCATCATAAAAGGTCTATAAATGTCTTAGGGTTCATCATTTGCAACCTCTCAATTAGATTAGGTAGCACATTTTGGGCTATCATCCTAACCTGATCCTTCTCAGTCAGTTTGTTCTTCATTAGTCCTGACTTATTCATAAACCTGGTTAGAAAACCTAAGAATGACTCATTGGGCTTCTGCTTGGTAAGTTTTAGATCTTTGATAGACACTTTAAGCCTAGTGTTATAGTCATATTGCTTCAGAAAAGTAATGCATAGTTCTCTCTAGTCAGCTCGGATAGACTTCTCCAACCCATGATACTAATTAACAACCATACCCTCCAAGGATAGTACAAACAACTTGGTGACCACAGACAAAGGAGCCTTAGTGGTGCTCATGGTAGTTGTTTATTTATTAAGGTAAATCCTTGGGTCCCCAGTACCATCAAACTTTTGTAGCTGTGGCATTTTGAATTTGTTAAGCAACTTGTCCTCCCCAAATTGCATCACATCATCAAAGTCAAATGAGTATCCAATGACCTTTCCTCTCATCAAATCCTCCATTATGGACATCTTCTAAGTTAGTGCTTTCACCTGCTTGGATTCCAGCTCTTGAACTTGCTTAAGTGATTCCCTTTTTACTTTTCTACCGTATAGCTCTCAACATCCTCCAATTTCATTTCCCTAGCAGATATGTTGTTGGCAACATTGTCATTGTTAGCATGTGGTGCACCCATAACAGGCAGAATGGCCATGACGGGAGGTGTAGCAGTGGTAGTTGGTTACATTAATCTAGCAAAGGCATATCTTAACTCATCTTGCATCATTGCTCTCATGTCATCTATTAAAGCTCTTTTGACCTCCTCTAGGGTCCAATATCCTCCCTCTTATTATTCCATTCCTTCGGCTTGTTCAGGCTGTGCAGCTTCTACGTAGAGTGGATTAATGGGACTCTTTTCCAGTCTACTAAGGATCTCTTTCACAATCGATTGTGGACTCGAATAAG